>NQII01004901.1:20699-60006 GCA_002778355.1 Clitarchus hookeri
CTTTTCTCGGCCTGCGTCCCTATTCTTCCGAGCAGAACATCTCTCCCGCCAGCAATCGCCTTGCGTTCCCTCCCTGTCTTTACGATAGTCATACCTCCGCTGCTCCTATCCCCACAAACAAACCACGCGCAGTTTCGTTGCTGTAGTCTGTTCGCGGCTGTTGGGTTGTTTCATAACTATAGTATGAACCACAAGTGTTTTACTCTCGTGTTAACATAAGAATTATTAATTATATTAAATTAACATTTTACTCACATTGCATTAATTAATTACGTCTTACATTTTAAAACAAAATAAATAAAAACAGGGAGAAAATATGTGTGTTGGTGATACCAAGTATGAACACTGAGTTATGCTTTGTTTGCATGAAGCGGAGCAATATACTGAAAGTAGAACATTAGCAGGATTTCAGAAAAGTAGGAAGTAACCGTGAATCGACTATAGTGGTGTAGTTGTCTTACGGCCAGATATGTTCTCCTGAAAGTTCTTCCTAATTCTATTTTTTGTCCCACCACACACCGTGTCCTATAACATAGGGCGTTGAGTTGAAAGTGGATTTAATGATGTAAAGGCTCTTCACGTTGAAGTCAGACTTTGAATTATGTCACTGCCCCTGACTGCACACATTTTAACGGGCACACTGACTGGCATGCAGCCAGTAAAGTCGGCAACGACGGAGTGAACGTAGATCCATGTCTTAACGTTGAATTAGGTGTTAGGTTGCGAATACTAAAATAATTACTTTTAATTTGTGTGTTTTGTTCATACATAAAATTAAGAATTAACCAATTTGAAAAATGTTACCTTCTCTAATAATTTTACAGTTTCCTTTTACCGACGCATGGATAAAGTGCTCAGACCCGCGGTGATGTTAATTTTACACGTGACCGAAGAATAAACGAAGTGTACACAAGTAAATATCAAGCAGGGCTTTCAAAAGTACTCAGTTTACCGTTAAAAGTATATACATTCTGTACGTAGCAGGAAAAAAAAAACTACCAATAAATCCCAAACGTTCAGTATCAGAGTAGCCTGAATTCTGATTGGACGAATCAAACATCCAATCGTGGCCTCACAAAGACTCGCGGCCAATAACGAAAGGAAAACTGCAGTAATGCGTGTAGACTATTAAACTCCAGCCGGTTTGGAACTCTTTCCGTGGAAATTAGCTGTCCCTAATTGACTGGCCCTTTGGGGGCGGGTTGGAGCAGAACTGTGGTCTGGCAACCAACCTGTAGTGGGTGTGAGGTGAGGAGACTGGGTGCCTTGAAAACCGGACTTGTCTGCGGAGAAGGGGGGGCTGGTCTCTGAGAACCTGGTAGTGAAGTCATGACGAAAGCCGAATGACTTACCTGGTTAAAACTCTAGCAGTGGTGACCGGCGGAAGTGTAAGAGTGAGCTGGTTGATGAGGCGGCTCCCACGGCAGCCCACAGTTTGGGTCACCGTGGTGTTCCGTCGGCCCGAGCTGCCCACTGCTGGTGAGCTCCGGTAAGGCCCTCTCATTGAAGATTGGGGTTTCCCCTACTGCTGTGAAGGCTGCCAACTCATTCCCTTAACGGGGCAGTGATGCGAATGTNGGGTTTCCCCTACTGCTGTGAAGGCTGCCAACTCATTCCCTTAACGGGGCAGTGATGCGAATGTATAGCCTAGCGCTGCTCAAGTCCATCTCCACCTCCTCGTGGTCTGGGCTGGTAACACGGTGGCCACACCGTGGCTGACGGAGCGAGGACGACTACAGGCGGTAATGGCCTGTCTGTGCACAGACAACCAGTTACGGCGAGGTTATGTGCAGTCTTCCAGGGGCTGTATATATTCTTCGCCATGCGGTGATGACCCGCGAACCGAATTGCGCTCCCCCAGCTGGGGCCTTGACCTGGCAAGCCGGGGTGGAACCCGGGGTGGCGGAACTCCTATGAAGGGACTGACTGGCGTCCTGTAGGAGCTGGGCTGCCCTGGAGGAAAACTCTGTGTGCATGTCTGAAAATTGTGGGTACCCAGGGGATCAGCGAGAAGCACCGGCTTCGGGCGTGCTCATCGCGGGTCGGACTCTGGGTGGTGGTGGTCGAACCTTCTGCTTGGAAGGAGATCTGGAGGTGGGTACATGCCTGGAGGGCTGGCCCTGTGTGTCTGTAGAGTCAGTAGCAGCTGCCGTGGAACGTAAGCATGCTGGCTCACCTCAGGTGTTAGTTACGAAGGGTTGATGCTCACTAACGAAGGGTCGTCGGTCTGGTCCGCCTAGTAAGAGGACTCGTCCACGAAGCTGTTTCGTAGAGGTGGATAGTCCTCGGCGCCATCAAGGTGGCATGTGCAGATTCAACTCTGTATATAGCTGTTGACAGGTGAGGTGGAACCACCCTCGGGTGGAGAACATCCACCTACTGCGATTGGAAAGGGCGTATTCTCTTTCTATTGGTTGCATTCAACTGCATCCAATTATGAGCTCCTGTTCAAGGCTCAATCACTGGTAGTTCTGTAGCGATATAGACTGGCAAGAGTTCACACACACATCATGAAGCCTGATGTGAGATAGTAACATCATGAGTGGCAAATAATTGCCTGGATAAGAAGACCTGAGGTGCATTCTTTATATACTGCTCTGGAATATGTCTCCCGTTATACCTCAGGGCTCAGGCACGGGAGGTGCAGTTCGACGAACGCAAAATCACTGAAGATAGCAGAAATCATGTCCCTAATTGACTGCAAGTAGTAAGGATACGTACTATTTGCAAAAAAAAAAAATCCCCGCAGGCTAGAGTTCAACAGTCTATGTACACGCAATCAGTTTTCCTTTGTTTATTGCGAGACAACAGTGTGGCGTTTGACTGGTCCAAACAGAAATCAGGTTACTCCGATACTGAAAGTTTGTGATTCGCGGCCAGGCTCCTAAGACATGTAAGAATTAAAATTATCCAAACTCGAAAATTTATCCAAGCTGACTAATTTGAAATAGATCTATAGAGGAACACTTTTAGCAAAAATCAGGTTTCCCTGCCGATAAGGGAACACCTAACTTGTGGGAGTTTTCATTCGTTGCTGAATGTACATTACACAGTCTCATAAAACGCAGTTGCCAATAACATCAAACACCAATACATTTTTACAGTAACTTTGTATAACTAAGTTAACGTAGAATAACTAAGATAGAATAACACGCGTTATACTATAGGTAGGGGCAGTGATATTTCGCGAAAAGATTTCGAGACAAGATACAGTCCCAAGTACTGTATGGTTATCCAGCTTCTTTGATTGGCTAAAAAATGTCCTGGCCCATGTTAACCGTTTGCGCACGAATCACGAAGGTTTAGTGTCGGAGTTACTTAGTCCTTAGTGGCTTGGTGGAAGACGGACACGGCACCAGCAGCCAATGGAGGTATAACAACAGCTGAGGTGTGTATATAGTATTGAAGTCTACTGTGTGCTCCGATTTTTACGCGAAAAGTCAGTAGCCCTAACTATAGGTTTATCACGGTTATAGTTCATTCCCGGTTACTTCCAACTTGTTATGGAGCCCTGCTAATGTTCTACTTCCAGGATATTCCTCCGCCTCGCTTATTCAAAGTTTAGCCAAGTCTAAAAAATTACAGCAAAGGGACAACGCACCGAACTCGTACGCACTCATTGTAATAATATTTTGCATAATAAATCTTTCTTACTAGGCATTACCAACACACTTGTTTTCTCACTGTTATTTATAAATGAAACATTATTATTTGTCTATAAAATCTAAGTAAAAGGTAGATTTAACCAGAAATAGGGTACTGTTACGTTAACAGAAATATGAAACGCTTTTGATATGTGGTACATTTAGGAAACAACCAAACACGCCATACACGGGATGATTTTCCAAATGTTTGATGCAAAAAGCGTGAAGAAACCGCGAATAGACAATAACTGGGCACTTTCGAAAGCCCTTGGTTAGATTATACTTTTTTTTTTCTCATTTTGTATCCTTCAGCTTCATGCAAAATTAACGTTGGCCTGGACCGTCTCACTTTATTCCCGCGCCATCCAAGTGGAAACCAAGGATTATTAGGAAAGCAAACGTTTTAATCATGTAGAAATTAGTGCTCTTATGCGTATAAAATGTTTTTGCCTTTAGCAGTCATAAATGTATTTATTATGTTCTAGATACGACGTTAATTATTAGAACTATTTGCTGCCAACTTAACTGGGAACCTGTACGCCCGTGTGTACTATGGGATAGCCGTTATTATGGGTAGTGATATTTTTTCAAAGATTTCGAAAGTGCTCACTTTATCCAGAACAGCCTTTAACATTTGTACAGTTCCGAAAAAAAAAATTTTGCAGTGTCTAAATTTAGGTATATGGTTATCTGTGACTTATAAGTTCGACATTGCCGTGGGTTCGGAGATTGGTAATGTCATGTTCCGTTCACGTGGCCCTGGAAACTAGACAGGGACCTTAGTATGCTGTTATCACGTCAAAATTCCCACTGGTGTGTAAACAAACGAAACGTTTTTATCTCTAAGTACCTGCGAAATTCGTGTTATCTAGCAGCACGCTACACTTACCAGATGTGGGTACATTCGAGTTTATGTCGTTCGGAGTGGGAGTGGAGGGATCGAGGAGGCTGAAGCGAGGTGAGTGTGGAGCAGTGCCGGAATTCAAGGGCGGGGAAAACGGGAGATCCCCGAGGAAACCACCCGATTAACGGCTTCGTCCAGTACGATTCCCACATGCAAAAATCCGGGGGCGACCCCGCCGGGAAGCGAACCCGGTTCGCATGGGTGGTATACACATAGTCCAACCGCTAAACCACTGCGGTCCCATTATGTCATAAGGAGAGACCCGGAAATTTCGCCAGCTCTTTTGACAGCAAAGGAGAACTAGAATTTCCCACAGAATAGGTAAGTATACAGAAACGAAATTGCGAGGCGGTCCCTTTGATGTAAGCGAATTTGGTTGCTCGCCAGACGCGCGAGGCTGTGCAAACTGGCCTTGAGTCTGATTGGCTAACGCACTCTATGGAATATTCTCTATCGGTAGAGACCTGCAAAATTCTCGTTATTTTTAAGCGGCAGACTGAGCTCCAAGCTACTGTGCACGTGACCGACTTCTGCCATTGGCCGGTATTATGTCTGACACGCCTCGCGGGGATCCCGAGCCAATAATGTACAACTTCAAAAGCGGACTGGGCGATGGTCTTTAACGAAGTCAAACAGGTAGGCGACTCCACTTAAACGTCAGTGGCCAATAAACCCACTGACTGTACTCACTTATGTAGAAGGTAGTGGAGTTTATCCTGTCACCGAAAGATAACGCAGAATTTTGCAGGTCTCTCTACCTATCGGTCTTGCAGCCGCCCTCTGGCAAGTTAGTCTCCGGAAGCAGATTGGTGAACGACGTGCAGCCATAACGCTGGCCGGTGAGGCCATTTTGCTGAGGTGCGTGGATGGTGTTTATAGTATACCGCCATTTCACCTCTGTGCTATTTAGCACTCTGTGACTGTCCTGCGTACATCTCAGGTGCTGTCATTTCTTCATTGACTGGTGCCTTCATGAGGAGCACCTTATCCTGTGTTCTAGGTTGTACGTGGTTCGCTCGGTCTCTAACGACACGTGTTTCACTGGCTCGCAGTCCTGTAACGGCCCAATTACAAAAGCAACAAGAAAGTGTGCAAGTTATAGTTAGGGCCAGTGACTTTTCGCGTAAAAATCGGAGCACACAGTAGACTTCAATACTATATACACACCTCAGCTGTTGTCATACCTCCATTGGCTGCTGGTGCCGTGTCCGTCTTTGACCAAGCAGCTCAGAACTAAGTAACTCCGACACTGAACCTTCGTGATACGTGCGTAAACGGTTGACACGGGCCAGAACATTTTTTTAGCCAATCAAAGAACTTGGACGACCCTACAGTGCTTCGGACTGTATCTTGTCTCGAAATCTTTTCGCGAAATATCACTGCCCCTAGTTATAGTGCATCCAAGTGCCGCTTTAAATAGTCTTTGTTTTATGGCCTCTGCTATAACGAGCAAACATTTTGTCTTCTGGCTTGGTTTCACGTGACTGGAACATCCCGTTATTACTTGTTTTTTTTTTTTTTGTTAGCTCAGATTGAAACAAGACGTGTTAAGCAAGGTACAGTCCGGTCACAGACTACCTGAGAACGCAGAGGCGGAACAGCTGCTTGTTCCACGAACTCCAGTCGCACACGCAAGCAAAGTAGCGCCACTGGCCAGCAACATGTCCGCCAATCAGCGCCTGGGAACCAACTCGGCAGCCAGCAACCCAATCCACGGGGTCCCTCCCGCGGCACGCAGTAGCCAATCAGAGAATGGGCACGCACACATCAAAGGAACCGCCATGATATCTGGCCTGAGTACCTATCTACTCTGTGCTCCGGTTATGAAAGAAGTAAAGATGCACATGAGTTTGAAGTCTATTCTGTCGTCGTATAATAGCGCCAATTTGGAATTTTGCAGGACACTGTGCCGACTTCGGTGAGTGACACGTATGATGTGTTCACGGAAAACTGCGCACTTTTGAAAGCCCTGCTTAAGATCTACGTGTATGAACATTGTGTATTATTCCGCCATATGTAAAATTAACATTACAATAGGTTTCATTACCTTATTCATGCGTCGATCAAGTGAAACTGTGAAATTGTTAGGGAAGTTAATATTACTCAAATTCTTACACCGAGGTGAATTGAAAAAAACTGATAGCGAAATAAATCATAAAAATTTCCACGAATGTTTACCTGACACATTCAACTCAACGTTAAGATGTGGAACTACTTTCTCTCCATCATTACCAACTTCACAGGGCGAATGCCAGTTAGTGCGCACGTTATAATATGTAAAGGAAGGAGCAGTAATATGTTTCAAAGGTTAATTTCATAAGTGCTGCCTTTATCGTGAACAGCCTTTAAAACGTTACATTTTTCATGATATAGGCTATTTAAGGTAACGAGCACTTTCGAAATCAACCTATGAAAAACGTTGCTACACTTATAGTAACGACGGAGAGATAAGAGCTCCGTGTCTTAATGTTGAATTAAAATTGTTAGGTTAACATTTGTAAATATTAAATAACTTTTTTATTTGCTTTCTACTTTTTCAAATCATAGGCTTTAAATTTAAGAGTAAGCAAATTTTTTAATTTGTTTGTAATAATTTCAGTTTTACTCGGCCGACGCATGAATAAAGTTATAAGATCCATGTAAATGTTAATTGAAAACATGACGGAAAAAAAACGAGTAGGGATTTCAAAAGTGCTCACACTAACAACTTTCCTTGGTTCGTTGCCAAACCAACTGCAGATAAGATACCTGGAAAACTCACGTATTAATTTTGCTACAAACCGGACATCAATCACTCGTACGTTTCTGTTATTCCCGCAATTATTCCACACTTATTTGACACGTTCTGAAAGGTCCCGCCTTAACCTCCATCTGTAGTAGCGAGCAGCCTAAAGCTTGTAAGCAACGGTGGAAGATTCCCTGAACGCTTCCATGCTAGCCTGCGTGGCCGCTTGTATGGGTGGTTACGTGGAAGATTTGGCTATCAGCTGGCCGTTTTCATGGACGTTCTCGTAATTGGTCGTGTGCAATTTTCGATGTAAGATTTCCAACAAGGTTGGAATATTGTTAATTTTGTTTCGAGAAGATTTAAAGACTATTAGACACGAATTAAAAGTATATAAAAAAACCACGGAAATGTTTACAGATTCTAAAAGAGCATTGTGTGAAAATTATGGTAAACATTGGTGTTTGTTTCAAACAAAAGTTCCAGTTACAACAACGAAACGATTAAGCTGTGTGCATAAACGCATAACGCTGAAGTCGCGAGTGAATATTGTTCCTGAACCACAGTCGAAGATGTAAAATTATAAAAAAATGCAACCATATTTACTTGTGCGGCAACAAGTGCCGTATAGGTAGGGGCAGTAATATTTCACGAAAATATTTCGAGACAAGATGCAGTCCGAAGCACTGTAGGGTCGTCCAGCTTCTTTGATTGGCTAAAAAATATTCTAGCCCTTCTTGACCGTTTGCGCACGAATCACGAAGGTTCAGTGTCGGAGTTACTTAGTCTTGAGTGGCTTGGTCAAAGACGGACACGGCACCAGCAGCCAATGGAGGTATAACAACAGCTGATGTGTGTATACAGTATTGAAGTCTACTGTGTGCTCAGATTTTTACGCGAAAAGCCACTGGCCCTACGTATAGGTTATTCCAAAGAACGCACCATAACTGCTTGCATGTAGGATCGGGTAGCAGGTCTCGTGGAAGCTTCTGCCCGAGTTTTTTATACTAAGAATTGATTGCGGCATACAGACTTAAAAGTGCAATGAATTATTTTTCCCCTTTAAAACCTTAATGCATAAGGAAACAGCAAGAGGCGAATTTGTACACTATAACTGAGGACTTTATTTTCCTTTATACACTGCCCCGTCACTACTGTAATCTACTAATTAACTAGATAATAGTATTAGTAAGAAAACGAATTGTGATAGACATACAAAAAAAACAGGCAGTATTTTGGAGACGGTAACACCTCCTTCGTTAAAGACAAAACTTTTTCACAAGCTCAGAATGATAGAAGCTAGAACAGGTAGGATCGTCTCTAATAAAATTGCGGGGCCATTTTTTTTTTTTATCGCTCTTATTGCAAGTTGAACCTCTTAGTGGAAGCACATTAAGTGAGTCACACGTGACTTCAACTCCGCGGCGTTACAAAGAAGCGACTTAGCATGTCAGCTGGTTGACTGCGAAGTTGAGACTAGCACTACTGTTTGAAGCCTTACAATTGTCGTTGAAATAAATCGCTTATCGTAGTCTTTTGATGAACCGTCGAAGTAGAACACAGTCTTCCATATGGACCTGTTGGGTGCCACCCGCTTCACACTTCTGTTACGCTGGTTGCATACTTCACACAAAATTCACGCCCTGTTTCTGCCGCTTGTTCTTTTATAATTAATTCCCTTAGTCCACTTTCCTCCTCCCCCCTCTACCTACACCATCATTCTTTCTCATTCACCCTCTCTCTCTCTTTCTCTTTCTTTCTTTCTTCTACACCAATTGCTATGGCGGCTGTTACACATATAATCTTGCTCACCAATACACAGCTTCGATTCTCCTCAATTTACAAGCGTTAGCAAATTGTTAGAAATAATATTTATATCGACATTTTTCTTCAGAGGTTATACCTACAGCTAACGATTTTTTGCGAAGTAATATGGATCGAGTTTATAGTTGAAAAGGTATGCATACGTACAGTTTTTTTTTTTTTTTTTTTTTTTTGTGAATTGCTGCTGACATTGTGGGAAGCCTAGGACGGGCATAAAGTATATGATAATTCCTTTTCTGGACTTAAAAAGTGTTTCACGTGTAAATGGTTAAAATGGCTGAAAATGAGTATTTCCTTAATTGCGAACTATAATTAAGTAATATGATTTTAGATACCGCATCAAAATTTGTTTTCAAAAATGTATTGCGTTGATACAGTATGTTCCTTTTGACTTAGTTTGTGTAAGAACGCCGATGTGTATTGCTTCACTTCACTATGCCTATCAATATTTATCTTTCATAATCATAACCGATATCGTAATTTATAAGAGCAATGACATCGCGAAAATATTTAAAGCTGAAATACGTTTTACAGCACTGTGGCATCGTTTTGCGTCTTTGATTGGTGGGGTAGATTTTCTGACGTGCCTTTTCTGTCTGGTTACTAACAATGCACGTTAAATTATTGACATACGAATTGTAAAATAGCTCCTCGCACAAACAAGCCAATTAAAAACGAAATTCTACAGCGTCTAAGTAGGATGTCGAAACCGATGCTGCAATCAGATTATTTCGGACAAAAAGATCACTAACTTTATAGACTATAATGATACTGTTTACCAATATTTTCTAAAAAAAAATGCGACAGTTACGATGTCTTGAGACACATTCCTTAAAACAATGGACTACAGAAGAAAAGGCTAATCCGGTTCCATTCCCGTTGGGGTCGCCCCGAGATTTTCGCTCGCTGTAATCGTGCCGGACGATGCCGCTGGTGGGCGGGTTTTCTCGGGAATCTCCCGTTTCCCCGCCCTTACATTCCGGCGCTGCTCCATACTCACCTCATCTCTCCACTCCACTCGCACTCTGCTCCTTATCGCCGCAGTAAAGGCAGTGTCGGGCGTGGATGACCGCCGAGGATCACAGTGCACCGTTGACGTGCGAACCTCCAGGCAGGCGTAAAGACATTCAGACTATCAGGCAGGGAGGCGAGGCCCTCGGGCCAGGAACTCCGTCCAACCACGCGTGTAACGTTAAGTTACGGTTCATTGGGGAACGGCGTTCCGACATGTTGCTGACAAGTGACTTCAGTTAACTAGCGAGTGCGGCCGGAGTTCGTGGGGTTCAGCGGCTCTTTCACCTCAGTATTCTTAAGGGGAATGCCTAGCAAACACAATCGAAAAACTCAGGGTCACATCCGGCCTTGCGGAAAATAGCATGCACAAGCGTCGCGTGTGATGTTTCCTCCGAATTTTTAAGCGGTGCATATAGGTTTTTGATAAAGCAGTTTTTCACTGTAGTTTAAAACAATGGTTTACTAAAGAATACGTATGGGAAACGGAGGGCTACTTAAAGCGAAATGTTGCTGATTTTGACACTTTTAAACGATCATATTTGTGTTTCAATAACCAAATTCATGGATGGGCAACAAAATATTGGCTTTCGTTTTTGCTATGAAATATTCCTTGGAAAAAGAAAAATTGTAATGGACACAAGTGCTTACAGCTGAGGTATGTGAAGGGTTGTAAGGATGTGCTGGCGGCAGAGCGGGAGGTCGACCTTGAACCGCGGCGGCGGGCGTCTGGCCGGGAGGGACGTCTCCTGGCGGGGTGGGCGAGGGGGNCCAGTGCGGCGTGTGTCGAGGCGCTGCGACTAGTCGAGGTCGGGAGCCAGCCGCGCTGTTCGCTAGCGTCCGTCCGCCGTCTCCGCCACCACCATAAACAAATAAATAGCTGAGAACGTTATCTTCCTCCCCCGCCTCCCTCTTCTGACGCGAAGCGACGCGAAGGAGACGCCCAGAGGTCATGAGCGACGATCCTGCGCCCTGGCGGTGAGTACCACAAGCTTGCTTGCGTGCGTGTGTGTGTGTGTGAACTTATATGGTGATAGTCGTAGAAACTTTTGATTTGCCGCGCGCGCAAAAAAAAACTACCACCAAGATATTTTTAAAAGCAGTGCAAGCGAGCACTCGAACCTCAGGCGTTCATGAACGGAACACCGGGAATCTTAAAGACTCGGTGAAACAAAGTAACATCATCCCGCTAATGCTTAGAGATACGGAAATCTCGCAAATTCGTGTGTGAACAAGTTAAACTTCAAGAGCATGTACACTTGAGTGCTCTGCTTCTATTGGTCCACAGACAGTTAGACTCGCCCTGGACGACTTAGAGACGGTAACGAACCTGCAGGGTAACCGACGATCGAATCCAAAGCTTCATGGCCTTAAGATTAACTGACGAAAGAGTTAATGAAATCTAACTGTAGATCAAGTGAACATAGGCTTGTCGATCACAGGCTTAGCGATCGTTTGCCTTTCTTTTTCCACATTATATCACAGTCGCTGCCTTGCAAACAGACTGTCTAGCAAACTTTGTCTTCTTGATGACCGTTGTACGTTCGATGATACGGAATTCTCGAGATTCGGTACTTTTCTGCACGCGTAATCTCTCGTCGTTGTTTACTACCAACTACTGTAGATTCAGTTATTTTACGCTTGAGCAAAGTTTCACGCGTGTGGTAGCCGGCCGACTTCAAGAAATCACGCGACCAACGGCACGGAATATCTGGATACGAAGAAGCTAAATTCAGAAGCGGTTCTTTAAATAAAAACTTTCTTCAGCCGCTGATTGGTCACGCGGACGCTCTGAAAGCAAGCATTTTTGCTTGATTGGCTGCGACTTGCAACACAAGGTTCCTGATTGGCTCGGCTGGTATGTCTGGCAACTTCTACTGCGAATGAAACTTTGCAACAGGCCGATATGTCGGCACGTGATGCTGTATTTCGCGATACAATTATTAGTCCCGATAATGTGTTTTCTGGTTAGTTTGTGGAAATATTTAAATATCCACAGGAACTTTTCCTGATACCCGGGGGGTTTATGATTTTGTTGAAGGTATTTCGACTTGAAGATAGAAAAGATTCCACTGCTCATTGATAAACTGAAGAGGAACAAGTACGTATATACAGTGATCAGAAGAATAATAACAGCATATTTACCGCTTATGAAACACCCAATAATTCAGTTACGTCACGTGTTTTTTCGCCTTTCAAGGTTGATATGCATAATGGCTATTTTTGTTGCAAAACAGTAGGAAACTTTGTTAAATACGACATAATTACCATCCTTCAAAAGAGCATTTGCAGTTCGTTTTTTCTGATTTGGAGTAACGTTTACTGTTTCAAATTAATATTATTAATATTTGTCACTGGACCCGCGAACTTTGTAAGTCTCTAGCGATGCACGTAGAGAGATGTTAACACTTCCATTACAGCGTTCTTATGTAATGCTGACATTTTTCTTTAAGTATTTGGATAATTGAATACTTGGAAATAATTTATAGCACCGCATAGTAATCTAATATTTATTTAAGTTATTTATTATATTTCGCTTTTGATTATTACATCCTTCCAAATTTATCAGTACACTTTGTCAAAAATATTAACTGGACAAATATAGAATTAATTCTGTTTTTCGTTTCTGTTTTTGCGTGATACGAGAAAAACACACCGTACCAAACAATAAAATGGGAAATTTGAAAATTTTTACTTTTAAAAGAACTGTAAATATAGCTCCAAATATTAAAAAAGTGCTTGTTAATCTGCATTTGGTTTTTTTTGTTATTAAAAGATTTTTCTTTGAGATTAATTTTTTTTATTCCAGAGAATATTTTTTTTTCTTATTGTAGTTCTACGGTACATTTTTCACCCTTCTCCAAAAGCTCTTGAAAATCGAAACTGCGCGTGACTTGTTCACAGTTCCCGCCTTCCTGGTGATACTTTCACGCGTTTGAGGAACAGGAACGATGTAGTGATAAAGACGACACCAGCACTCTCCTCAAGCCCTCCATCGCCCCTATGTACAAAGCACTGAACCGACGTACAGTCTTTTCGCAATGTCACGTTTAAGTAAGTGACTTCAAGCAGTGATCCTATAATTTTACTGGCAGAAATTTTATAAAAAAGTTCTGTTCATGCCACTAAACAAGTTTGTCAGATATTCACGCAGTATATGTTAAGGTAAAGTAGTACGTGAAACAATGCTGGACGCAACAGAAACAGTGATTTAATGTGTGTGATGTCTTGAAATTATCCTTCTTTCCCTGTATGAAATGTGTGTGCCTTTCAAGTACTGATGCACTGTATTCAATTTAAATAGTTCCATAATAATCCAAGCACTCTGCGATGCAGTTCAAATACAACATGAACTGATGCCTCAATATTATCAGCCAGCAAAATCCATTTGTTGGTCCAAAAATAAGTTAACTGGACATTAGTCACTAAACTTTAGCTATCACAAGAAATCGTATCAAAGGCATTAAAATTATTTAATATATTTCAGCAACGCGTAATATTACATGTACAGCGATGTCCGATTTTAGTACTCAGAGCTTTTTTAAATAAGGAGGGGGAAGGTAAAGTATTTATCTCATAACATTATTTTAAAAATTAAAGTGAGGGAAACCTATTTAAGCACGCACATTTTGCGTGTATCAGATACTAAGACATAACTACGAAGTTTAGTTCATCGGGGATTCATGTTTAAGGAATGATAAAATTCCGCAACTTCAGCAATATTTCAAAAATAATAAATATACATGAAAATTAAAAACCACGGCCCAGTGAAGTGGAGACTGGGTTCTGACAGTGTCATCAGGCTAAGCTTTCAGGCACTAGAAACACACGTCGAATATTCATGTGCTGCTGATGTCTGTTAAGGTCACTTCCGTGTTTGGCTTAGCTGCGCAGAATAAGTCTACTTGTGATTGAAGTATTTATTATTGCTTCGCAGTATAAGTGTCCTTATTTGATTCAACGAAAATATTAGTAAATTTTACAGCAGTTTTAAATCCAGCGTGTTGAAGAACCATAAAATGAAAACCCCTCATCCTTGCCTATTATTGTTATCGTTGTGGCAGATACTCTATTTGTAGTTTTGAAAAGTTTCACTTTTGCAGACGCAGCGGTCTCCGAAAATAAAATAATTTATTTTGTATTCTTTGTATAGATGATTTCTAATTTTCACATTTTTGTCTCTTACTTAGCGCACCAAGATAGACGCGCAGCTAATATGTAATTTACAATAAAACCATAAAACAACAAACTGTCTTAAATGACCTATTTGCTTCCTTCTTTTGGTACTATTTTCAAATAAATAGGGAAAAAATATAAACTGGCAAACACGTAATAACCTGAAGGATTCATTTCAACATATTTGTAAACAAGGAAAAACCTACTACCAGTTTTATTTCGGTAACATACTAAACGTCAAAACACCTATGCGTAGGGCCAGTGACTTTTCACGTAACAATCGGAGCGCACAGTAGACTTCAATACTATATACACATCTCAGCTGCCATTGGCTGCTGGTGCCGTGTCCGTCTTTGACCAAGCCACTCGGGACTAAGTAACTCCGACACTGAACCTTCGTGATTCGTGCGCAAACGGTTAACACGGGTCAGAACATTTGTTAGCCAATCAAAGAAACTGGACGACCCTACAGTGCTTTGGACTGTATCTTGTCTCAAAATCTTTCCGCGAAATATCACTGCCCCTACCTATGCGTTTCGCTTTCTCGTTCTCGTTCGTGATTGGTTCATCGCTGATTCGGCACGCTCCGGTGAGCAGCACTGGAGTCCGCGAGGCTCAGTCGAGTTGATGGCCACGCCGCCATGGTGACCTAACAGTCTTCTGATCGTCGTGGTGCAGCTTGGAATGGCGGGGTCAGCACTCGGAAGGGGGCGGCCGTCCATAGGGCGCTCCGTAGCTGTCGGCACACACGTCAGGCGGCCTATAGGGCGTTCCGACTCAGGCACGGAGGTAGAGGCCCTCGGGCCAGGCGCTCCGTCCTAATCCCCCCCCCCNAGAGGAAAACGTCTGCGAGTGGTATCATCATCGACAAGACGATCGGTCAGTGGCGATAGGAGAATTTCGCGAGTTCAGCGACACGTAGGCTAGACTCCACAATACTTTGCGCAGTCGAGCCGCAGATGTTTGTTCATTGGCTGCTGTCCCAGCGTTACCCCGCACCTGGCAGCACGGGATTCGCTCCTTGTTGCCTTGCAAGTTGGTTATTGGTGCAGAGTCGTCTAGGCCTTGCATGACGAACTCTGTTCCAATAGCAAAGGTGACTTCAGCGTACACGCGTTTGAAGTCTACCTTGACCTGAAGTGAATCCGCGACATGTTCCGACCCCTACCAATCACCAATTCGTCTAACCTGTTGTAAAGGATATACCACAAATGATAAAGCACTCGTTCTACACAGTTTCAAAAAATAGAGCAGTATGGCAGTGTATATCTTACCCCTAAAATAGCAATGGAAAAATTTCGAATCGTTAACCCGGCAATCCGAATTAGTAGGGATCACAAAAATAGTGATTTCATTTATCCACTTTTGCAATTGGACTACGTTTCATTTCGTGAGTCATAACCCCAAAAAATTTGTTAAATAAGAACTTTTTCATATTCAACTTAGCAAATGTCTCCAATTAACTTCTCGCTTCCTTCTAGTTACTAACAGCTTGAATTTTTTCAGCCTCCGGTGATGCGTTCCTTCGAACTTGTCAACTGCGTGATTGGGGATATTTTCCCATTTTTTCATAGAATGCCTTCAATTTTTACGAATCCTCGGTGTCTGCGAGCGAATAACTGATCCTCAGAACTGATGTGACAACATTTTCAGCTTGTTATTCAGTAAATAAATGGTTATCACTAAGCCAAGCATGCAACAAAAATACAAATTGTACGGGTGTTTACAGGTTTGTGCGTTGAACCGTAGCCTCCGCTTGTCCGTGGCTGGTGTTTTCGCTTTACACGTAGTTACTAAGCCAGGCTTCTTCTCAGCTCTGTACGCACTTTGACACAGGTCATGATTTTCATTATTTCATTTCCATATTTATCTTGGCCACAATAAATGATGCTATTCACGTGTGAAATGTTTGTTGTTGGTGTGCGGGGCCCAAAGCTTCGAGCTCAGCTGCAAAGGAAATAATAAAAGCAAGTTTCAGCAAATTTAAAATCAAAATATTTGCTGGTGAATAATTCTACATTTCCGACAGTGATCTGCAGGGACAGGAAAATTTCGCGGGGTTCAATGACCTGTAAAGTTATGCTTCACAGTTCTATACGCATTCAAGTGTCTGCTCTTCGTTCATTGGCTGCTGCGTCAGTGAGTGGCCAATTATGCCCCAGAAAGGTAGCAGGGTTTTAGAGTTTTACATTTGAAGGTTTATTATTGGCTCAATGTACTGGACAGTGACTCTTATAAACTGTTTTCCAGTAGCAAACGTGACTTAGATGTACACATGTTTGGAGTAAACATTATCTTGAAATTTATTGGTGAAATTTTCCGGTCCCTAGAGATGTACATATAGGGACGTGTTAGAAGATCTTCTGTTGGTTTATCGCACAAGTAACTTCCAGTATTAAGAGGATTCATCACATCTGTTAAAAATATACACTGCAGATTCTTCTGGTTTGCGCAATGGTGTGCTTAACATTTCCCAATATATTTTTTTAATTGGCAATTAACATCAAGGTATTTTAAATAATGACTTCAGTGAAAAAAATATCGTTATTTTATATGCAAGTCACCATTAATTCTATCGAGGATAGTAAACTTTTCTGAGATATTCGGCATTATTTTTGCAACTTGCGTTTTGATATTTTTTCTAGTATTTGTTTCTCTTGGAACAAAGTTTTATTTTTTCAAAAAACCTTCACACTTTATCTCTCACTTTCGTCGCTGAAATGTCCGAAGGAAAATATTGTGACAACGATGTTGCACATCGTATTTAACGAGTAATGTAACGACTCTGATGTCGGAGGAATGAGATGCTATCCAGAGAAGATGGACCGATATTTACAGTTGGGTTGGTGACCTCGAACATGTTATCTACAGAAAGTATCCAAGATTTATGCAGTCCACCACCCAGCACAAGTAGAAACTGTCTGCCTATGATGAATCCTCTTAAAGGCAAATTGTGAGCGGCGAAAATGGCCAAAGCTTGGATTCGTATTTTATTGAGATGACACGATAACTAAAATGTATAAATGCCTGTTAGAGATCGGAAAGCGTGTAGAGAGATCAGAAGCTCCGTTCCAGGTATGTTTATTAGACATTCGTGGAGAACTTAGAAATTCACTCACTGCATCTGGACGTCCATTACAGAACACGTGTTTCGTGTCATATAACCAAACAAACAGCCAATGAAAATAAAAACATAATTTAATAGTTTGACTTTTGTTATGAATGCCTTTAGCCAACCGTAATTGTAGTCACGGTCCAATATAACCCCATTTCAAATTCCACACTTTCAAATATAGGTATTAGGAGGCAAAATGTTGTATATTCTCATTATTTTTATTTATTTACTTCCAAACATGCACTAATGGCTTTACGTTTCTACGTACAAACGGCAGCCATAAATGCAGCCCGCAGAAGTGTTAGACTCGTGTTGTAGGTGGCACCTGACAGCGCAAAGCACTGCTCATAATTTCGAATATTCTGCACTATTCCATTACAAACGAGTATATTTCCTATATTATATTGATATTTTTCCTTGAAGATCATCCGTTATTGTACCTTCCTAAAGTTATATTTTTGAAACGTTTTGGAAGTGCAGTTTCTCTTTACATGCGCCAATTCCATAATTAAGTTAGCGGTCGTTTTTTTTATTATCGGCCACAGTAATTCAGCAGGCGAAACTAAGAGGTGTTGCCTTCTATCCGAAAAGTTTACTTTACTGTATCCAGGTGGCAGTGGGGCTGGATCTTACTCCTGTCGAGCATGTAATGCGTTCACGCAGTAGGTAACTATATAAACAGAAACGAAATGACCCGATGGTTCACTCGACGCACACGTACAAGTCACTAACTGCCTACGTAAACCTTTATAAACCGACTTGTAACTACCGCGTGCGGCAAAACATTCTCTAGTGGTTGGACTGCCTTCTGGAAAGTTGGCTTTCTGTTGCTGGTAGGAGAACCATGTTCCGCCATGTTGCTGGCGAGTCGAAAGCTATTTTTTTTGTCAAGTGCAGCTGAAGTTCGCGACGCCCGCGGATGTTTCTCTTGTGTATTCTTACATATTCTGTGGTGTTTTCTATCGCTACAGTCCAAGGAGGTATAAGTGTTCCTTCTAGTCTTTGGGCGGCCGCGGTGGTGCAGCCACTCAGCCTACAACAACGAGTCATGTTACATTCTCGGCGGGGTATAACCCGGATTCTCGCATGTGGTGAAACATTGCGAACGTTGCCGTTGGTGGGTGGACTTCTAGTAGAAGTGGCGTTTACTGCACTCCGTCGTTGCTCCATCGCCACCTCGATTCACTCCACCAGCGCTGGAGACTTGAACTGTCACGAGCAGTCCGAACACTCACATTCTCTCCTAGACAGCGGAAACCCCCGACTGCCTGCCTCCTATACCACGCACGAGGATCTGGCTTCAATCAACTCATTTTTGCTTGATGTCAACAGTTTTAATCGGTGGGAATTTTCGAAAATGTTATATCTGAACACGAAAAATATCTAGGTTTTGGTAATCAGGCTCGTAATAAAGCACACTTCGGTGGTAGCGAGACCTTGTACGATTTGCGATTTACCGAACTTTCATTCCTCACATGACTACTTCTCACCACTACGTCCCTCATTGGTGGGATTCGAAGCGCTGTTGGCCGTAACTACGTTCACAATGTAAGGGACTTTCCTAGTTGCCTCATTGCAAGCAGTCTTGTCTATTTTAATTTTAAAAAAAAACAGCGGAGTTTTGAATGGAAATTTTTTTTTTTCAGGAAATAAATAAATGTCCATATTTTGTTGTCAATTTATAAATTTGGTTATTGAGACATAAATGTGGCCATTGAAAAGTGTCAAAGTCGGCAAAAAAAATCGCTGTAAGTAGCTCTTTCCTTTGTTTGCGACATTTATTCTTCTGTAAAACAGTATTTCAAAGCAAGCGACGATGCTGTATCTTTTCTGAATAGATTACCGTATTGAAACCGTATAGTGACCGCTTAGAATTCTGAGGAAACAGAACACATGCGGAACTTGTTTATGCTTTCTCCATCGCGATGGAGCACTGCTTCTGTGTGTCCGCATGTTACATTGAGGCTTTTAATTTTGTTTGCTAGGGACCCGCCTTAACACATTCTGCCTTAGTGTCCACAACTGTGTACATAGCTGATAGGGACGTTATTTCTGGCCGCTACTGTACACTACGAGGTTCATTGCTCGATGACCTTCCGAGTGGGAAACTGATTGGTAGACCGCGCTACGGTTCTGAGTTCAATGAATGATTCATATTACCACTGCTGGCCCCAAAGCCAACAGTGATAACGATACGAGAGCTGGATCGGCTTAAGTCAAGCACGCTTCCAAAATGTCCTTATTTACGACAGTTGAATACATAAATTACTATCGCTCCCGCGTTTCTATTATTACCACTTTTATATCGGCACCCACACCTTAGTGGCAATCACACATCCAACCAGTTGTAGCCTACAAATATTTCAAAACATATAAATATCAGTTCACGTAAGTGTCTGAATTATGTTTATTTCTACCTCTAACATCTTGTATCTGACTTATTTTATTTCCGTGAGATTCCACATTTAGTTGTTAAAGAATCTTGGACGAGAATTATTTATATTTTGAAGAAAATTTTATTTTTAACCTTGTTATTTAATTAGGTTAAGAATAGCAGGGTCTTCAATAAAACCCAAAATATGTAGGTCTACTGGATAAAAAACTATACAGCGAAAATCTGGTCTCCAAGAGTTGCAGCATTTATTATCAGAGCTACATGTCCCATTTTAACCATTTTAGTCACAGTGTCTGTTATATTGTATATTGCACAGCAAGTTGGCTGGTGACGTTAACTATAAGCAGCAAAGAAAAACGGCAATAAACGAATTCGCTTACATGTGGCAGAGGCCAATCTTGATTGATGCCGTAATTCTCGTCCAAAAATACCTACTGTCAATAAAAGCGAATTAAAAACACATTGTTTACTGCCTCGAAAGGTGAAATAAAACTACACTTACAGAAATACATATAGTAGAAAAAATTTCTGCATTGCTAGAATTAAAAATTTTTATTTGTGTGGCTGAGAGTGTTAACAAAAAATATATAATTAGTAAAATTGTTTGGAAATGCGTTTCACAACCATTCATAAGTTAAAACGAAATTTTGTTCTTGTGGTCCACTTAACTGTAGAACTTCGCTTAGTCCGTAAGGACTAATTTAGCAGTAGGTAGTGAAATATGTATCAACTCACACAATGTTATTTTATAAAATGTTTTCATTCTTTGTACTAGCTATAAGAATTACACAACATTATATTGATTATTTACACATATATACAACTTTAATGAAATTTGTTTTCCTATCGCTACAGCGATTTCCAATAAATTTGGTATTGAAGCTTATTGCGTTAATTTTTAAATAAAATTGTTCTCAGTGTCATATTTTTGACAACACTTCTACTTTACCATGCCACTTACGTTATGGTCTGCAATGACAAGGAACCTATTAATCAGACGAAAATAATACTTCATTAATGTTTCGTTTTTTTTATATAGAATTGCCAATTACTTTGGCTGTTATTGGAAATTCCCTTTAAACATTCAGTTTTTAATTTAGTTTTAAAGGTTTTTTCTTTACGATAATTATAAAAACATTTTTGGTTACAAATGGTTTACAAACATTGCAGTTTGATTACGATTTGAGTTTTGCTATTCACAAAGTTCGAAAAAAATATCACGTTTATGTGTCACAATAAATTTGATTACACCTTACTAAGGAATGAGTAAAACTAATGATGCATTTCAAAAAGAGCATACTGTACACTTCAGGTTTATCATTAACACGGAGCTACTTAAACAATGTTATGTGTTTCATAAAAAAAATATGTCATAAAGATACAATATTTCTGTTACAGTGTTACAGGGAAATAATGTTGGCGACAAGTTTCCAAAGAATTGTTTGTAAAGTACAAAATAGTTGTATTGTGTAAATAATCGTTTAAATCAGATAATACGAGGTGTTTTTAAATAACATGTTGGCATTCCAACCACACCATTTATGGACTGATATAAACAAAAAATCCTTGTGATAGATTTTTGGAAATGTCACCTAGTATCTTTAAATTAAAGTTGAAGTTTGGCAAAACAACGCAGGGAGTCGGCAACTTCACGTACCTGCGTGCACAACAAGTTGCATATCACGAAGGCGAACTGAACTGGCGCGCCATGCGGCGAGCGCCTGCACATAGGACACCATAACCTCGAGTTACGTGGGAGCCGCTAGTGGTTGCTTGTTAATACACGTGTGTCACACTACATGAACAATGGCGGATTAGCAATTGAGTAGTAAAGGCTGCCAGAAGTGTTTACATTTTATTTCCCGCGTGGAGCGCCAATTCCGTTCCCTTCGTGGTATGCAACATGTTGCACAAGAAAGTACGAATAGCTGCCTGCGGACTCCCTGCCTTGTTTTGCCTAACTTCAACTTTAATTTAAAGATACTAGGTGACATTTCCAAAAAATGTGTCACAAAGATTTTTTGTTTGTACTAGTCCATAAATGCTGTGGTTTGAATTTCGTTATGTTATTCAAAAATACCTTGTCTATAACAAGATCAATAAATTTGCGTTAGTTAAATAAATAATTCCGTATATATTTATTTTGTCAAATTTTTCTTTAGTTAAGAGATTTTAAATTTAACCATATTCTATCAGAAAGTTCAAGCTGATGATGATAAGAAATGTTCATCAATTGTTTGTAGTAACACTTGTAGGTTGCATGAAGGAATGCTGTTTATTTTTCGTATTTTACTCTAATAGGTTTACACACACACACTCTCTCTCTCTCTCTCTCTCTCTCTCTCTCTCTCTCTCTCTCTCTCTCTCTCTCTCATGCACTGTAAGTTGCCCTTAAAAACTTTTCACAATAAATTTACACCCAAAACATGTCTGTGTGTATAAAATTTTCCACACATTTTTCACGTTTTTTTTTCCGTAAGGGAATAATCGTTTACTCGCTTTGCATATTTACGTTACGTCTGTACGGTAATTTTTCCGTACGTATAAGGTTAATTACTTTCCGTTTCTTGAAATTGAATTTTACTTTGAGTATTCTCACTGTTTCCATGAATCGCCAATTTACAAGTACTGGCCAGTGGATTGAGAAAAATCGCTTCTCAAATCCACAAGGAGAAAATCTTTAAGTCTGTAAGGCATATCTTAAAACGAATCCTTCTCTCAGGTTATTTCGTAAAAACAAAATCACCGGCCCTCTCGACGGATATAGAGAGTTGGATTACCAAATTTTTGCAAAGGGAAGGGTAGTAAAATTATAATTTTTAAGGGAACTCCGGTGAAATGTAACAATGATAGCGAGCAATGAGCTCTCTTCGAAGGCGAGCGTAGTATTGAGCCTTTACCCCGTCTCGAGGGACAGTCCTGCCCAGTTGTTTGGCCCGGTGCTGAAGTGGCGATGCCCGCGTGTTGAACAGCGCTCGACGCAAGCCAAGGCGTTCGTATTTCTGTGCCCGCTTACATAACGTGTGCTCCGCGGCCGCCTACACGTTTCCTAGGCCTCTGCGCGTTCACCGGCTCTGCCTTTCCATTACCCCCAGGACATTAAACTATCAAAGAATTCACGAAGGTGGTTAGTGGCCTTGATCTGCGAGGCATCGTGCACATATGACTGTAATGGATCACGAGTAACCGCCAGCCGGAAGGTGCAAACATACTTACGTTCTGTGAACACCAGCGGAGTAGCTGGAAATTTAGAAATCAGTTAGTAAAGGGATCCGAGGTCCTCCTTAAAATAAGAAAATTGAACATTAAAATTGTTGCTGTCTAAAACATGTTTGCATATTTGTGTTAACGGCTATAAGAACGCAAATTCACAGAGCAGATAGGTGTACAGAAACTAATTGGCATGTAGTATAGAGATTTGGGCGGCTCTTAACATCGAGGTCTTGATAGCCAACGAGGGTGAAATGGGGTGAGTATGGAGCGGTGCCGAAATGCCGGAAGATCCCCGAGAAAACCCGCCGACCTGCACGATTCCCACGTGCGAAAATCCGGAACTTGGGAGACGTTACGAAATCGAGAAATCACTATACTTACCTCATACGAGAATAAAACTGTAAAGATACCCCGCCACGCCCACTTTTCGTACTGAGACTAAAGGAAGACTGTTTCATGTATCATCGCCTGCCTGTACACTGTCGTCTTGCACCGCCCGGTCCTCTCCACATACTCAGCATACGCTACAACCACACGTCCCTCTGAACGGGAGTCTCAAAACACACGAACAATAGAACGGAGACACATTTAATGCTGTCGTTCTACACTCTAAACTTCAATCAGTGAAGATTGAGCCAAATCAGTAAAAATAGTGAAAATTGAGCAACTGAAAATCAGTGCCTGAGAGACAATTACTTTGGTGGCTGAATTTCACTGATTTATTTGTGATTGCCACTGAATGTCGAGAATTCCACTGTTATAAGTCACTTGTTCCCAGTAAATTTGCTTAATTCGCCAGTCAGCAGTAGCTTATCAACTGACTTTCAGTGAATTGTTATTTTTCTTATTTATATAACTGATTCGAGTTTATGTGACAGATGTAAAACATGTGGATACCTTAAAACCAGGCAATTATAAATATTTTCATTCAGGGAACGCTAGGCATCTCTGCGTTTTATGATGCCACGCCAGTGGTGAATAGAGGTGCTTAGTAAAAATCAGTGAAATAAGGTGCAATTGTTACACGGTTCAGTTCTTAGGAGTGCTTACATTCTGATGACTGGGTAGAATTGAAACACTGGACTACGCCCATGTTATAGGACCAAAGTCTCATTGCGCTTCCTGGATAACTGTAAGCCAGTAACAAACGAGGCGAAACAGTGCGCCAAATCATACGCGACATTGTGCGGTCTTTTAATATAAAAAGTCCTCTCAACGAGGTGGTCGCCAACAAAGAGCCTGGTGTGGCTCGCGTGTAGAGAGAATGGGAAATTTTCCTACTTCTTCTCTGCCTATCGCTTGGTGTTAATATTGATTTTTTGACTCGCGTTTTGATCCTTTCTTTATTTGCATGTGTATAAATCGAGAATAACGCATTTTAAAATAGGCTACGATTTTGCGCGAGTAGTATATAAATGGGGGTTCTGCGCCACCTGGCGCCTGGCAAGGGGCAGGGGGCAAATGGCGCGCGCTACGCAAGGCGGCCGCGGGGAGGGTGCGGGGTGGGGCGCCATTTGCCCCCTGCCCCTTGCCAGGCGCCAGGTGGCGCAGAACCCCCATTTATATACTACTTGCGCGGGAAAACGGACGCCTTTGACGTTACTCTACGTGTGGTTCATTGTTGTTTACGTGCGGATGCCTTAGCGGGACACGTGTGCATTTGGAATTTGTGTTATATTTTCTGGTTTGGGAATATTTTTATGTTATTGCTAAATAACCGAACACCAGAAAGTATTGCATAGTTCCACTGTGCAAAAATGAACCGAAATGTCCTACTGATAAGATACCTGCAAATAGTTTAAGTGGGAAAACAAAGTATGAAGCGTGTCTAAACGTAGTGAGAGCCGTAAAATAACTTAGGCAATTTTTGAAAGGAATAAAAACACATGGTTTGTGTTTGAAGATCATTTCAACGTTAAATAAATGTGTTGTTTTCTTGTCGTTATTGTACTAGCCTAACTCGCAACCCGGTAATGTTTATTTTAAATGCAGTGCCTGTATGGCCAACGAGAAAATACTGTTAGTTTCATAAAAGCGTATAGGCCTAATGTAGTTTACACCATAACACAGGTATGTGTTGGTTTTTTACTTTGTTATTTAAATACAATAACGTAGTTTGTCATATATAAAAACTTATAATCTTTTCTTTAAAAATTGCTTTATAAATTTAAGGCTATATGCTTTTGTTTATGCCTGTTACGTAGGCCCACATTAAAAATATTTCTTGGACCCGTGTAATGCTAATTTAATCCATAGGGGTTTAATATTGTCCTTAGTTTTAATGACTAATTTCCAAATACTGAGATACCAAAATTACTTTAAAAAGTAATATCCGTACGGAAATATAATGTTCGTCAAATGTGCCCAAAAAAAAAGGCTTTACTTTTTGAGAATTGAAAGGTTTGTGTTTGTAGGAAAACATTTAAATTAATCATAACTACGCGAGTCTAATGTAAAAGTGGTTATTTGACAGAGTAAAATTCTTGACTAAACTATTTACCTACAAGTTTAAATTCATAGTCTAATGCTGTTCTAAAATTATGTTTTGAAAAGCCGACATTTCAAATATCAACGAAGGCGGCGACAATTGGAGCAAAATCAGGTTAAAACTATTAGTAAATGTAAAAAAAAAAAACTAAATCCCGGTTTCAAAGATTCTCTGTAATCCATGGAAATCGACAGACAATATGTTCGCATGCGAACGCTAAGATGGCGAGACCATAATACGCAAAATTACGTTGCACGCACGTTAGGCAAAAGAATCGTTTTGATTGTTTCAAAGTCATACAAACATTTTACATTTTGCTTGATAATTTGTAAAAAATAAAGTGCTCATGGGAGTAATATTTTTCAGGGTGGTATTATATACAATAATTATTTCAATGCCATGAATGAAAGTGTAATTGATTTCCCAGGAAAAATCTCTCTTGCGAGTGAAGTACAGATTGTCGCAAACTCAACAGGCGAAATATCCGTGAGCTCTAAAAGTATTACAAACAAATTTATATGACGTGATAATAGATTTCAGTGGTCACAAAACTTAAAATTCTTAGTAAACAATATCAAACGTCTCAAGGTCATTTCTGCCTTAAGAAAGCATTGCGACTGCGATGGAAGATAGCATAAACAATTTTCGCTTGTGTTCCATTTGCTCAGAAATTTCAGCAGTGACAAGCGTTTTAATACAATTACCTTTTCAGAAAAGATGCAGCATTGTCGCTTTAGTTTGAAAAACTCGTTAACAGAAGAATAAATATCGTTAACAGGGGGTTACTTAGAAAGATTTATGCTGACTTCGGCACTTTTCAACGACGACATTTAAGTTTCAATAACAAAATTAATGAATGTGTACGAAAATATAGACCTTCATGTCTATCCCGGAAAAAATATTTTAACTAAAATATTCCATATTTTATTTTTAAATTAGATTAGACACGGCTGATTACAACGTAACCCGTATTACAACTAGGTAGGCTTCTAGGAATGACGACGTAATGAGGGTGTTGCTAATTCCAGTCCAGGTATTCGCCACTCCTTTTTATAGTCATTGGCTGCATTTTTAATCATGGGAATAGGCAGGGAAAATTTTACAATTAATTTGGAAGAAGACTGGTCTGTAAAAATCGTTATATTTGTGTTATTTTCACAACTGGGATTTCAGCTTGCTGGTTTGCGGATGATACCTGTGGCTCATTTCTGCAGGTCTGCCGGCCATCTCGACTATTTAGCAGTGAAATCCGTGTATATATCGCAGGGAGATGATAAAACCTGAGATTTGATCAAATCCTTAAGGTAGATGATCAGTTCACGGAAGATGTTAAAATGACAACTCTGTGGGGTGATTTCCCTATGGAAAGTAAGTGATTTGATCAAGTCCCTTAACTGTTTTAGTGAAAAGAATGACGCACCGTGGCCGAGCCCCAGCGCCAGCAGGAAGGTTCACTACTGGTGTTATGGTCATTTCAAGGCTCGCCGGCAATTTGTTATAGGTGATGAAGCTACCAGCTTCAAGTATAACATCTTTTCACTAAATAAATTAAGGGACTTGATTAAATCACTTACTTTCTTTAGGGAAATCACCCCACAGAGTTGTCATTTTAGCATCTTCCGTGAATTGATCATCTACCTTAGGGATTTGATCAAATATCCGGTTTTATCATGTCCCTGCGACATATACACTTCACGGTTAAGGGTTGAGGTGAAAATTTCGTACTGCCCTTCTGACTTTCTTTTTTCGACGCTGTGTATGTTCTTCCGCCTGTCGTGAGAAGCAACACTGCCGTGGAATAATGACAAGTGTTTGATACGCTGATTTGTACGAAAGAAAACAATTCCCGTTCCCACCAGAATAAGTTTAAACAATACACTGTTAGAAAGACGGTAAGTCTTAGAACCACTGTTCATAATCCGCTGTCAGTATTTTTGCAAGTACACTTTTCGATATTTACGTACAAATGTATGTTGCAGTTACGAGCGGAGACTTTTTCTAACGGTCGTCTCCAAAGTTTCTAATTAACTGTGAACCACATTTGTCCCAGATCCCTGACTGTTAACGTATTTCACCGGGTGGCCTGTCAGGTGTTTCGAGAAATTGCTTAAAAGGTCAGTGACTCCGATGGTCTAATGTGAATCCTAAGGGTGGTGCACATGTTTGAAGTTGGCACAGAAACACTAGTGATGGCAAATATTGGAGACAAGATTTAAAATGCTACACTTAGTGTCTGGATAATGGGTAACTGAACAAATATCTCCAAACACTACAACAGCTGTCGCTGTCATCAAATTATTTCGTGTAAATAATTACAGTTGCTACCTTTATTTCGAACTAACCTCCATGACGCGGCAGCATATTTGGGATTGTAACGATGGATTCTTACAGTAATTCTCATGTCACAATTCACGAAAAAGATCGCCCTGTGTAAATACCCTAGGCCTCGCCGTTTTCTAGTACATAATTCGTGTTTTAATTTCATAGTAATACTTATGAACGCCTGACAGATGGGCAACAAGCACGACGCCCAATAACACATTGTTGCGGCTAGCGAAGGAAGAGCGAGCTTTTGGAGAGATATACATAACAAAGGAACATAATTAGGGCTTCAGGTTTAACTTCAAAAATGTGTACTTCCCTTAGAATTCACTTTAGACCGTAGGTCGTATTGATTAATTAATTGATTGATGAATGATATATTCAAATAACGGGAAAAATTACAAGAGTGGAAATAGAAATAGAAAGATAGGCACAGTGTGACAAGTCAACGTGCCAGTATACAAATAATATTCTCCTGTTGAAACGGAAATAGGAGAAAAATACACATGAACGTAAATTAAACAAACAAAGAATTACAGTGAGCAATGAGTTGGGGAAAATACCCAAAACCCCAAGATATAATTAATAAAACTTAACATGACACGTGGAACATGGAGTGAAAAACTGACAATAAAGAAAATAAAATGATGTGTAGATCAGGAAATGAACGTCAAGGGAGAGAGGGGAGTATAACTGTACTTTGAAATCTTAGGTGTTACGTGTTGTGGGTACAAAAAACGGAAACCCATTAAATAGTAAATTAAGTAAAACAAACATTGAAGAGAAGGTGTATTTCACATTTACAAGGCCCTGTGCGACACTAGGTTTAGAGTGAGTGTTATAAGTATAAAAAATGTAAAGCAAGGATAGGTTGAAATGTGCTACCATATGTGTAAATCGTGTAGTAAATAAGTAGGGAAAGAAAACTTAAAAACTTATAGAAAATTAAAAGAAATTACAGGGAAGGTTTTCTAATCCAAAACGTGGTCCGGGACGAGAACGCTCCATGATTAGCGGAGCCCTCAGCGATCCACGGGTATCAGGACGAACAAGGGGTTAGGGGGGAACACAGAATACCTCTGAAAAATTAATCGGGAATAAAACAGCGTGAATACAGGAATTAATAAAAAAAGGAAAAGGTAAATTTACTGGAAAAGGTAATTGAAACTCTAGGTCGAATATATGCTTTCAGTTTCTTATTCCGTGATTATGCAGCCGAAGTTAGTCGGTCGAATTTAGATACATCCTGTATATTTGCCTGACAGTGGGGGTTAACTTGTCCCGTTCAGTCTCGAATCCCCTCACGAGCTCAAGAGCTGCGATAGTTTAATTTTTCTCTTTCTGCGCGCTGTGTTAGCGTCGAGCGTGCTTCTCGTAAGACAAGAAAGAGAGCAACGCGACTGCAGGTCGTTGGTGTCGAGGTGCGTGAACGTCGACAAATCATTTTTCTCGCGAGGAAGATTCTCGAAACACCGGCCGGCTGGTTCCTCGTCGCGAACGGTGCCGGACAGAAATATCCTCTGGGTCTTGGGACCACGGGATCCGGACGTGCTAAATGGTTCAAGCCGGCGGGTAATCGAGGTGTGTCTCTTCCACGGGCTGCGTTCGCCGGGTAGCGCTCGCTCGGGCGAGGGGGTTGGCAAGGTTGCTAGGCCCCCTCCCCTCCAGGAGGAGGGGATCGAGGGGAGAGACGGTACGGCGGGTGTAGGCGAAGGTTGCAGCAGCTTCCAGAAATAGCGCGGAGGCTGTGCTGCCCACGCCGCCAGGGAGGCTGGACAGCATCTACGCCGACCCCGCCTAGCAGTGCTCGCATCCCTTGGCGGGTCATCATCTCCCCTTGCTCGCGCGTTCACGCCTATATCAGCAAATAAAGTTCCTGCCAATACGACTTTTTCCAGGTTTTGTTTCTATAAAAAATGTCATTATATGCCTGGAAGTCCTGAACCTGAGGTGCACTCGTAATATCAGAGCTCTGAATAGTGTCTCCTGTTATACCCTAGGGCTCAGGCACTGGAGGGAGAAGCTCTGGCGAACCAAATCCGCTGCACGAGATTGCAGAAAACATATATAAAAATACTAAGTATACTATAAGAGGAAGAAATATCGTGGAAATGGTCAAAAAATAACATATTCAGAGCTTTCCCGCGCATTTCCCTTCACAGGTAGGAGAAAAATAAAACGGTACAGTCGTGGTTTCGTCTATTAGCTTTTACCCCGTGTAATAAAATGCCAGGTTCAGTGCCTTGCGAGTAGGGGCGACGGGCCGCTGGTCGCGCGTGTTATTGTCGCCCTTATCGCTGTGCCTCGAACGCACAAAAAAAAAATATCTAGATACCATGTACTCTTAAGTGGAATGCCTATTTAAAAAGAAACTCATCAATGTCACGTCTGGCCATAATGAAGTATAGCGACGGGACCTTCCAAGACTTGGACGTGTATTTCCGGTGGCTGAATGTCTCGCTAGTGATATGCAACAGTAGGATATTGTTACACGGTGTACCCCTATGTACTGAACTATAGGAGAGGCACTTTCTACTTCTCTCTCATTCTTCCTAAGGACACTGCGCGGGAAAGAGTACAAATGCTGTTTTTTTTTAAATCCATTTTCACTCAATTTCTTTTTCTTTGGATGTATTTAACAAGATGAAAGTAAAAGTGTTAGCTGTAAATTATATATATATATATATATATATATATATATACCTTTTCTGGAAAATCACGTATTTCCGGGACATTTACATACTGAGATGCGCGTATAAGCAAAACAGTGATTTTACATACAATATTTTTTTCATTAGGAAGACACTGTACTCCTGTACGACAACAAACAAATAAAATATCCACTTCATCAAAAGAAATATGCAGCCAGTCCTTGGTACAAATAGGAGAGCCACTTTCAATGCAATGAAACGTGGCACCGAAATAGTAAAGAATTTTACCAAAGGACTCTGCAACAAGAACAACAAATACAAACGGATGCGATGTTAAACAATAAATAACGCTGGGTGATCGTAAGTCACACAAAATAAAGAAAAGAATATATTATACAAGACATTCTCGTATCATCAATAAAATATACAAGCTCAGAGGGAAACTAATTTATTAATAAATGTAAAAAACCCGGTATTGTGGTTGTGTTACCCTTTTCTTTTAAATTTATTAAACACTTATGTTTTTTCGAAAATAGAAGCGAATAAGTACTTCCATAGCAATAGGAAACAAACGTCGCAAAGACAGCAAAATAATTAAATAATTGCAATGATTGATATGACATAAATATTCTTAAAACATTTTGACAAACTGGATGTAAAACAAATAATATCCAGAAATAAAATTATTAGAGTTAACCATGAAACCTCAAAACATTTTTGAATATAATTGTCAAAGAATCCTGGGACGCATCCCTAACATCTAAAAATTAGAATTAAAACAAAGAATGTGATATCTTCAAGTTACATTACAAAGTTGAGTTTTTTTTAAGTTTCATATAATCCTCACTAAACAAACACAACACAATTTAAGTAATTTTTTTCCAAATTCACAGTACAAGTTCCTTTTAATAAAAAAATTGATAGTGATATTTAGTAAGCAAGTGCCTAAACGTCCGTTGTGACTTAGCTGATTGCAGGCATCGTATTGAGTCCACATGAACGAGAAAGAAGAGATTTATAAACCAATCTTGACTAGTTGCCCCCCCCCCGGCCCCTCCCAGCCAGTAGGGAAGGGACACGCTATGCACAGAGAAACGACTTATGGCAGGAAATGGAGAGCTTCAGCCCAAAAACATGCAGAATATGTTAGGCCGACATGTGCAGAAAAAGATTTATTCAAACACGTGCAGAAACGTTTGGCAGACACGTGCAGAAGAGGTTTGGCAGATACGTGCACCCTCACAAAAACAAAAATAATTTACCAACGAAATTAATTAGTGAGTGGAATATGACTCGTGCACCAGAAGAAACTAATTATAAAATTTAAACGGTACTCACCAGAGAGGGGAAACAGAAAATAACCAAATGAACAACTACGTCTTGAACAGAAAAATAAATAAAATAAAGTAACACGACCAACGGAACTACGTCCAATGGCGACTACAAACTACGTGATGGCTTGCGAGAACAAAACATTAAGGACACTTAAGTGCCGAATAACGCCGTCACGGCAACAAAAAACAACGCTCGCACGTCGTGATGGCAGTACGCCAAGGACAAAAGTGTTTGAAAAATGCTACGTGAAAGACGCAGAATTACCAAAAAAAAAAAAAAAAAAAAGACAATCGGAAGGTTACACAGTCGCCAATAGATGCCATGGGCCGTCCACAGGAGGCGAATTGCACCCAGGCGCACAGAAGTGGGGAAAATATCACGTGTATAGGGACCCATTTTTTATGCAAAATCACGCGCCAAGTGGCAAGGATACACCGAGAATATTTGCAATAACTGCAGTGGCAGGGTTAGCCTCAGACGGCGACTGAAAGAATTCGCAACACAGCATTGCACATCCGGTTGGTAGAAGAACAATCTCTCGTGAAACACGGTTCTGCAGGCGAGACGGGATTAAAAACGTAGCTTTCAAAGTACAGATCTAAAATTAATTGAAATCAAAGTTACGAGAAAATACGTAAATTATAAAACATTGATAAACAATGATTAAATAAACTGAAATACATAAATAACACACGACATACGCTTTCATAAATAAAAAAATAAAATATTTATCATGAAGTTACAATATAACGTCAGACAAATATAAATTATTAAATAAATTGTAGATGCTTAAACCGGTAAAAAAAAAAGCATAATTAATCACATTAATAAAATACCAAAGGCAATAAGACAATTAAATTTACTCGCAATCGTTTTTATTGAATTCATTACTAAAATTTAGGTTTCAAAACTGTTTAAAAATAGTTCACTAGCAGTGACACAGCAGTAAAATAGTCGCGACGTATTTTAAAACGGCATAACACCTTAAGGCGCCCGTCTACCTGGCGCTTGAACTGCGTTGCAGAGTGTTCCAAATACACGTTTTTCAACGAAACTATTAAGCGTGTGTCCAACGTGCTGATCTACGAAAAGAACACACACTTCAGACGAGAGCTGTTAAGTACTTTCAAAATATCACGTACGTTAGAAACATCAATTCAGAGTACTCCAAAACCGCTAAAAAAGGCTTTTCCAAGGCGCTGTAGCTCAAAATGCACGCATCAGATACATACAAAACTACTATAGGCGCCTGCACTGAACCTTCCTAAAGACTTCCCACTAATAAAATAATATGGTCACCGCTGAAAGTCACATAGGTACACGCAGCACGACGAGAACACTGCACGCCAGTTCAGAGCCTTGCGCTTAGCGGCGATGGCGTACTTGATGCGCGTGGCAGTCTCACCCTTATCGCTCCCGCGCTTCTCGGCCTAAACGTGGGAGAAAGTTTCAGGTAGACGGCGGCCTTAAGGGTTCTGCCTGACTGCAGGTATTTCGCACATTCCAGGCTAGGCTCCTGCGCCTCTCGGTCGCAGACGTGGGAAACAGGTAGACGTCGCTACACCTGTACTGCAGGATATGTGACACCCAAGTAAACTGTTGCCAATAACCACACACCCACATAAAGTCCTCGGATACATGCGGGGACTTGCTGTATTTCAAACGCTCTTTAAGTTTATGGTGCTTTCGCAATTGGTCCACGACTGATTTGACATGACTTGGAAGATGAGCGTGAAAGTGCAGACGAAGTCTTCGCCTCCCGGTATAGTAGCAAACAATTAACGACTAGCTGAAATCGGCTTGAGTGCAAGAACAACGGTGAGAATTTTTCGTACAATTCACTGAACTCGCAAAATTTTACGGACTCTGCCAATAATGAACCCGCAAAAAAAAACCCCCGGAACAAATCACACGCAGTCAGTCACAGTGCCCTATATATGGATACTGCGCAAGAAGTAGATTTAATTATATGTACTGTACACAGCGTAAAAAGTCTAATAAGAAAAGTTCCTCACGATGTATGAGACATCGTTCACTATATTCTGCAGTCACATAAACATGTACTGCCAGTAACATCAAACACAAGCACATTTTTACTGTTTCCGACATACGACAGAGCGTCATACTTATATCTTAACAGTTCCGAACAAGCAATTTGTTCGTTTCAACTCTTAAAGTTATAAACTTATATGTTCACTGAAGAGGCTTATCTTAGGGACACATGCTTTTTCACGACAACAGTTCCATTCAGGATAGATTACAATCATACATGCACACCTGCAGTTTTTTTCCCCGTTTGTTATTGGCAACGTGTCTTTGAGAATGTATTTTGGTACGTGACTGGGCAAGTCAGAATTAGGCTACTCCGGTAATGAACGTCTGTGATTCGCGGATATAGTCTATTTGCTGTAAAATATCTTCACATTAAAAATAATAAAGCCTTTGAAATGTCACCCCGTGAATGATGTGTTATTTGTTTCCTAAATATATCTTGTATTACAAGAGTTATATAATTATGTTAACATAAAAGTTTATTTTTGATAAAATTGAACTTTTACTTGTATTTTATCTATAAATTATATTTCATTTATAATTAATATGAATAAAAACAGAAAGAAAACAGGTGTGTTGGAAATGCTTACTGACAAAAATTTCTTATGCAAAATATTGCTAAACCGAGTGCGCACTATTGCTGTGCGTTGTGGTTAAGCTTTAATGGTACGAGTTGGAGGAATAGCCTGAAAGTAGAACTTACGGAAGGCATCAGAAAATTTGTAAGTAGCAATGAATTGGCGGTAAGTTCCCCAGACGCACATCAGTGGATCTTAGCTTAAGTGATTTGAAATACTTCTAGACAGAAACTAGTTTCGCGAAAATCGAGCGTCCATAGTTAACCTTCGACCCTGGCGGCGAAGTACTCGCAGATGCCGGAAAATCTTGCGACGACAAGCTTATCGCACGTTCCCAATAGTTACGGCACGCGTGCCGTAGGCGTGCCGACAGAGAGCAGAAGGTATTATTTGTAAGGAGCTGCAGAGTGACCGGTCTATGCTGGATCTCGTCAGCGGCGTTGTCGTCAGCTGTGCTCGGAGCTCGTCTCGAAGTAGCAGTACGAGGCGGAAGGAATATAAACCAGCAGCCAATCAGCGTCCCCCGCCACCACGAGGAAGGTCCGCGTCGTGGTTAGATCTGGGGAGAGTGGTCCTCCACGCTGCGACTTGCACCGGCAACTGTTACTCGTGCCGTTGGCTGCTGTGAGCACAGAACCACAGAGTGTTTAGGCGTGCAGAGGTGAAACCGCTGCTTATACCGTTAACTCACAACCTTGCATGCCAGCGAAACGGTTTCACTGGCCAGAAAAGTATTGAAAGACTGTTCACTATTGAGCGCCGCGTTATCTAACTGGCCAGCCAGCAGCCAAGACAATAGGTAACGTTCCGTAGTATAAAGTAGCGCATCAGACACACAGCACATCCCCAGAACCCCCGCGCCAACCACCACATAATGCATACCCCCGCGTGAACCGCCACACAATACCGTCCCTGCGTTCGTCTACTCTGCGGTAGACATTGCCTTGTTTAATCACGCCAGTCAGAATGCGCAAACTCAAGGCACGTCCATGAGTCGCCTCCGTAGAATAAAATTGATCTAACTTGGTTTTAGACTCTTATCTTCCCGAAACCTGTAACAAAGTTCACTATAGGCTGCTCGCGGTTAATTGAGCACTTTTTAAATCAACATTTGAAAAATGTCACTGTCCTTACCTGCTCATGTATTTCAAAGAGCACACCTACAGGCGTGCGCCCAGTAAAGTTGGTAACGACACAGGGAAAATAGTTCCATGTCATAACATCGAATTAAAAGGGTCAGGGAAACATTTGTGAGTTCTGAAATAGTTTCTTTTGCTTTCTGTATTTTTAATGCATTATAAGGGTAGGAATATTCTAATTTGCGAAATAATTTGTTTTCTAATTATTTCTCAGTTTTACTTGATCAACGCATCAATAAAGTGATCAGGCTCATTGCAATTGTTAATTTTACATAATATATTATGGCGGAAGTATACGTAGTGTGCACAAAAGTAGATCTCAAGCAGGGCTTTCAGAAGTGCTCAGTATACCGTGAACAGCCCATAGCTGCATGTAACGTTCATGAGTTTTCGTAAAAAAAATTCCTCGAGTTCTTAATGTCTGAAAACAAAATTTGGCTTCATTAATTTTTTATAATTTATGATTGGATTACGGGTTTCCTGATATACCTCAGATATCTGCATGAGAATAATGTGTTATGATTTTTAATCCAGTCGAATGGGGAAATAGTTTTCAGAAATACAAGAGTGCTGTAACAAATGAAATCCCTAGGTCCAGCGATTTTTTTACGAAACAGTCCGACACTTGGGAAATTTCAGTAGTGTATCCACACATTAGCAGTTTCCCTCTTTTCGTTCCCTGCTGTCTGCAGGAGACTTCGTTTCCGTGTTTGACCGTGCCATTCACTATTCACTTCCTTTGACACCAGCCGTCTGTGATCTGCGTGCAAAGAACACGCGACTGAAAAAAGTATTCACCCAGTTACGAAACACAGATGTTGCCACTGTGTTTTCAAATATACCTTGCCTCGAAATTTTTTGGGAGCTGTCACTGCCCTAAGATGCTTCAGGTGTGTATACATCTGTTTTTTCAATACGACTACTTTATTTACTTCTCTGTTTAAGTGATGCTGTTTTATCGCGAAAGTCTTTAACGATTAGCTGTATTTTAAAAGGTTTTTTTAAGTCCAAATCCACTTCCATAATTGACTGACTTCGAGTGCCACTCTTCTTAGGTATATGCAAGCCAGCCATAGAAGTTCGCTATGAGAGAAACAAATTTTGAGTGACTCAGTTAGTCAGAAACCAAACGAAGGCAGCAGAGCTGTATTAAAAATATACTGAAGTCTAACGTGCGTGTAAATGTTATCGTTGCAGGCATCTGAGTTTAACGAAAAGCGTTCGAAGCAGACAAGACTTACTTACCCTACTTGCACACCTGCATTTTTTATTTGGTTGTTGGCCGCGCGTCTTGACGAGACTACTTCATCGCAGAGTAGTTAAGAACGCAGAGGTGAAACAACCGCCTATTCCGTGAACTCCAGACGCACACGCCAGTGAGATGACGTTACTAGCCAGCAACGTGTTTGAAACACCGTGAGCCAATCAGAGCCTGATAACTCGCAAGCCAGCCGTAACCCAGTCTCGCGCAGCCAATCAGAGAATGAGTACGCCCACATCAAAGTAACCGCCACGCCTTGTCGCATCTGTGTGCTTATCTGCTCTGTGACTGTATTGGCGTTTGACTGAGCCTATCAGAATGAGGTCACTCCGGTTCTGAGTCTGTGATTCGCGGGAAGATACCTACCACGCATGGCAATTTCCAGTCGCGAAATTGGATATGATGTAAAGTGTTTTTAAAATAAAACTCGACAGGAACTTGTTTCGCGAAAGTCGGGCGACGCTACTCATCCCTACAAGTCGATTTCGCTATATATTTAGTAACTAAACTGTTGTTGTACTGTTCGAACAGAGCTACGCACAGCAACCAGAAAAGTAACAGACTCTGCAGATGTGTACATATGACATTAGCTTCGATATTATTTTCACAACTATCTTTTCGCTGTATGTCACAATTTATAAGTGCAGTCAGTGCAAAAAAAAAAACGAACAAATAATTTAATTTGCTATTTGTTGAATAAGTGAAAAAATTAATCCGCTGAGAAAATATATTTTTTACAGAGGCCTTATAAAGCCTTTACGACAAATATTGTGATGTAGATATAAAGTGGTCCCCTACTAAAAATGTAAGTGCCTCAAGGTCACGTCCTGCCGTAAGGAGGCATTGTCAAGGTCACGTCCTGCCGTAAGGAGGCATTGTCAAGGTCACGTCCTGCCGTAAGGAGGCATTGCCAAGGTCACGTCCTTCCATAAGGAGGCATTGTCAAGGTCACGTCCTGCCGTAAGGAGGCATTGTCAAGGTCACGTCCGGCCGTAAGGAGGCATTGCAACAGTAATGGAAAATAGCACAAACAAGCTCCACCTGTGTTCTGTCTCCTCGGAATTGCAAGCTGTGGCTGTAGGTTTTTAATACAGCAATCTGTATAATATACAGCTTTGTCGCTGTAGTTTAAAATACTGTTTAACAGGAGAATAAAAATCGTAAAGAAGTGCTACTTACAGCGATTTTCACTGACTCTGACACTTTTCAACGATCGTATTTGAGGTTCAATTACCAAATTTATGAATGGGCAACAAAATGTTGACTTTCATTTGTGTCTTGAAATAAGATTTACATTAAAATATTCCATATTTATTTTTTTTTAAATTAGATCAGACATGGTTTTATTCGAAATATAGGGAGGCCCCTTAAATCTTGCAGTCACTGTGTTATAAATCTGTGATGTTGCACAGTAGGAGTATTTAATTATGTGCACTGTACTCACCAGAAAACATCGTCCAAATGTAAGCCCCACGCGTGACGAAAACATCATTCGTTGTTGAGACTATATTCCGCAGTCTCATAAACACCTTCTGCCAATAACATCATACACGACACACATTTCAAAAGTACTTACATACAACATAGCGTTATACTGACCTTTGTAAAATTCCGAACAAAAAATTATTTTGTAATGCTTATAATTATATAGGTATCTCTAACTGGAATCGTTAAACACTTCTTACTAATTAAATCTCTTCTGGTTTATAACATACGTGAAATTAATGTCGTAAGTATTGGAATATGGATAAATGCTTTGTACGTGCAGCATTCCTATCGTCTCGTGTTCAAGTATATAGAAACACCTACACTTTTAAAGAACGAAAATTCACAAAAGTATGGTACTGCTATTAATGCAGGAATATTTAATACTATATATATATATATATATATATATATATATATATACGTAGCAGTTTCGTAGTGGTATTTGTATAAAACATGTTCAATAAAGAGTTCGCGGTTCGTAGATAACTCGACACCAAGGCCAACTTTCTAACAAATGTGTGCACATAACCTCAAAATATTGCAAAATAGTACAAACAAAAACTTTAGTTGGACCAACAGAATATTTGCTAGGGGCAGCAAAATATTTGGTAGAGTAACAAAAGATTTGGTTCTACCAAACAAGCCAAATGTTTGTTGGAAACCGATAAACCAACAAAACAGTTTGGTTTCAACAACGAAATATTTCATTGCTGCTACAAAAACAAATTATTTGGTTGTGGCAAACAAATTTTTTTGAACCGAGAAAATTTTTCTCAGTTTGGCGATGAACAAAAGTGTGTTAAAGTACGCCTTCTGGCATAAACTGAGGAAACATTTTGATTTAATTTTAAAGTTTAAGTAACACTGATTAGGAAATAAATTTATTAGATCCCGTCAAACCGTTGCAACAACCTACCTACTTCAATTTGTCAGGGTACCTGAATTTCTTGTGTATTCGACAACTTATTTGTTTGATATCCCTCCCC
>NQII01004901.1:60182-109793 GCA_002778355.1 Clitarchus hookeri
CAAATTCATTGCGGTGGTGCGACGAATGTCGTCTCGCGAGAAGCACGCTCCAACACCGGCTCCCGCTTATCTGGTAATTAAATCGCTGTTTCCGGCGCAGGAGAAGTTATATGAATACAATAGCGCTCGGCCGAGCCTCGCGGTCCATACACGGCAGCTTCTGTCTTCAGGCACGTCGCAACGCCGACCCACATGTCCGCTGGCGACTGCCCGGGTGCTGCATATTCATCACCCGCGAGCCAACACACTGCATCGTGACCTTCGTAAGCCACTTACTGTGATCTCATTTCACGGAGACTATAGTCCATTCACAGTTACTTCCAACTTATCTGAAACCCTGCTTAAGTTATACTTCCAGAATATTCCTCCGCCCCGTGAAAACAAAGCTTAAACGAGGCTGGAATATTACACCAAAGAGCCAACGCACCATATTCGTGCGCGCTCAGTCTAATAGTATTTTTCATAAGAACTACTTCTTACTAGGAATTACCAACACACCTATCTTCTCTCTGCTTATTCATGTATGTTAAATGCAGAGTTCCGGATACATTTACCTACATGCTACGTTCAACTGATCTTGGAGACTGACATAAAACTGCTTAACGAGACTATAGTGCACATAGCATATGGTAACATTAAGCCTATCGGTAACAGCAAGAATATGCGTGTGCTGGAATTCTCGTAACTTGTGTGTGTGTGTGTGTGCATATGAAGAATATACATATCAAACATGTAATCTGCATTCAATCTGCTGGACATGAGAAAGTATGGCGATGTTATGACAGGGTACCACTCTGCATGCTTCAAACCTCTTGGACTGCCTGAGCAGATGGAAAGCTGTCATTGTCTCGAACACTGGGTGTGCCACAACAAGAGCGAAGAGGGATGTCTCGTCTTATACTCAACACCATGCAGGGTTGTTGCGTGTTGCGTGTATTGCCTGCGTTCGGACAGTAAGCTGCCTTGCACCATCATCGATACATAGGTTCGTGCAAACAAAGAGAATATGCTACAAGTGTGGGTAATGTAGTCAATTGCATATGAGTTGTAACATTATAAAAATGGTGTAATTACCCATTGGACTGAGACCTGTACGGGCGAACGTAAAACAACCATCATGAAGGGTGGACCAGTTACATGGAAGACAATGTGTTCTCTGCGAACGTGCGTAATTTACTAACTACAGTAATGTGAGCATGCCATCATGGACATATAAAGCAACGAGCATTACATCTCGCCAACAGTCAGCAGCAGCGCAGTCTTCATTAGACTAACCACCATTACAATAAACAATAAGTTTGACCAATGANCTCGCCAACAGTCAGCAGCAGCGCAGTCTTCATTAGACTAACCACCATTACAATAAACAATAAGTTTGACCAATGTGACAGTGTACAGTCCCAGCCGAAGTATGTGAACTCGTCCGTTTTGTATTGTGTTGGTTATAGATGGGTGATATTTAACCCAGTATTTGAAAAAGAGCAAGTACAGGTATGTGATGGTGAGNGTATTGTGTTGGTTATAGATGGGTGATATTTAACCCAGTATTTGAAAAAGAGCAAGTACAGGTATGTGATGGTGAGAATAATGTGTGGTGATATCATGATGCATATGATAATGTCGACAGCCAGATACTACCATGCTACAAGTACGATATGTGTGCCGTTGGTAATCTCCGACCAAACAGTCAGTTACCTGCAAGTGGAAACATTCTCGCAGTGCAAATAGAATTTGAAGATATTGCCGAACAGCATCGCGAGAACCACTATGCTGGAAGAAGTTGGAAGCTTATGAATCCTACCCTGGCTGGCCCAGGTCTGCTGTGCACATAAATAAATAAATTAATTAACTTATGTGTGTCGGTAGTACATCATGGACGTTGAAGCCTTGAGTATGGACACAGACAGCGCGACTGTCCGTGGAAAACTAACATTTCGCAGCCAGTGCTGCATGAGAATAACTGTCAGCTTAACTTCTTCAGGACTGCACAGCATATGTGCGATAGGTGTGGGAAGACATTTGCCTGCACTGACTAAATCGCCGACCATCTCGCATATTGCACAGGCCAGATCAGACAGGATGCTTCGACCGACTGCAAGTTCTGCAATGATATTTTCTACCACACAGGAGATGCGCGAAGACATAAGCATGGCTGCTGGGTGAACTCAGATCGAGCATCTGTGGAATGCATCAAGAGTGGGACGCAGTTTACAAGAGCAGATAAACTGCAAGCCCACAGCTTTAAGTTTAATGGGACTGCCCACCACCAGAAAAATGAGCTGGCATGGTTGTGACAACTAACTCCCAGCCAGGACAATCCAATGCGCCAAAAACCCATACCATTTGTTTCAGCCTTCTTTATTGCTGCGGAGGGACGATCTCGCTGTAGGGCTACCATACCTGATGCTGGCGAATTTAATGTTTCGAAGCATGATGAAAACATGCATTGCCGAGAATACCTCGAGCCAGGCCATGGATATTTGCGGCTACCTCGAGCGTATGAAGGAGATTATCACCTGCCAGTTGGAGCAGGATGTTGAGGACTAGGGAGAAATTAAATTTAATATCTTCCTCGAATGCGAATATGGTAAACCAGAGCCACACGAAGACAAGACAGACCTGCGTGCCTTCAAGACAAAAAAATGTATCCCTGTACAAGGTTCGCGACATTGAAAATACTGTGATGGCCAGCATTGCCAAGATATGCCAGTAAAAGGACGAGTACATGGGGAAGGGAAGTGGCTGGACCCTCACCTCCATGAAATGGTTGCAGCTGCGAGTCAACAAGCTTTACCCACGGCGGCCTTCCTCCTACATCACCCTGCCTGCACACATTGAAGCCAAGAAGGCAATTCTTAACCCACAGAACCACGACCAGCAGTGTTTCAAATGGGCGATCCTGGCACGATATGTAGGAGGTGAGAATCCTGCACCAGTCAACCAACAAAATTATGACCTGGAGACAAAATTTAACTTCAATGGGCTAGAGTTCCCCATCACTCTGCACCAAATATCTTTGTTCGAGAGGAACAATCACAGGGTCAGCATGAACATCTTAGCTCTAGACTATGATAGTAAAGTGGTGCCAGTATGGGTATCGAAGGACGAACTAGCCAACACTTTACCTGATGCTACTGATGATGGAAGATACGAACTCGCATTATTGCTACATAGCCGATTTCTCGCGACTGGTATGCTCGCAGGCGATGTGGCATCGCACTACTGTACATATTTGCAAACGCTGTGTGAAATGCTATCATGATGTACCTCGCATTATTGGTCTCACAGGTGACAGGTGCTAGCCGAGCACAGGAGGTATTGTAATGAGCATGCACCAGTCCATGCCAACGTGCCTCCACGTTAGAATAATGGCAGGCCTCCTGTGCTCAAGTTGTAATCACCATAATGTCGATAAGGTTCCTGTTTTGGTGTACACAGACTTCGAGACAATGTTAGTTCCGGCACAATCATGTCAGCCAAATCCGGATGTCTCCTACTCCTATAGGTACCAGAAGCACGAGCCCTACAGTCGTGGTATTCACATCAAGGTGGATAACACCATAATACCGGCCTCCAAAACGACGAGCTTGCCCACAGATGTGCAACTGTACACTTGGTAAAATGCATCGAAGAAATTCATGGAGGAAATAGTGAGGATTGGGAATCTCATAAAGAACAAATATAGCCAGTCCGAGCCTATACGAGCGCTGACTTCTGGCGAATGGACAGACTATGCCCTGGACGACACCTGCTGCCACTGTTCTAGCCTATTCCCACGAGATAACCGCAAGGTCTGTGACCACGACCATTTACCGGCAACTTTATCGGGGCGGCATGTAATAGTTACAACAAGCTCCGCAGCTGCCCCAAGAGGCTGACAATCCTCTTCCACAACTTGATGTACGACTCGAATTTTTTTTATTAAGCAGTTGGTCTATAATACCCAGGAAATATTTATTATCCCGCACACAGAGGATAAACTTATTACCTTCAGAAACCGTTTCGGCGATAAATTCACGATTCTATGTCTAGACATGTTTATATTCATGTCTGCCAGCCTCGCAACACTTGCACAGAATCTGCCATCGTCTGAGTTCAGGTCCACTGCAGCATTCTTCAACATGGTCAGCTCGAGTTGGTAACCCAGAAAGGAGTTTGTCCCCTACGACTATGTCGACTCCTGGGGGAAGCTCGCCGAGCCACAGCTGCCACCCATGGCGGCCTTTCACAATCATCTCACCAGATGCGACGTAACCAAAGTGGATTACCACCACACACATGCGGTCTGGGCGGAGATTGGGTGTCATACACTGCAAGACTACTCAAAGCTGTACCTGAAGACAGACATGTTGCTGCTGTGTTATGTATCCGAGAACTTCCAGGGGCTATGTTTGAAGATATACGGGCTGGAATGTGTCTGCTATGTGAGTGCCTCCAGATTCTCCTTCGATGCAATATTGCAGAAGACGCAGGTGGAGTTGGACCTCATCGTCGAGTACGACATCCACCTGTTTATCGAGGCTGGTATCTGGGGAGGGGTGGCCCAGTGCATCAAGGGTCATGCAGTGGCAAATAATAAGGATGTATCAGTCATGTATGTGGATGCCAATAATTTGGCATCCTCCAGTTGATACCTTCAGTATGTGGATGCCCAATAATTTATATGGTATAACAATGTCACTACCACTGCCATACACCAATTTCAAATGGGCCGGTACAGATTTTGATGTCATGTCCATGCTGAACGATGGAGATGTAGGTTACTTACTGGAGGTAGATGCGGAGTACCCTACCACGCTCCACGAGCACCACAATGACATACAACTCCTGCTGGTGAACGGGCGCCCTCCTGGATCTAAACAATCTAAGCTCATAACTACCCTTGAGAGGAAAAATAATTATACTGTCCATTATGTTACCCTCAAGCAGGCATTGTCATGGGTTATGGTTGAAGGCGATACGCCAGGTACTGCAATTCAACCAGAAGGTGTGGCTGAAACCACATATTGACATGAATATGGAGAAACACAAGGAAGCCACGAACACCTTCGAAAAGGACTTTCACAAGCTTATGAACAATTCTGCATATGGTAAGCTCATAGAAAATAAGCGTAAGCGCCAGCAAATGGAACTTGTATTCACCGAAATGCGTGCGAAGAAACTTATTGCAAAACCAACTTTCAAATGTAGAACTTTATACAACGAATCTCTATCGCTCGTTAAACAAGATCATGTAAATATTGCATTTGATCAGCCCATCTACACTCTCTTCACCCTACTTGACCTGTCGAAGACTCTCGTGTATTATTTCCACTACAATTTAATGCAGGCATGGTATGGCAGTAATGTGGGCCTCATCTACATGGGCACCGACTCCTTTGTGCTGGAAATCTGCAGTCCCAACTTCTACAGGGACCTCGGTTTAGACCCGGCAATTATGGTCGAATTCGACACTAGTGCCTAACCTCCCACTCATCCCTGCTACTCGTCTACCAATGCAAGGGTGATTGGCAAGTTCAAGGATGAGTGTGGAGGAAATGAAATTTAGGAGTTTGTCTGGCTGAGGGCGAAGCTATATGAATAGAAATGCAAGGATAACGCAGTGAAGCGAGCCAAATGAATACAGAAGAGTGTCGTGCAAAATACCATCAGCATAGACGATTATAAACACACATTAATTATTGGGCCAGCAAGTAATGAGAGTACGGGCTAAAAGTATTGGGTCGCACCATCACGAAGTGTATAGTATAAACACGTTACCAACAAACTGTCTCTTTCGTGAATGGACGACAAACGACAAATATGTGGTGATGAGGTTCATACTGTCCCTTGCGGTTACCATGGTTGATGTTCTATTCACGCACCCCTGAGGCAGGCATGTATCATCATATACGTCTGTCCCGGGGAGAGCAACAGGGGTCGAGATGCATAGTAGGAGGCAGATCCTCTCCCCGGGCTTGTCAAATCTGAAAGACTTCCATTCCCCTCTCACACAACGAATGATGTGTGTGTGATGATTAGTTCCATTTTTTGTGTTTTTACAGCAGCATACTATATTTCATGCAAGAGCCATATTCATATTGCCAGGTATGTTGTTCTTTTTTGTGGACTGTGGCACGCTGTAGTCCATGCAAGAGGTATCCTTATCTTGTCAGGTGTGTTACCTATGTCCTGCTGTGTGTGCTGTTTCTGCAATCACTCATGTGCGTACTTGTGCACTGTTCCAATTATGTGTTTTTTTTCCTGCAGCATTCTGTAGCAAGTGCAAGAGCCGTATCCATCTTGCCAGGTGTGTTGCTGTTGATAAATTGTGGCGCTGTTGAATGGTGGTGCACTGTAGATCATCCAAGAGCTATACTTTAATTGCCAGGTGTGTTACCGATGACATGAAGTGTGTACTATTTCACATTTCGCAATCACTCATGCGTGTACTTGTGCATGGGATTTGCCGTCTATGTTGGGTCTCCAGCCTGGGTTTATAGCCAATTCCTGGGGGACTCGATGTTTATCCTAGCAGGGGTTGTAAATGTGAAATGGTATTCGTATNACAATCACTCATGCGTGTACTTGTGCATGGGATTTGCCGTCTATGTTGGGTCTCCACCCTGGGTTTATAGCCAATTCCTGGGGGACTCGATGTTTATCCTAGCAGGGGTTGTAAATGTGAAATGGTATTCGTATCACACGAGCACTGAATAACTGGTGGTCAAATCGTACTTTCATTTACTCTTTACTTCAGCACTGTCCACCCCCTTCTCTCTTCATCTACCTATAATGTACTCTTCTTATGTTACTGTCATCTTTCTGTGCAATCCTGTGTCTGCTTAAAACATTTTTTAAGTGAGTCGTTTTTCCAGTTCGCAGCATCGCAAGCTGCCTGTGCACTATGGTTGCGATGTCACAGGTTTTTTTTATACGTATACATGTACAATACTTGTTTGCGTATAAGTAAAATTCCCAGTGGTGTTTTCGCTGGCATAGTGCACTGCCCCAGTCCCAAGCCCGTGGGCTGTCCGCTTGGTCATGCCATGCGGACAGTAAAGCGTGTGGGCGATGTTGCGAACCATATCATCCTTGGGAGAGTGAGAGCGACCATGCTGCTGCTGACGAAGCCGTGTAAGTGTGTAATATGTGTTTTTATCCTACAGATAGTTGTTACAAAAAATAAAATAATAAATCCCGCGTGGGTGCAATGTGACGTCTAGGACTGCGCGCACGGTCGACTTCGCTCCGTACCACACAGGCTAGTTGGAGAAACAGAAGCGCGCGATCGTGTGCGCACGTGATCGCCACGCACGCACGTTGCTGCGCAATTAGCTCTGTATGGATGCATATAAATTTTATATAGAGATGCAGTCTGCCCAATTAGATAAATTGTATTTACTAAATGATAGAATGACGGTATTTTTTTCTTTTATGTATTTTTTCTTTAAAGTCCAGGCCTGTCTGTGCGTGTATGTATGTATGAATACATGTTACATACGAATGTAGTTTTTAATTAGTTTCCAGGGTTCGCATGGGCCTGAACATCCATATTGGAAGTGCTATATATATATATATGTATATATATATATATATATATATATATAACATTTACACATATAAAAAGTGTGTGCATGAGCGCGCGTGTGGTGCCTTCAGTATTTTTCTGTGTGCATTCGTCATTAAACATCATCTTTTTTTCGCTATGACAAGTTTACTATCTGGGGAGTGGGTAGGCCGATGCCAGTAGTTACTATATTTATTCTCGTAATGCTCCCCATGCTATGGTGGTCGTGTGATATATACGTCAGACTGGCAACCCATGCGGTGCCGGAACCATCCTGCATGCCTCCGGCATTTTTGAGTTCCGAAACAACAACCAACTAAAAAAAATTTTCCACTGCACATACAAAACGGGAAAATCCGGTATACATGCGACACCAGTGCACTATAGCGGCAAAAATGTTTTAGTTGCCAAACAAAAGTATTGTGCTTCCTAATCTACGTAGAATAAACATTAGCGATAGTGTCGTAAACAATACATAACCTACAACAATAGTAAGTTATACGGCCAGTTACTCAAAAGGAAGAGGCTTCAATACTGCGCTCCGAGGTGCTAGCCAAATATAATATTCCTGTGCAGTAGTGCTCGTTATTGTGTAATATGTAGCTGACTGCGCCAAGGAAATCATTTGCGTTGTGTTTCATTCTTTTCATGGTAAGAAACACTTCTATCTAGAAGATCCGCTGAAACTTTAATGAAAAACATTAGGTATCAGAAAATGAGTATTAATCTACAGGAAAAGTAAAACAGAAATATAAATAAGAAATGCTAAGAAAACGTCGAGGGAAGATTTAAGTTTAAAAGTGTTAGAACACAAGTAGTCCCACGTGCCATACATGCGAGCAAGTGATTTCGAGAGCTGTGGGTAGAGATAAAACATTGCTATATGAAATTATTGCAACTATGTCCGGGACTGTATTTGAATAGCGTGTTTTACTGTCTACGCACTTGGCAGCGCGTACACATTTCGTGGTATACTAACCCGCAAAACAGCTGGCTTCCAGGTGCCTGGATGGAAGGCAGCCATCGAGACGATTTTTCCCCGAGTGGCGCGGGAAAACGCGCGATCTCTGCGGTTCTCCGTTAGGCTATCACTTAAATTTAATTTAAAAGTACAGTTGGTGATTTTTGAAACCGTACTCAGAATGGCATTTATCGAATTGTCACCAAGATGTTGCTTGTTAAAAAAAGTTTTTAGGACAGACAGATTTCTAATGCGTGAGGTAAGTTTTCTGATCAGGCGAACTGAACGTTGCGAATAAGCTACGTTGAATTGCAATGGCTGACTGAAAAAGTAGATTTCTTGACTTGGCGAGTGCTGTGGGCGTACAATTCACAATCACCTTGAGAAATATGACTAGTCACGCGTTTAAGCTATTTAAATAAATTTTTAATACGATAATATAACATCATTAGTGTTTTGGTTGTTTTCAATATAGTCAATACCGCACGTAATGCAGTTCTTGTCTATCTCTCAAGCAGTTGATCAATGGTGTTTTGGTGTTGACTAAAACTAAACCTATTGGAATAAGCACATACACTTATCACATAAAAATAAGCTAACACTGGAAAGTATTTAGTAATTTTGATCTACTGACAGCATGCAGCGTCTGACTCACTCATGGTAACTTGAAAATGACAAGACTTTAGTTGATCATGCAATCAATAACTCAAAGCAGTTTAGTCTAAACCTATCAAATATCACTTGATGCGCGAGGCAGTGTCGCCCTTATCGCTCCCGCGCCTCTCGGCCTCAAACGCGGAAGAAAGCTCCAGGTAGGCGGGAGCCTTACGAGTCGCCGACATCTCTTCTCTCCGACTCACTCCGCAAGTTTCGCTGGTCCCTGATCACCACGTCATAGGCTTGGCAGTTCTGCGCCAGTTGGGTTATGCTATGCGAGCAGACGAGCCGCGCCAGTAGAGGAACTCCCGCGGCAGGGAGGTGGTGCGAAGTGCGGCCCACGCTGCCAATTAGCGAGCGACCCATCGTCAAAGGCAAGAACGCTAAGCTGTTCTCGAGCGGTGTCCCCCAGGAGCGGAGGGAGTGCTGGCTGGCACCCCCGGAGCGGCTGTTGGCATCTGCACACGGCCGGCTATCTGCCGGTCGCGGGGTCTCTGTCCCCGTTCGTCACCTCGCCCCACCAATAAAACTGTCTCCCCCACCCCCCTCCCCAAAAAAAAGGCCAATCGAGCGACGTGCCGCGGACGTGCGGACGTACGTGCCCGGGCCCAGTCGCAGCCAGTGGCGTGTGGTGAAGTGTTTCAAGGTAAGCTGGTGCTTGCCCAGTGCTGTACACACTCGGCGCACGCACCAGCATCCAGAGTGGACCCGGGAGAAACTGAATGTACTGCGGCCACCCACGAGAGAGCGGCGAGGCGCCCACTACACAGTTTCTGTGTCACGTCAACTACACTATTACGTTTGAGTAGCCGATGTGTGAACAGCAAACGATTAGGTGTATAGCGCAGAGTAAAACAACAGCTTACCTTGCAACAGTTCACCACACGCCGCTGACTAGAGATCTGGGAAGTACGCTTCATTTCTCGGGACAAGCTGGAATTTAAAAAACTCGTACGTCAATGTTACCTATGCAATAGGTCAATACGTTATTAGACACCCCCTGGAGAACCNTGGAATTTAAAAAACTCGTACGTCAATGTTACCTATGCAATAGGTCAATACGTTATTAGACACCCCCTGGAGAACCCTCGGCCAATACGAAATACGCAACAAAAAGCAGGCCCGATCATCGTTTTGCACAGTGACAGAAAGCAACATATTAGCAAAGACACCTGATTTTCGCGAGAAAAAAAGTTCCACGCAAGCTAGATTTCAACATCCTTTATGCACATCTGCAGTTTTCCTTTGGTTGTTGGCTGCGAGTCTTCGTCAGAATACAGTGTGGTATTTGACTGGATCATTCAANTGGAATTTAAAAAACTCGTACGTCAATGTTACCTATGCAATAGGTCAATACGTTATTAGACACCCCCTGGAGAACACTCGGCCAATACGAAATACGCAACAAAAAGCAGGCCCGATCATCGTTTTGCACAGTGACAGAAAGCAACATATTAGCAAAGACACCTGATTTTCGCGAGAAAAAAAGTTCCACGCAAGCTAGATTTCAACATCCTTTATGCTCATCTGCAGTTTTCCTTTGGTTGTTGGCTGCGAGTCTTCGTCAGAATACAGTGTGGTATTTGACTGGATCATTCAANCATCTGCAGTTTTCCTTTGGTTGTTGGCTGCGAGTCTTCGTCAGAATACAGTGTGGTATTTGACTGGATCATTCAAAATTAGGTCACGTCGTTACACGTCGTTAAACGCATGTGATTCGCAGGCATGAAATTAAGAGGTGTAGCAGTTAAACCCATCCAATAGTGAAAGTGGACTTGAGCTAAAGTGTTTTGAAATACAAATAGAAGAGAACTCATTTCGGGTTGAATTGAGTTGTGAGATTTGGGCGGCTCTTAACAACAAGGTCTCGAGAGCCAATGGGAGTGAAATGAAATGAGAATGGAGCAGCGCCGGAATGCAAGGGCGCGAATAAACGGGAGATCCCCGAGAAAATTTGCCAATCAACGGCACTGTGCGGCATTATTCCCACTTGCGAAAATCCGCGAGTAACCTAGCCGGGGAATTGAACCCGGTGCGAGTACTCTTCGTTTACCATAAAAGCGAATCACCCAATTCCGTTTGTCCTACTGCGTTTATCCTAAATGCGTTTAGCCTAACTGCGTTTCGCCTAATTTCGTTTCGCCTAATTTCGTTTACTCTAATTTCGTTTAGCCTAACTGCGTTTGTCCTAACTGCGCTTAACCTAACTTCGTTTACCCAAAAATGTCAATTTTAGAAGATTAATGACAGCAACTGCGTTTGTACTAACGGCGTTTGGCCTAATTGCGAATAGCCTAACTGCAGAAGCCAGTCGGCAGGAATCAGTCTGCAGGAGTCAGTCTGCAGTAGTCAGTCGAGAGTGAAATCTGCATGTTGGTGAAATAGTTTTGCAAAATAATACTTGAATATTGCAATATATTTAGTTTTTGTTATAAAAAATTAATTTCGCATGCACACAAAGGGTTATTTTTTTAATTTTTTTTTTTTTTACGATGCCATCCAAAACTTCATCGAGGTCTATACACATCAGGCATTTGTGTTCCGGGTTGGCTTCCTCATCGCCAGGTCGTGCTTGCGAGTAAATTTCTTCGCCTGGGGCAATTTCCACAGCGTCTGACGGACTGCTCTGTTTGTGTTGTTCGTATATATGATAATGACAGGCACTTAAAGACTGCCTACCTGCCTACATAGGATGTCTCAATGCCTGCATGTGATTGGTCAGCTGCAATCACGTGGCAACTCGTTGATTAGCTGGCCGATGTCCGAACAATGTGTCAAGGGTGTAATACAATTGGTTCCAAGTCAATGTGACGTCATAGGGCTTGCATACGCGTATATTATAATCAATGTGGGGTCAACTGAGAGGCTTAGTTAGACAACGGCTAATGTGAAAGGTGGTTCGTCTCGGCTAGCTTCTACGCCAGGTAATCCATGGCCAGTTACGTTATAGTGAAGTGGATATTGCCCGCCAATGGCTTCTGACCGTCGATTTCTTCTTCGAGTGATATGTCTCCTGTTTTACCAACGCCATCGACTTCTTCATCTGTCATGTCTACATCACTAGCAGCATCTACTTCCACCAGTGCAGTACCATCGTTTCAGATTGGTATGATGCCATCGACTTCTTCAATTGTGACACCTACATCACTACCAGATGGTACAGACTTCTTCAGCTGTGATGCCTACGAAATCTTCAATGGAGCCATCGACCATTTCGGCTGAGGTACCTAGAACACAATTGCTGCCGTTACCTAATTTTTTAGCTCCAGCACCTACATTCCCAACAGGTCCGTCCGAGTCTTTGCCTGAACCACTAGGTCGTCGTCAGTGTCACTTTTGCGACAAGACATTTGCTTTCGGCTACGGTGTACGGCACCATGAAAGCTTTCATTGTACCAAGAATCCCTGTCGCATGTCATATTTGTGTGACAGGTGCGGTAAGCTGTTCAGCCGTACCAACCATTTACTTAGAATCTACTTCACCTGTAAAGGTAAAGTGCATTTCTCATCAATACCTCACTACCAGGTTTGCTGCAAGCAGGTTTCTTGTGACTTCGGTACATGTCCTCAATGTCGGTGTAATAAATGTCACACGATATTTTCGCACAAGGACAACACAAGTGCGAATAGCGAGATGCATATATTGAGATGCACATATATCTAAGAATATTGTAATATTTTTCAAAGACATGAACGACTGTATTAAATTAATTGAATAAAAAAATGTATGTGAAAAAAAATTGTTTCTTATTTTATGTTTACCTAATTTGCCAGAGTAAAATAAAAATTTCAAAGGCGCAGAAAAAAATTAAATTTTATTTAACAGTATTGTATAAAGCACCATTGTAATATACGTACGATTATATAATTAAATAAAAAATACTGTTTAAAATTGAAGAACATAACATTTTTAATAAAAAATAACGATTTAATAAATTATGCAGGTGTTCAAAGTCCCGCATCATGCATCTAAGTATACTGCTAATTTGAAAGATATTATTTTTTAAATAGGAGGAAAAATTACAGATTTTCCTATGCGTGTAAAAAAGTATGATTCCTCGCTGGCGGCTGAATCGGCAACTCGTCTGGTGTTGAAATCAAGAAATTAACTCACCCTATGTGTTGAAAATATAATCCAATATGGAGGATGCTGACAGCACAACCTATACTTTACAAACATAAACGAATATGGCCCCCACCTGGTTGCTAAATCACCAACTCGTCTGGTGGGTAAATCGTGAAAATAGCACTACCTAGGTGTTGAAAATGAAAACAAATGACAAATTAAAATAAAAACCAAGATGCTTGCATGCGATGGAATGAGTATGGGTGGTGGTAGAGGGACCAATGTAAATGTAAGTTTTTAAATTAATTTTTAGAATAATTTTTTAAAAATCTTTTGGATTTTTAGGAATTTTTTGGGATTTTTTAGAATTTTTTGGCTTTAAGGTCATCCAAGGCCAAAGGTCAAGATCACCGACATCTAACATGGCTGACGAGATGGACACTGGTTGACCTGGTGAGGGGTGGTCACGTCGGGAGCTTTGTCGATCCACCTGTCATCGAACCCCTGACCACGTACATGTACATCTTTAAATAATTTTTTAAAACAATTTTTCTTTAATTTTTTATAATTTGGGGGGGGGGGNGGGGGGGGGGGATTTTATTATTTATTTGCAATTTTTTCAATTTTTTAGTTTTAATGTCATTCAAGGTTATAGATACAGGGTAAAGGTCATGGGTCAAGGTCAGCCAGATATGGCTGTTGGATTACGTCACAACATGGCGGCTGGCGCTGGCGCCAGTGCCAGGTGCCAGTTTTGTCACATCTAGATTACATTATGCCAGACTCATCCTAATCAGTCTACTTTCGTGTTTTTTTTTATTTGCTACTGCCGTCTTGGTAACATTAAAATATTTTTCTTCCGTCTGATGTACGATGCCACTGGTCGGCGAATTTTCCCGGTGATCTCCCGTTTCCCTCGCCTTTGCATTCCGGCACTGCTCCATTTCCACCTCACTTCGCCCTCATCAGATCTCAAGACCTCGTTGTTAAGAGCCGCCCAAATCTCTCCTCTCCACTCCTCTCCACTCGGATGATTCGATGCAATTTTTGTCAAATGAATGTTATTGGCAGGCTACTGAAATTTCCAGGATACGTCTAGTAAACTGTGGTCCAATCAACATCTCAAAAGCAACAGAAATGTACAAGTGTATTAAGTCTATCTTATCACGCATACCACGAAATATTCCTGACAAGCGCAGGAAATATTCGCGACTTCATCTGATGGCAAGGCACGACTTCAATGACAGGTGTGTTTGTCTATCGGACTTCGGCTGTAGGTTTATGAGCCAACAGTACACATCAAACAACTCCAACAGTTATTTTTAATTGTTCAGAAATTGCGAGTCACAACGAAAAACTGATTTCAGGGGAAGCAACAGTTAATTAATTGGGCTTATTAAAACTACCCCATATCTATATCGGAAGGCTTATTAAAAGGGCGGTTTGGTCACTGAACTAAAGGTGACAAAACCCGTGATGAGTTTACCCGGATTCGACTCTACACACTCATGGTTCGAAGACAACGCTTTAGCGATCTTGGCAACAGAAGCCCATTCAATGAACAAATGATTTACAGAACTTTGTGGTCCAGCGTGATAGTCAAACACACTGGAACAGGCTATTGTCTCAGGAATTTCCGTTGTATCTTCTTCTATGTCGCTTCAGTGGCCGAAAATTTCACTGTGCCTTAATAGACGACCTAAATGAAAATGACAAGTAATTAAATAAAGGATGTTCTTAGTGGGCGGTGTTTGCAGCCCTGTGTTGTTTGACGGGTTGCTGCGTGTAGAGCTTCATGGTTATTGTACCATCTTCGGCTATGCTGACTACGGATTATTGTTTGTTTAGATATTGTATCGAGATGAGTTAGAGAAGGGAGCGAATGAAGCTCTTCGAAAAATACATGACTGGTAACACAATGTGACGTTGTTCTTCTCGTACGAGAAGACCACTGCCGTTTTGCTGAAGGATCGTCTGCAGAGTCTTCCTGTTGTATGGAGGTGAGTCATTCATGTTCTGTACGATGGTAAAGTATCATGTAATTGTGGTTGATAATCGCCTCTCTTTCCAACAACATATCCATTATGCAGCTAACAAGGCAGTGATGTTGTTCGATAATCTTCGGTCTGTGCCTCCGGCGTCTTGAGAGCTGAAATTCGATAATCTCGTGTTAATGTATAACGATGTCTTCCTGGCGATTCTGTTGTCGGGAATAGAATTCTGGTATCGGGCTTCCTTTGCTGTTGAGCATGCAGCATACTTTATTGGTTATTGTTACGAGGGCTTACATAATGGTTCCTTTTGATTCCGTGCATGTGATTGCAGGAGCTCCTCCCATCGATGTTAACATTACCTAGGGAGGCAACATCTAAGAACATTCTAGAGATATAAAGACTACCATGGCTAAAATGTGGCAAAGAGGTATACACGCCTATGTGATAATATCAGGCGTATCGGAAATAATCAAGACGAATCGTACATTTTTCAGGCTTGTCGTCTCGAGGATATCGCAGTCCATGTTCGGAAGTGCGGAAAAATTGAAGATCTGGGACGGGGGAACCAGAAGGTTCTTCCTAGCGATTTGGTAAAAAATCCTTGGGTGTGAGGAGCGATATACTAAGTGGTATTTATATATTGCAGCTTTTAGCCAGCATCTATGAATTCTCTGTCTGGATAAAGAATCAGGGAAACCTTGAATTGGCTAATAGATAGTGAAAATGGTAAAGTAATAGGGTGGGCCTTTAGCATATGAAGTGTTTGTTACAGATTCCTTAAAGGTGCCATTCAGAGCATGTGATATGAGGCACTTTCAAAGGGAGCGAGACGGTGTAAGAAATGTGGTTCGCGAGCTGGAAAAATGAAAGGAAAAAGGGAAATAATGTTTGAAGAAGTCAAGAAGGTAGTAGTTGAGAAACTCACTACGAAAGATTGCAAGATAAAAAAGGTGATCTCGCTTTTCAGAGAGAACATGCCATGGGACTTAAATCATATGGGGGCAACATGTTGGTCATTTGACTGGTGGGAGCGAAATGTTCTGTTGCAGTACAAACATGCCCACCAATACTGGCGAAGGTTGGAATGCACGGCTATGCTTCTCTGTATCCGAAGCTACAGAGGAATCTCAGATTGTTTAAATTTGACGAGAAGGCGGTTTCGAATCTTTCCGAGATCAATAAATGGTGGGAAAAAAATTCTTCTTCCCTCACATGGAAACCGCTGACAGGTACAGGCCAACCTGCCAGTTGACACGGAGAAAATACTTGCCCTTTTAAAACAATGTCATGGACAAAGACCCTGCTGTGGTATTTGATGACGTCTTTCGGACGCTTGGAAGATGTGTGTTCGACCACACAAAGCTGTTCAAAGGCTATCGTGGAGTGAGGTATGAGGCTGGAGGAATGAACTTACGGATACACGGATCATGGCTAATTGCCTGATGTGACAAAAGGTGTTGGTGTCAGAATATTAGTTCCAGGTAGCTTATGCTGGATTAGCTAAAAGGGGGTGTTCTCTTGAACAACCCAAATCGGAATGGTAACGGCTACATACTTGGGTTGTTTGCACTGCTGGACATCCTTCATCCAGACAGAGGTCGAAGATGCGAGTCAGGAAGGTGGTTCACAGCGCCTGGCTCAACGCTTAAACCGTTTCAGATGGAGGGAAGAAGAAATAAATCTCTAGTGCCGTCATGGCACAGCATATTTCTGAGATGGCTAAGGCGTGGTCGGAACGTGAACTTAATCGAATACCTATTATACGTGAAAGATAGAACATTTTCGGCTGACGCGTCAGTTATAAAATTACAGTGTCCCCCAAGACCAGGACTTGAAGTAGTTGAGGGGTGTAAATAGCTAGCAGAGGCTTTTTCGTATCTATATATAGGCAAAGCTGTGCTACTTAGATGTACTGAATAGGGACGGTAGTCGGAGAGGTGTAGGTTAGGCGGTGAAACATTGTCGAGGGTCTCTCCTACGACACCGGAAGTTCGTCGCGATCTCGGACAACCGGCGGGGCGGTCACCCAGTTTCCCCTCGGCTTCTTGGCAGCGAGGGCTGGCCGAAGACAAATGAACAAGGTTTTCGTCGAGACGGAGGAGGGGGGAGAACCCGGCACGTGTTCACCTGCCTGGCGTCCCCGACGAGGCGAACCGCAAATAACAGCACCCGGTATTGAGGTTAACGGCGTCGCGGCGCCGGCTCCCCTCACCCTTCTACTTCATCTCCCTTCCACACCTGCCTGCCATGTGCTCCATCCNATAACAGCACCCGGTATTGAGGTTAACGGCGTCGCGGCGCCGGCTCCCCTCACCCTTCTACTTCATCTCCCTTCCACACCTGCCTGCCATGTGCTCCATCCCCCCTCCAGGTGCTCCGGCCGCGTGGCGAACTGTAACAAGGGTTGCTGATGTTTGCTAGAGCCAGGAAAATTTCACGAGTTCAGCGACATTTAGGCACAAAGACTACAGACGTGAAATGGCGCAGCGGTTCTTTTTGATGTTGGCGTTCCCATTCTCTGATTGGCTGCGCGAGGTTGAGGAACGGGCATTTTGTCTGATTGGCTACTGCATTCTACGGAAAATTAGCTATTGGCTGGGACTTGCTGATTGCAAGGAGTTTACCAGGCGCTAATTGGCGAACTGCGTTCCTACACGTTACTGCCCAGTGCCGTCATTTTTCTGTGGCGTGTAGGACTGGAGTTTGCGGTATAATCGGTTGTTTCGCGTCTGTATACTGAAGTTCTCTGTGCTAAAGTGCTCGTCGTGATGACGTCCGCCAACGAACAATTGGCAGCGCCCGGGGTGTATGCAGAACTGTCGAGTTTACCATTGCCGTCAAATGAACTCGCGAAATTTCCTAGTCTGGACTTATAAGGAAGTCACATGATCGTGAGAGCCTGACGCTTGATTAGGAGGGGACTGGGGAAGAGAGGGGAGGAAGTGACTGTTCCTTCTGACCCTCGACCCCGTCTTCCCCCACAGGTCAGGACCCTTGGCCGTCGTTATCGCAGCGGGCCTGAGCGCCCGACCAGGCGGGCACGTGTCCACGCAGCAGATAAGCCCTAATGGCCCAGAGAGGTTGACAACCTGACACCCAACCCGCGCTGGCGTCGCGACACTCCGTTACGCCTGGCATCTATCTACAGCAGGGATGGTGAAACTTCGCGCGATGGCTGAATACAGATGTTAATTTCGGGTGAGCGAGTGAGCGAAGAGATTTGGACGGCTCTTAACAGCGATGTCTTGAGAGCCAATTAGGGTGATTGAGGTGAGTATCGAGCAGCGCCGGAATGAAGGGTCTGAGGAAACGGGAGATCCCCGAGAAAATCCGTTGACCAGCGGCACCGTCCGACACGCTTCCCACATGCGAAAATCCAGGAGTGACCCGGCCGGGGATTGAACCCGGTTCGCCTCAGTGGGAGGTGAGCAGGCTAACCACTCAGCCACCGCGGCCCCACGTCAAGTTCGGGCTGCGGGCCACACTAATAGGCGACTTCTATTGGCAAGTAATTTACCGGGTGCGAGATACCCTTGTCCTGGGAGGATTGTTTATTGCATGTCTTTCCTTTTTACGCCTCAACTGGTCCCATACCTATACCACGAAGAGCAGTTTCCGAGTTCAGGTCACGTGGGCCACTGCGGACCACATTGGTTATGTTGGCAGGCCATTTCCAATTATGTTTTGGAAAGTTGAGGCGGGCCGCTCATGTCAATCTCGCGGGCTGTGATTATCCGGCGGATCGCAGTTTCTCCACGGCTGGTATGCAGTACACATGTGAACGCAAAGGACTGTGTCAAAAATTCACCAGCCAAATGCCCTTACCTGGCTTCGTGCTCTAGAAACAGGCATCGAGGTCTTGACATCACTTGTCGTTGTCCATACTCACAACCAAGGGCACGAATGCACTCTGGCGCGTCCACTTCAGCCAATAAGACACGACACATGCCCTCCTTGAGCCCTTGATTTTATTATTGGCGATATACTGTTTGAAGTATTTAATTTGTCGGGGTTTGCAACTTTGCACGGCCGCGGAAAACACTACTGTCGCAAAAACAATTGAAACGCGCTTACAGTAAAATCCCACAGAATATAAATCGAGGAAGAAACGAACAAGGCCACCCAGCTTTAGAAATGAACACTTTGTCAGGAAGGAAACAAGTGATCGTTACAAACGAAGGGATCAATTGCTAGAGAACGTGGGCACGTGGTATTGAATTTGGACACAGCCTTGGTTAATTTTTAATTTGCTAATGAACAAGAAATTGTTCTTCTAACGGTAGAAATATGTTTGCGAATCCAGAAAGTATTTTTGAGAATCTACCGCGTCTGTAAGTTTCATTTTAAAAAGAAGCATTTTTACTTCTACAAAAAAAAATGCTGGAATTAATGTTGGAACTAAGTAAACTGTTCTTGGCATTTTAGAAATCCATACTAGGTTTCTATGAACCGTACATGAGAACAGGCAATATATTTAAAATAAAATTATGTTACCAGATATACTTAAAAACTCTGTTAAAACTGTATTTGGGACTTCTTTCTCCGCGCCACAGAACAGGTAATAGGTAGAAGTGAAATCGAGCGGATGTTCCTGTGATGTGGACGTATAATCCATTCGCGGTTACTTCACACTTCTCTGAAGCCCTGATAAAGTTCTACTTCCAGGATATTCCTCCGCCTCGTGCAAACTAAGCTTTACTAAGTCTAGGAAATTACACCAAAGGACAACGCACCGCATTTGTGCGCACTCAGTTGTATGATATATTGCATGAGAACTATTTATTACTAGGCACCACCAAACACGTGTTTTCACACTGTTTTTATTCGAATTTATTATAAATGAAATATTATTATTTATATAAAATGCAGGTATAACTTCAATTCAACGAAAAATAAAATACTTTCATGATAACAGCGGTATGAAAAGCTTGTGATACATGGCATATTTAGAAAATAACTAAATACGTGACACTTGGGGTGATTTTTTAAAATTTTTAATTCAAAAAGTGTGGAGAAACCGCGAATAGACTATAACCCAGTCGCTGATTGGCCTCGCCGGGCTCGGGAAATGGCCTTGTATCCGGCTGTTGCGTGCTCTTCTGTGGCTGGGTAGTCGACTGGCAAGTAAATTACCGGTCTCTGATTGGCCAACGGCGTGGGTTTCCAAGTGTTGCTGGCAAGTGACGCCATTTTGCTGGCGTGTGCCTCTGGAGTTCGCGGTAAGTAAGAGCAGGGGGGGGGGCTGTTTCACTTCTGCAATCCTAATTATTTTTTGGCCAAGTTTTGTTTTGGAAGGACCCCGATTTGTCCATCTGGATCCTTACAAGAGATTTTATAGATGGCGTATTGGTTATAGTCTATTAGCGGTTTCTTAACACTTTTTGAAAGAAATCTTTTAAAAATTACCCCAGGTGTGACGTATCTGTCAGTTTACTAAGTAAACCTTCTATCGCAAGCACTTTATACTTATGTTGACACAAATCTATAGCATTTTTGTTTTAAATTGAAACGTTATTTTCATTTCAGATTTATAAATTATAATATTTAATTTGTAAATAATATGAACAAGAAAAGTAATAAAATAGGTATGTTGGTTATGCCNGATTTATAAATTATAATATTTAATTTGTAAATAATATGAACAAGAAAAGTAATAAAATAGGTATGTTGGTTATGCCTAGTAAGAAATAGTTCTTATGCAAAATATTATTGCACTGAGTGCGCATGAATGCGGTGAGTTGTCCCTTTGGAGTAATATACTAGACTCAGTTAAGCTTTGTTTGCATTTGGCGGAGCGATATCCTTGAAGTATAACTCAGGCAGGACTTCAGAAAAGTTGGAAATAACCGTGAATCAACTATTATAACCCTGCGCCAAGTTTGTAACACGTCTGACNGCAGGACTTCAGAAAAGTTGGAAATAACCGTGAATCAACTATTATAACCCTGCGCCAAGTTTGTAACACGTCTGACATTTTTTATTGCACCGTGCGAGTTGGATTTGCAATGCCCGCGGTAACTTGACTTCCGTATATTTTGCTTATGAGTGATTCTACAGACTGGGAGAAATACATTTTTTGCAATGTTCATTTCGTTACAGTTAAGAAATGAAACAGGTGCAGTCACGATGTTACTTTGTGGTATACGTTCTGCAAAACTCTGATATATTAACACACACACGCCCGTAATAATACAGAACATGTACGTCAGATACAAGCAAAGTTAGTTCCTAAAAAAACACCAGCCAGTGAATGAGTAACAATAACTGGATGATTCAGAAGACTGTGAAATCTAACTTGATATCTAAAACATGGCGAAATATACCCATTTTTTACTAACTGCGTGAGAAACCCCATCGAAGATGAGGTAACGAAAATTTTATATTTAAATATTACTTGGAGGTGTTCTCTAACGTGTTGACGGCCCTGCCCACCAAGAGGGCAGCCACAAACATCAAATGAGGAATCAATGTTAAACTAAATTCCTTCTCACTGCGTCAATTTTAAAGATAACTATTTAAAACAAAAGTATTCTGCGTGCAATTTCTTAAGGAATGTTGCTACGTTAAAATATTCTGCAATTGTTTCGTTTAATATTTTTTTAATGTAATTATTAAAATTTACATATAACAAAAAATTATATTAAAATTTTTTTTTCTAAAATAATTTTATATAGCAATATTTCCTGAGAAAGTTGCGTCAAAATGTTTTTTGTTTGAAATAGTTATGTTTAAAATTGACGCAATGAGAAGAAATCACACTTAACATTGATTCCCCATTTGAAGTTCGCGGTTGCCGGCTTGGTAGGCAGGGCCGGTAAGACCATCTTTGACTGGCCTTATTAAACAAGATTTTAAACCTTCCGGTTGTAGATAAATTTACTAATTTTGTTACTTATTATTAATTTTTAAGCATGGAACTGTATTTGTATTTTTTTCTATTCTCGCTTGGACGTCGGAATCAATGACGTTTATATTGAGATCAATAAAATAGGAAGAGAAATTTTTATGAACTCATGTTACGGTCGCAAGAAGAAATTGTTTCTCCCGTGTAACGAATTTACTCACTTTGGAGTTTATTTATGCTACGTGCAGTCAAACCACAAACCCGCTTCTTTTAGAATATTCGACATTGCGAGAGAAGGTTTTATGTAGGGACTATATATATACATAATATATATATATATAATAAAATATATATAAAATATATATAAATATAATATATATAATATATATACGTATATATTATATATACATATATATAATAGTAATTATTACGTACGAAAAAGTTGTTGGTATATTGTAGTGCAAAGTTGCTGGAAACTTCGAACTATATCCCATAGTATGTGGAAAGTTTATAACCTAGGCTTTGTCGCTAAGCAAGCATGTTTGCCTGTTTATTTTGAACTTTTGAGCACTTCATGAGTGTTTCAAGTGTGATTTCTAATGGTTTTACCTGATATAACTGTGGATGAGTTCATAAGTGCACCGTAGCTGCAGTTACTTATCCGTCAATCGAACACTTTTTTAAGCCATAGTTTATTTATTATTAGTGTCTATTAGATGTCATTCCATCTCATACAAATATTGACATTTTTATTGGCATTAATGACGAAAAATTTTTTTGTAAATTAGTTGATGTGAGATAGTTGGAAATAAGGGTACGTCTATTCTTGCACTAATGAGTCTGGAAGAGAAAACCGTATCAATGACGAGAAAAAATTTAACGTAACACATTTAATAAAACGTGATACATGTAAGTTATTTTTCCTTGTATTTTACTGCTAAAATAACAGTAAATATTCCGGTCATCAATTACGTTAAGATAAGTACAATTGCGCACAGTAATGTCATTCTCAATTTTTTATGAGACGTGATAAATCAACCGTGAACCAATGAAATAAGTTATTTACATTTTAGAGGTAATATATCTACATCAAATTCAAATAATTTTCTTTAACTTTCGTTTTAAACGTCCCTAGCGTAATGTTTGACGGCTCACAAGCACAAACAAGCGGAAGTTCGATGATTCGAATCCAATTTTTAGTTGAAAATTAAGTTTGGAATTAAGCACTCCGAGTAGCACATCCGGCCTTTTATGTGTTATAGGTAGGAAGCGTTTAAAAATAACAGAGGGATTATTTTAAAATAAAACTCTGCTATGTTAATGCCTTGAATTGAAGACTTCGCTTGTCGGAAACCAAACGGACGATATGAAGAACAGGAGTGATTTTTTGAGGCGCTGTCGTAGATATATTTCCCTCCCCCTCCTCCACCCTTTCCCCTCGATCATGGCGATGTTCACCGGTATCAGTGAACGTAAAAGCTATTCGCGGTATCTTCACCCTGTTTGAATCAAACCTTTGAGAAATCACCCCATGTATGACGTCTTCGGTTGTTTCTTAAAATATATAATGTGTCACAAGTGTTTTATACCTATGTTAACATCAAATAATCTCATTTTTCGCTAAATTGAATATTTATGTACATTTTATTATTAAACTATAGTATTTCATATATAATTAATACGAATTAAAAAAGAGATAAATGGGTGTATCGGGAATGCCCAATAAGAAATAGCTCTCATGAAAAATGTATTATTAAACTGAGTACGAACGAATGCGGTGCGCTGTCCCTTTAGTGTAATTTTCTAGACATCGAAGAGGCGGAGGGATGGCTTGAAAGTAGAACTTAAGGATGGCTTCAGAAAAACTGGAAGCAACACAATGAAAGGACTATAACATTCATTGACGCCCCCCCCCCCTTTAGCACGTCAATGCGAAGTGTGGCACACGTGCTTCCAGCTGAGTCACGTGACCACCTGCAGGAATATTTATAGACTTTAAGAAGGGCCAGTGACTTTTCGCGTAAAAATAGGAGCGCACAGTAGACTTCAATACTGTATACACACCTCAGTTGTTGTTATACCTACATTGGCTGCTGGCGCCGTGTCCGTCTTTGACCAATCCACTTAGGACTAAGTAACTCCGGCACTGAACCTTCGTGATTCGTGCGCAAACGGTTAAAACGCGCCAGAACATTTGTTAGCCAATCAAAGAAACTGGACGACCCTACAGTGCTTCGGACTGTATCTTGTCTCGAAATCTTTTCGCGAAATATCACTACCCCTATACATAGTATTTCAAAAACATTGTAGCAACAGTTATCTTCCACCGTTGTACTGCATCTTTTCAGGCAGTTCACTAAACTGTTCACGTGTGAATCACAGACGTCCGCAGTCGAATGACCAAGTCATACCAACACGAAGATAGTGTCAAGAGATTTTTCAGGTGTGTGCATGGCATATTGAAGTTCTCAGCGCAACCCAGTTATATGGGGGAGGGGGGGGGAGATATATCTGGTTTATACCCAGGACTCTTTGCAAAGACAACGACGACTCTGGCCGTGAAAGCCTTCAATGTTTACGTCCTTTCGTCAGAGTATTTTGGCCGCCTGAAGGTAGGGATTGAGAACAGAGTAGATGAGTGCACAGAGGCGAAATGCCGTGGTGATGTGAGCGTACTTACTCTCTGATTGGCTGCGCGAGACTGCGGGTACGTGCTCTGTGTGTGATTGGCTACTGTATGCCGCGAAAGGTTCCCTTATTCGCTGGGCTGCAGACTGGCGAGTAGGTTACGAGGCGCTGATTGGCGAACGGCGTTCCGACGTGTCGCTGGCGAGCGACGACATTTTCCTGGCGTGTGGGTCTGGAGCTCGTGGAGTAAGCTGCTGTTTAACTCCTGTATTCTTAAAAAGGAACTTTCCCTGCCATACTGCATTCTTAGGGGCAGTGATATTTCGCGAAAAGATTTCGAGACAAGATACAGTACGAAGCACTGTAGGGTCGCCCAGCTTCTTTGATTGGCTAAAAAAAATGTCCTAGCCCGTGTTAACCGTTTACGCACTAATCACGAAGGTTCCGTGTCGGAGTTACTTAGTCCCGAGTGGCTTGGTCAAAGACGGACACGGCACCAGCAGCCAATGAAGGCATAACAACAGCTGAGGTGTGTACATAGTATTGAAATCTACTGTGTACACCGATTTTTACGCGAAAAGTCACTGGCCCTACGCATTCTCTATTTTTTTTTTTTTCAGTTTATTTATGTTTTTAAAAAAATAAAATTCCAAAAGTTCCCCATTTCCAAATCGGTTATTGACCTAACACAACAGTACATACATAAGGACTGAACTACGAGCCGTATATTTGTCGCAACATTTATTGTTCCGAATTTTTATATAAATAAAATTGTTATATAATTATGATTTCATTGCTCCGTTGTCTTGTTTGTACTTCTGTGTAATGTCAATAGCTGATTGGGCATAAGGGCACTTTGGAAATTTCCTTTTTGAAAACACGATCAAGCTAGAAAAATGAAGAATCCAACATGGCGAGTGAAGAACGCAGAATGACTCCAGGCAAGGTAACTTCCACTACAGGTTGGGAAGATCGACGTTAATAGTTTGGCAGGTAAGCGCTAGTGTGGGCAATGTACCAGTTTTTCTCTATTTTCGAAGTTAAAAAAAAACAGGATAGTTGTGATAATAATTATAAATTAAATATAAAATTAATTCCCTAAATAAGAAAAATCTTCCTNAGGGCACTTTGGAAATTTCCTTTTTGAAAACACGATCAAGCTAGAAAAATGAAGAATCCAACATGGCGAGTGAAGCACGCAGAATGACTCCAGGCAAGGTAACTTCCACTACAGGTTGGGAAGATCGACGTTAATAGTTTGGCAGGTAAGCGCTAGTGTGGGCAATGTACCAGTTTTTCTCTATTTTCGAAGTTAAAAAAAACAGGATAGTTGTGATAATAATTATAAATTAAATATAAAATTAATTCCCTAAATAAGAAAAATCTTCCTTTTTTATTTTTCGCGTAGCTCAAAATTTAAATTAAAAGTTACTTTTTGGAACACTGCGCACCTAGTGGCGGAAATTTTCCCAAAGCCAAACTCCCCATAAGAAATTACGTTTTGTTCCTAACGTAAGTAGAACTAACCTTACTCCAGGTACGGTTTATTATATACAGTTTAGGAACAAAACGAGATTTGCTATGGGAGAGTTTGGCATAGGGAAAATTTCCGCCACGAGGTGCGCTGCTGTTCCAATTTGGTCGATTTTGAGCTGACGGTTAATTGAGAAATTATATTTATTTGGGTGTAAAAGTTTATTTTTGGCTCCAAATGTGATATATACTTGCCCCAGCTAAAACTTTAGCTATTAGCGTTATTTCGTAACTATTTTCGCGCCGTTCAATGGTGTTTACAAGAGAAAACAGTAAAAATAGAACTGTGTCTGGCACCGGGCGTTCATAAGCAAGCTTAATTAAAGCGGAAAACATTACAGATATAATTGCAAAAAAAAATTATAGCTGTTATCAAAAGGAACTTTGTAATTTTCTGCTTTTGCTTCAGGTAACTGCGCAGGAAAGCCCTAAAATAATATTTATAGCCATTTCATTATTATATTTTTCAATTCACTTGTGATATTTAAATAAAGTAATTTTTTAATCTATGTTTGGCTAAACATAGTTTACGACGGAATATTTAAAATAGGTGAATACATTTCGCAACATTCCCACTGTAGTGTGAAGAAGAAAGTTTGGAAGATTTGACACAACTACATTAATTGTATGGAAATTGCAATTACCGCATTTATTTGCATACAAAACGGAAAAAATTTTGTATACAGGCGACACCCGTGCTATCTTTCGGCGAAACGTTTCTGTTGCCAAACTAAAAGCATTGAGCTTCCCAACGTGAGTAGAATAAACCTTAGCTGTACTCTTTGCCATCGTGATGAAATATCAGGAGGAATTTTATATTTGAAGTTTAATTGCAATGGCGAGTTCGTGTTATTATGACGCTGTGATTAGACTGTGTCCATTGACCGCCATGAGACTAATTAAGAAACACACGCACACAGAACTCAGCAAGATAAAAACGAAAAAAACCTTTTCACAACACCATAGACAAATGATAAGGAAAAGATGTTTCCTTGTCAATAGAAAACAAATGCGTATGTAATTAAAAACGACAAATAGACGGACGAACAACTTGTTATTACAAAACAGGACAGACAACAAAAGCAAACCAATAGAAAAGACAACACGATGACGAAAACGAAAACATCACACAAGTAAAAAAAAACAGTACAAAAAAAAACAATACCAGTGGACACAGTTGAACAATAAAAACTAAAAACGCACACAAAAATATTCTAAAAAAAACGACAATGAAAAACAAGTCAGGAAAAAGTATTCTTTGTCGGATTATAAAACCAAATAATTCAACATTACACACAACACAGGAACCACAAAAACAACCAGAGTATTCTTTGTCGGATTATAAAACCAAATAATTCAACATTACACACAACACAGGAACCACAAAAACAACCAGAGTATTCTTTGTCGGATTATAAAACCAAATAATTCAACATTACACACAACACAGGAACCACAAAAACAACCAGAGTATTCTTTGTCGGATTATAAAACCAAATAATTCAACATTACACACAACACAGGAACCACAAAAACAACCAGAGTATTCTTTGTCGGATTATAAAACCAAATAATTCAACATTACACACAACACAGGAACCACAAAAACAACCAGAGTATTCTTTGTCGGATTATAAAACCAAATAATTCAACATTACACACAACACAGGAACCACAAAAACAACCAGAGTATTCTTTGTCGGATTATAAAACCAAATAATTCAACATTACACACAACACAGGAACCACAAAAACAACCAGAGTATTCTTTGTCGGATTATAAAACCAAATAATTCAACATTACACACAACACAGGAACCACAAAAACAACCAGAGTATTCTTTGTCGGATTATAAAACCAAATAATTCAACATTACACACAACACAGGAACCACAAAAACAACCAGAGTATTCTTTGTCGGATTATAAAACCAAATAATTCAACATTACACACAACACAGGAACCACAAAAACAACCAGAGTATTCTTTGTCGGATTATAAAACCAAATAATTCAACATTACACACAACACAGGAACCACAAAAACAACCAGAGTATTCTTTGTCGGATTATAAAACCAAATAATTCAACATTACACACAACACAGGAACCACAAAAACAACCAGAGTATTCTTTGTCGGATTATAAAACCAAATAATTCAACATTACACACAACACAGGAACCACAAAAACAACCAGAGTATTCTTTGTCGGATTATAAAACCAAATAATTCAACATTACACACAACACAGGAACCACAAAAACAACCAGAGTATTCTTTGTCGGATTATAAAACCAAATAATTCAACATTACACACAACACAGGAACCACAAAAACAACCAGAGTATTCTTTGTCGGATTATAAAACCAAATAATTCAACATTACACACAACACAGGAACCACAAAAACAACCAGAGTATTCTTTGTCGGATTATAAAACCAAATAATTCAACATTACACACAACACAGGAACCACAAAAACAACCAGAGTATTCTTTGTCGGATTATAAAACCAAATAATTCAACATTACACACAACACAGGAACCACAAAAACAACCAGAGTATTCTTTGTCGGATTATAAAACCAAATAATTCAACATTACACACAACACAGGAACCACAAAAACAACCAGAGTATTCTTTGTCGGATTATAAAACCAAATAATTCAACATTACACACAACACAGGAACCACAAAAACAACCAGAGTATTCTTTGTCGGATTATAAAACCAAATAATTCAACATTACACACAACACAGGAACCACAAAAACAACCAGAGTATTCTTTGTCGGATTATAAAACCAAATAATTCAACATTACACACAACACAGGAACCACAAAAACAACCAGAGTATTCTTTGTCGGATTATAAAACCAAATAATTCAACATTACACACAACACAGGAACCACAAAAACAACCAGAGTATTCTTTGTCGGATTATAAAACCAAATAATTCAACATTACACACAACACAGGAACCACAAAAACAACCAGAGTATTCTTTGTCGGATTATAAAACCAAATAATTCAACATTACACACAACACAGGAACCACAAAAACAACCAGAGTATTCTTTGTCGGATTATAAAACCAAATAATTCAACATTACACACAACACAGGAACCACAAAAACAACCAGAGTATTCTTTGTCGGATTATAAAACCAAATAATTCAACATTACACACAACACAGGAACCACAAAAACAACCAGAGTATTCTTTGTCGGATTATAAAACCAAATAATTCAACATTACACACAACACAGGAACCACAAAAACAACCAGAGTATTCTTTGTCGGATTATAAAACCAAATAATTCAACATTACACACAACACAGGAACCACAAAAACAACCAGAGTATTCTTTGTCGGATTATAAAACCAAATAATTCAACATTACACACAACACAGGAACCACAAAAACAACCAGAGTATTCTTTGTCGGATTATAAAACCAAATAATTCAACATTACACACAACACAGGAACCACAAAAACAACCAGAGTATTCTTTGTCGGATTATAAAACCAAATAATTCAACATTACACACAACACAGGAACCACAAAAACAACCAGAGTATTCTTTGTCGGATTATAAAACCAAATAATTCAACATTACACACAACACAGGAACCACAAAAACAACCAGAGTATTCTTTGTCGGATTATAAAACCAAATAATTCAACATTACACACAACACAGGAACCACAAAAACAACCAGAGTATTCTTTGTCGGATTATAAAACCAAATAATTCAACATTACACACAACACAGGAACNCCAGCAGCGACGGGCGGTAGTTGGCGCGGTGTCATGACCACTTTGCCCCATCCCCACCACACCCCACCCTCCCCTCCGCCACGTTCAAAGACGTGGAACGGGGTGGATGCGCAGGTATTGAGAATTGATTGAAGTACAAAACATTACCATCTCATTTCACTGCAGACAACGTCTTTACCCAGACCTAACGCGAATAAATTCACGGGACTATCCAGGCCTAGAATCAGCTTTCAAACAACAAAAGACTGGCCGGGGAGGTTTTAATTTAATTCTCGTCCAGTCTATAACTAAACCTGCATTTTTCAAAAACCTCCCTTAAAGGGACAATACTCCTCCCGTGATCTCTGTTCAGGCAGAGTCTGAGGGGGGGGGGGAGGATTCAATGTAAATGAGAACCAGGGCTTGCTGGGGAAACCCGGCTTGCCCTAAGATCGAAGCGAGCATGGCTTAGGAACACAGTTTAGATGGTGCGAAGGGAGGGAGGGGGTTAGCCTCTCTTTTCCGCGCGCGTTTCAAATGCTAGACAACTGGGGTGGACAAGAGACATCCCCAGGGCTTGTACCACCCCGGCGCTGAGGAGCTTGCTCCGGTGATGCAAAGTGGCGGAGGTTGATGCGCAGACGAGATGCGCGGCGGTCACTCTCTGTGACCCAACTAAGTGCTGCTTCTCTGCCAGTTGTCCTGTCAGAAACAACGCGGACAGCATGCGAGATAAGAACAATAACTGCTTTCAGATGGTCGTACTTTTCCTTGACTTAATTTCAATGCGACTTGAATATACCTATTCGAGTTGGTCGAAGTATTTTATCCACATAAAAGGGAGGGCGTGTTCAAAATTGAACACAAAACACGTTCGTCAGTGTTGATCATGTGACTTTGGCAGTTGTGTTGAGGATAGGCCAAGTGAATGTTGGGTTCGTGCGCAGATATCCAAAGGATGTCTAATGGATGTCACTTTCTGGCGTTCAGGATATCCAAGGACATCCAGGAATAGCAAAGTTACATCTCAAATACCACCAAAAAAAATATCCAAATGTCCGCCCAATTTCAAAAATGTTATATAAATATTTTGGATTTCCTATAGACATTTTGAGATTTACTCACTTGCCGTAGGTAATAGTTTCGTAATATCTCATGGATATTCAGTAAATGGTACGATCTGATATCTACTACTGGATATCCAAAGGATGTCTATAAGAGATTCACTTTAGGACTTCGATGACTTTTAGATATTATGGATATAATGAGGATAACCGGTGGATATACAATACTATGTGGGGCTACCGTGCATTTAATGCACTTTGAACGCAACCATATTTTTCTTCAAACTACCTTTAATTTTTATTGAATTAAATTCATTGAATGCTATATGACGTCATACAAACTTCATAATCGGGGCCATTTTCTCTTTGAATTTCTTGAATGTCTGATTTTCCTTCAAGATTTTCGTTTTGAACACGTTCTACATTTTCTTGAATCCAAAATTTGAGTCGCCGATTACAGCTTCTCTGACAATACTAATGGAAGTAATCTCATAATAATAGAGTTGAGTGAACATATTTATAGTTGTTACAAATTAAGGACACACATTTTTTAAAAAGAAAATGTATTATAAAATTAAGAAATTTGTCGTGGTTTAACCAATTATTTTCGTGTCATGCATGAGTAAGAATATCAGATAATTCTAAAATTTAGTTTTTTTTTTTTTAACTGGTTTCATTAAGAAGTTTGCGATGAATTTTCACGTGGAGATTTGAAAGCTTATTAGATGCAATTCATTGAAAGTCAAATTAAGTGATGTTTGGTTCAATACAGTCAAGTAATTAAATTCAATAAGTATTCGATCGCGTGATCGTGTCTATGTACTAAACAAGCCTCCCACGGCCACGATTCCGGCTCGACTGGCTCTCAGGGTGAGGGTGGACTTCAACCCACTATCGTACCATATGGAGCGATGCCCACTACGTTGGAGTGAGAGTACCCCGAGAAAACCCTCCGGGCACTGGCAACGTTCTTCGCGTTTCATACTCACCGGATTGTAGCGCTGACCTCTGATTTTGGACAAGAAAATATTTTCTTTTGCATTATTATTATTACTATTATTTTATATTCTACAGTTTAATAACGAAATGGATTCGAACACAAGCACAGCATCAGCGCACACTCTACGGGACTGGTGTGGAACTCTTTTGTTCCGTGGATGCAGTAATCCGCGTCCAGGGACGTGTTGCCGACAGTCATAACTGTCGTGACGACCCCGCGGCAACACTTTCGTCAAGAGACGGGAAGGAGTTAGGAATGCTGCGACTATTCGGACGTTGTGAACCACGTGCAGTATGCAGTCTTCGCGAAATTATTAGTAGGAGCAGTGATATTTCGCGAAAAGATTTCCAGACAAGATACAGTCCGAAGCAATGTAGGGTCGTCCAGCTTCTTTGATCTGCTACAAAATGTTCTGGCCCGTGTTAACCATTTGCGCACGAATAACGAAGGTTCAGTGTCGGCGTTACTTAGTCCTGAGTGGCTTGGTCGAAGACGGACACGGCACCAGCAGCCAATGGAGGTGTAACAACAGCTGAGGTGTGTATACAGTATTGAAGTCTACTGTGTGCTCCGATTTGTATGCGAAAAGTCACTGGCCCTAGTTATTAGTTATTTAGCAGTAATTTCGTGATGGTGAACGTGAACCAAGGGTTCAGAAAAGCTTGTTTTGGAACTGAAATAAGAATCGTCTGTGATGATGCAGGTGGGGAACCTAAATTGACTCCTAGTACGAGTCCATTTGTCTATTATTATACCGATGGTGTGAGTTGCAGTAAATATAGTTCCCTACCTAAATCACACGTTCTGTGTGATAGGCGCTAGACCAACCTGAATCTGTCGTCCGTATGACTTCGACATCTGCTGCTGTGTGTATCGTGTATTTACGTCTGTGATAACGTATATGTCGTGAGCTGACAATTACTTTTTTGTAAGAGTTATAATACACTGGTAAATATACAGTGTTTGATATAAGACGTTATTATGAAGAATCGTTTTCCCTTGTAATCGAAAATAATAATACCATGCACAAACTTGCAGCTTTTGTTTTTCTACATTAGATCATGGTTTTATACTATATTATCTAATATTTATTAAGACATATAATATTATAAGATCACAACTCCGTAGAATATGAATGATTCAAAGGTTTCAACAGCAAAAACTGACTTTAAGAATGTTTACGTTAAATTTGTATGTCTGGCCATTTTTAATCTCTTGCGCTTTACATATCTGCTCCCGGTGTAATAGTATTTATGAACATAGCACCAGTTTCACTTCTGAATCATAACTAAACATCAACATTTACGGGCTCTATACTATCATGACACTAAACTTTTACAACCAGCGATATCATTCTTCAGACTAAGACGGGGGGGGNGGGGGTGTGATCGCTTAGAGAGCATAGCGCATTTTACTACTGTGCTTGCTTCTTGGGTTTTTGTATTTTTTTTTTGTGGAGAGGTGAAGTGTATTTGATAGTTCAATGTTGCACATCCCTCGTTAATTTCGATCTAAATCGTCGCTCCCTCGCCATTGGCTTTTCGTGTGCGGTGAAAGGCAATGCAGTCTGGCGTGCGGTGTAAATCGTCGACTTGGCAGCGATTCAAAGCACCGAGAGGCGAGTTCCAAATCGCCTTTCTGCACTTGTGTGCACCGAGCCAAAGAGTGTATACAGTTTATAAGATTTTTTTTCTAACTACCAGCCACCTGCAACAGATATACGCGTACAGTGCGGCCAAGAAGTTCGTATTGGAGGAGCAAACTTGGCGAAGTACAGTGCCGCGGAGATTCGCAAATCGGTATCGAATCCTTATAGCATAAGAATAAACTTAGCCCATTGTTTTCCCTTGGGAGATAAATAGTAAATACGATCTTGCGTCTAAATAGTTCGAAAATATATTCACTTAAATTATTTTCTATGGACTGTTTTGATGCTANGTAAATACGATCTTGCGTCTAAATAGTTCGAAAATATATTCACTTAAATTATTTTCTATGGACTGTTTTGATGCTGTGGGAACTGCAACTTATTAATTCAACTGGTAAATCATTTCCCTTCCCTTCCATTACATTCCTTATTCTCTAGTTTGATAAACACTGTTCACTAATCTTGCGTGTCTTCAAACGTCTCTTAAGAATTATCTGTCTTTTTAGGCAGATTAGCAGCAAGAACATTCATTCTTTTTCACTTCTTGCGAACTACATGTACTCGTTACGGGAATATTGTGATTAATGTTTAGCTAATGAATTCTTCACGTAAATATAGTTTGCCCATTCAGTCATAAGTAGGGGCAGTGATATTTCACGAAAAGATTTCGAGGCAAGATACAGTCCAAAGCACTGTAGGGTCGTCCAGCTTCTTTGATTGGCTAAAAAATGTCCTGGCCCGTGTTAACCGTTTGCGGACGAATCACGAAGGTTCCGTGTCGGAGTTACTTAGTCCTGATTGGCTTGGTCGAAGACGGACACGGCACCAGCAGCCAATGAAGGCATAACAACAGCTGAGGTGTGTATATCTTATTGAAGTCTACTGTGTGCTCCAATTTTTACGCGAAAAGTCACTAGCCCTAGTCATAAGTAAACTCATAATATGCGTGCTGCAGTGAACTATTTTTTTTTCGTGGAGAGATAATATAATTGTTACTCAGACCTGTAAACCAATGGAAAGCGTATGTTGTTTTCTATATTATTGAAAGAAACGATTTATAAATAAAGGCAACAGAGTTACTAACACATTTCTTTATCCAAACGTTGAAGTGTTCAACTGAACGCTACATTCACTCGCTGGCATTCAAGCTGTAAAACTACTGCTCGTCCAGTATGTTCTCTGTATTAGTATTTAGCCTAATATGCATTATTATAAAACGCCTGTCAGTAGGGACACCGATTTCTTATAGCAACATCTAGATGCAGGCTGGGATTCGATATGTTATGTATAGAACTAAAGAGTTAATTTTGTTGCTGTCTGCGTGTATTCGTAAGAAAATTATATCCTACTTAACTAGACTTTCAGATTTCTCTTTCCCCTGTATCACGCGTCTTTGAACTTACGAACAATACGAGCAGATAAAATCACGTAGTAATAAAATTCAAATATAAAATTTATTTTATAGTGTTCGCTAAGTGAACTTCGAATTCAGTCAATAACAGACTTGGGCTCTTTGAAATCTGTTGTTTAAGTAACGTTTTCAACAAGAGCGCAGGCGGCTCTGCAGAGCTGCGAGCCAGCATTCGATCAGCAAGAAAACAAAAGACCGATCAGGTGCAACCCAGCCAACAGCGAGATCGCCCTCCTACTGTCCCAGCAGCGAATGGGCAAACAGCGGCTCAGAGTGTACAGAGGCGTGGGAGTGTGGAGTCTAAGCCTCTCAGTGCAATGAACTTGCGAACTATGCCAGTCTCTAGGCACCGCTGGAGGAGATCAAGAGGGATTCGCTTCCCCGAGGAAGGCCGAGCGTTCAGATAACTTCGCTCAGTGTCCAAGCCTGCAGCCACGGAGTTTCGATGGCGAATCAACGTTGTAGAAATTCATTCTCGATGCATTAATTTTAAAGATAACTGTTTCAAACAAAAAAATGTTCAACGCAAATTTTTCAGAGAATACTACCACTCTAATGAATGTAAAAAAAAATTGTGCTCGTGTGTCATTTTTCGCTCTTTCGCGCTCTCTCCGACGAATTGAGATGACCAGAGACGTAATTATAACGTGTTCTCGAGAGTGCGAGTACGAGAGAGCGCTCTCTGGGCCTCTTGGGACGCGGCCCCAACTAAACATTTTGTTGGCAGTCTAATTTTTTTTGGCCCAACACAAAGTTTTGTTTATGCAAGCGTGTATTTCTTTTTTTTTAGGTGAACAAGATCAAGATTGTTGCTTTTCAGGTTTGGTTTACTCAACAAAAGATTTTGTTGGGGCTATACTATAAATGCATTTGGCCCTATGCAATCAAATGTTTTGTTGGTCGGAACAAACCTTTGTCTCAGTGCACGCGTTAAAATGCTAGTTTGTGTTTTATATTTACTTCAAGTCCGTAATTTTCGTTAAAAATAAAATGGCCCTAACAGGTATTTTCGCTATCATTTTTAGGTCTGAATATTACGACACGAGATATTTCAAATAGCGTCATATGCTATTTGAAATATCGTGTGTATGTGTGCATATATATATATATATATATATATATATGGAGTGAGACGTGAAAGAAAGATTTGCCAATGTAGTACACAGTTAAAAAGGCTCAAATGCAGCGGAAATAGTGCCAGACAGTGAGAATGTTCACCAAGTAACAAAATAAATGTTTGTCGTTGGTCTTTGTATTAGGATTAATGTATGTATATACACTTTGGTCTGGGGGGGGGCTGGTAACGAGCTGTGGACAACTTATGGAGTTCACGTGCGCGGACTTGGCCCGGGCCACCGCACACACACCGCACACCCGCCCCGCCGACGTAACTCAGCGCCCGGTCTTCGCTGTTCAAGGCCGAGAGGGGACAGTCGGTGGCAATTTTACAGTCGCTGCCTCGCGATTTAATGCTGTTCCGATTTGACTTCCTGCCAAGGTCGCCGGGTAAAGTCAAGGCCGCCATATTGGTTTTTTCGCACAACCCTATCCCATCCCCTCTCCTCCCGAGATTTTGGCAAGATTCCGCAGTATAATCCTGGAGGGACTTCTTGGTGACGAGAGTAGTATTTTTACTCCAGATATCCTCTACACTCTAGCACCTGTCAGTATAAACGAAGCGTACTAGGGGAACCGCCTGCCTGGAGATTCAGCAGCGTTTCAAATTGTTTCAAATGCATTGTTTGTTTTAAACCGAAGCTACTAAACTTAGCACCCGTTGTGCTGATCTGCGAAAAGGACACACACTTCAGACGACGACTCTTGGTTGCTTTCAAGGCACCACACACATTACAAACACAATTTTGTAACATTGAATAGTTCGCTGCAAACCTTCCTTTAAAAGCTATGTATTTCAAACTATACGTGTCAGATACACAGAAAAATACTTGAGTGACCTGAACCCAAACTTGCTGCAGACTTCCCACCAATAAAATGGCAGGGTCGCCGCTTAAGTCCCATAGTTACACGCAGTACGACGAGAACACTGCACGCCTTGCGCGTAGCGGCGACGGCCAACTTAATGCGCGTGGCATTGTCGCCCTTATCACTCCCTAGCTTCTCGCCCTCAAATGCGGGAAACAGCTCCAGGCAGGCGAGCCCATGTTTACAAAAATGTTAACATACCATGTCTATACAATAACGTTCAATTTATACAGTGAAATGTATATAATTTAATTAATAAGTAGAAACAGGCTGTCTCTCTGTTTTTTTTCTGAATGCACATCGTAGTCAGAGCTTTAAAACTTTGGGGAGAGAGAACTACTAAATAAAAACAGCAAAAGTTCAAAAGTCGCCCTAAACCTATCAAACCTACTTTTTTAAATTCTGTGGAGCGCTGCAACAACTCAAAACTAAATTTTCTTCGACTTCAAAACGTGAGCATCCCAACTTTTGGTTGATTGCGTAATCAGGGAAAGTAAAATATTTCGATATTCATGTGCACAATACACAAAAAAAAGTAACCTGTAAAAATATAAGTATTTGGAAATTTCGTTGCAGCATTCAACTCTTACTACACTGTTGATAGTAAGGATGTGCAGTCCATTCCATATTCTATCACATTCCCAAGGAAAAAAGTGTACAGTTGGCTAACGAGAGGTATTGCTAACTCTCGCCTCCCCCCCCCCCCCCCCCCCCCNATCCCTCCCCAAACAGGTGCAGGGAGTGTTGCTCAACATTGCAGTTCATCCCCTTCATCGAGGAAGTCGGATCATCGGGAGATCCCCTGTGCTGTCAGTTTTAGAGGGTCATTACAGACACATTCGACATCAGGAAGTTATTAATGTTACCACAGATAACCATGTCACTATAGATTTACTCCCTCCATGCTCGAACTGCGAGCCATAAACGAGCGCTTCGTGAGACCACTCAAAACTCTCTACAATCAAGTAATTTGTGAATGGATCCACTTTCATCATTTGACGTCATCGACGTCGGGTCATGCTGCGTGTTCACTAAACTTGGATCTGTGGCTCGCGCTTCTGCCAAGGGCTTATTCTGTGTCTCGCAGCTATGAATGATGGAGGGATGGGCATATAGGCCCCCTAGCAGGACTTCCGCGCAAACAAACCACGTTAAACACAAACGGGACACACGCCGAGCTATGACGATACTGTGTGGCGTTGTGCTCACGCGTTTCGTTCATTGTGATTAAACTTTTTTTTTAAATATTACAAATGAGTGTACGTCAATTGAAGTCTACTGGTTTTTGCAAGCCAACGTAGAGAAACTGAGAAAGAGCAATCCTAGATTGCCAATTTTGTGAGCAACTGTTTTTTCCATACTGGTGCATTTACTTCGCGCAATATCTTGCACCGTAATAAAATATAATAAAAAAGTACGGTGGAAGAAAAAGCTGGACAGAAACACGCCGCTCTGGTAAAATATGTGCTCTCAGAGTTCGTAAAAACAGTTATGTAGGATTACAATTCCTTGGTTCTTCTCTATTCGCATCCATAAGTTTGTAGAATGCGATCAACCTATACCGCGTCAATTTATGTTCCATGCCCCTCAAGGCAGTAGCACAATTGAAAACTTAAGAATTTTTTTTTTTTTTTTACATTTTGACTGTACAATTGCTTATCCGTGTATTGTTTGTTATGGAGCGTGACGCAATGGAATTGACAAAATTATGATTTCAAAAATTGATATACTTACAGTTAAAGCCAAGTTACTGCAATTTTGTCAAAATCCAATTAGAGGTTAGGTGGTGACTGAAATGTCATGTCTTAATTTATTTTAAGTATTATGCTTGGCAGAATTTATTTTACAAAGATAAAACACAAACTGTTACAAATAAATAAAATGTAATAATTCCCTTATTTTAAGTAATTTTTAAAATTTTCGAAAACTTCTTATAGCGTGACTTTAAAGATTCCACGAAGTAACTCGTGGTATCTTCAACGTTAATGATCTCATTTCATTACGTGAGTTAGATTTTGTTATTTGGACGTCCCAAAAACACTAAAATTGATATTATTCCAGCCCACTGTGCAAATAAAACGCCGTCGAAAATTTTTTTAGGTTAGGAAATAGTACATATATGTAATGTCTACAAGTTGAACAGCATTTCGTATAAATGTGAAATATTGAATTTTTCTGTGACAATTATTTGTAATGTGTAATTGGTAACTTCGTAAAAGGAACGAAACTGTAAAGTGTGAATTGTAAAGTTTTCAGTTATGTAAATACCCTTTGAAAGCAGAAGCAATAGTAGTCGTTAAGTTACGTGGCTCGTCGTCAGATAGCTCCACGAGCCAGAAACTATCTTCGAAACCGCGGGAAAAATTATCTTATGGTTTATCTCCTTCAGTAGTTTTGTATTATTGCATTATTGTACTATTGTATTTGTGTTCTTTATTACACAATGTATATAATCAATTATATTTATATTATATATTCTTTATATACTAGAATATTTTTGAGGTATTGACAATTTTGTCAACGTCATGGAAATCAAGCTAATAATTATTTAATATAATTTTGAAAATATATTTGGGGCAAAGGTCATTAAACCCAATCGCTCACAGATTTTAGGCGTTGCAGCAAACAATAATTTTGTTCGGAACTACTACAGTATCACTATAACGCCATTTCATGTACGAGGGCCAATAAAGGCGTGTTTGCGTTTGTTGTTGGTAACACGTGTTCACGGGACTGCGGAACGTAGTTCAACAACGAATGTCTCACCACCTGAGCGACTTTTTCTTAATGGACACTTTTACCTGCTGCGTACAGTGCAGATAGTCAAATTTACTTCCAGGCACACAGACTACACTCGCTGAGCTGGTCGCTGGGTCGCCGCTCGTCGTTCCGATAAAGGCACTAGTTTTGACACAACACAAGGTTCTTCGCACCCCGTGTCGTCACGCTTACGTGAAATTGGGATGATTCGAGGCCATTCACGTTACTTTACACTTTTCTGAAGCCCTGCTAAAGTTCTACTTTGGGGATATTCCGCCGTCTCGTGCAAACAAAGCTGAACAGTCTAGAAAATTACACCAAAGTTACTGCGCGCCGCATTCCTGCGCACTAACTGTCATTAAATTTTGCACAAGAAAGATTTCATACTAGGCATTACCAACACACCTATTTTCTCAGTGTTTTTATTCACGTTAATTATATTTTATCTTCAAATTATATATAGGAGAGGAAAGGCCATAGAATATTTTTTTTTTTTTTTTTTTCGTTAAAGCCGATCCAAAGTTTTTAGTTTTTATTGACTGACGGAATAATGTTAAACGACATAAAAAAAAGTTTTCGAAGGGTACGTGATTAGTATATTTTTAGATGAGTGTTGGTACAAAGACATTGGCGTATTACCAAATGGAATTGGTTGAAGTCCAAACAACAGTCTCAACTGTAATTTTAATTTCAATAATGTAGACTGGTGAAAAACTACTAACCAGTGAATAAAATTTAATATGCACTGGGGAAAAAAAAATTGCAAAATTTCATATGGCTGAATTTTGGCGGCGATTACTAAATTATTTTGTATTGACCACAAACTGTTTGTCGGCGTTTTCATAATAAAAGCTTTGTTATGGAAGTCAACAAACACTTTCCACATTGATCAGTTTTCCTGCGTAATTCGAGATGTCAAAATCGATGAACAAGTTCAGGTGATTCAGTCATTTTTGGATCCATTCCAATCCCAGGAGATAAAACAGAAGCCAGTGACTTCGTGAGGGGGGGGGGATCCCTCATTATTGAACAGTCTGTGACTGAATATCGTTTACTGATGAGGACAAACTTAAGATGGCGCGTGAGAAATGAAGGTGCTTCTTTTCTGGAATACGAGTTCACATCAAAGAACATAAGCCACTGGCTGCTTGTGTTCGCGGTGCTTCACGAACCTTGAATCTCGTCGTCCACTTCCAGCCGAAGTCGATGCTGATATAGGCCTAATAACTTCCTTTGCAGTGGTACAGAAACTGCACAAGTTCTTCTCTACGAGTAACCGTCACGCCTGTGGGAAACGCGCGCCAAAGCTTATCTTCTGAACAGGTTTATGAAGGTGACGCAACAAAATGTGTACTAATCGATGCATATAATTAAGTGCTTGAAGTACAACACGTACAGATTGATCGACACACACATAGTGTGCCGCGGGTTTTGACCACCGCTGCTCCCCCTGTACCTGAGCCTCTAGGGTATCACATGAGACATCCTTCTGAGCAGTATAATGGAGAGTGCACCTCAGGATTTCCATTAACATTCAAGCTGGTGTTAAGGCCACTTCAGGCTGTAATTTCTCCCATCAGGCTGTCAGATGTGTGTGCACTCCCCCAGACATTCGTCCACGAACGAGTAGATGTTTGAGCTTGGTCAGAGCTCTTAATTGAAAGCAGTTGAATGCTGTCAATAGAAAGAGATCACGCCCTTTCCAATCGCAGTGGGTGGATGTTCTCCGCCCGAGGGTGGTTTCACCAGTACAACACGTACAAATACAAGCTCGGTCAGTGTGAATAAAGTCTGCATCACACGTTTGGACGACCAGCTTGCTCAAGTTCGCACTCTCCAAAAAGTCCGCCAATAATCATAGAAGTTGTTAAGAATATACAATCATGAACTAAAGATGATTTTCGAGAAATGTGACTGCGGCGTTCTTATGAGTCTGCTGTTGAAATCTGACTTCGTTGCTTTGCTCAGGCAACATCATCACTCTTGTTGAACAGCACAAGCAAGTGTTTGTAGAAAGCCACGACGGGGCCTGGGCAGCAGCCTATCTTCTCCATACAACTACCAAGAATATATAAGCCATGGTAGTAAATTCATCGATGAAGCCAGACAGTTTGCAAATAAAGTGAGTTTGTCTGCGCTATTCTCCGAAAAGAGAAAAAGACGACAAACAACATAGCCAGCATACGAGTCAACATAATATGATGAAGTAGTAATCACCTACAAAATTAATCTTCCGAATTGAATAAGTATAACAGAATGTTGGACACGATCACTGCAAGCATTTTGGGAAGATTTGAAAAAAAAAAACTTAATAAATTAGTAAACTAGCTCTCATCCATTTACCTCAGCCGGCTGATGAAACTAAACAATAGCGACCTACAGGAATCATGCGATCAGCTGATTACATATTATGATCAGGACTTAGACATATGAATTGTTTCTAACCATTTCAGTTTTATTAGTTAGGTGCATGTGAAAGTAGTCTCAGCTAGCTGCGCCATTGCTCTTAACGTTTTTTTTATACAGTTCTAGACCGATTTCCGCTATAATGGCACGTCACTTGCAAGTGCTTGTTCTTAAAATGAGTTATCAAATAAAGTTTACTTTGTGTAGGAGAATATTGTGTGTATAATAGTCAAACCTATCTCAATGCCTTTCGCAGTAAACTGAGCACCTTTGAAGCCCTTATTAATATCAACTTGCGTGAACATGGAGTATTCTATCGCCGTGTGTAAAAACTAACAATGCCATGGGCCCCAGCACTTTATTCATGCGTTGGCCAAGTGAATCTACGGAATAATTACGAAAGAAAATATTTTCCAAATTCGGTCAATCTAACACTTACAATGCATTAAAAAATTAGAAAGCAAAAGAAATCATTTCAGTATTCACTAATGTTTACCTACCACTTTTAACTGAACGTTGAGACGTTGGAATTTTTTATCCGTCGTTACCAACTTCTCAGGGCGCTTGCCAGGAAATGTGCCCATTAAAATATATGCAGATAGAGGCAGTGACATGTTTCAAAGGTTGATTTCCAAAGAGCTTAAATAACAGTGAACAGCTATATAAATGTTTTTGAAGAATGGGACGTGATATTTTCATCCCCTAAAAATGTTATTCTGTGCACAGTCCTGATTAGTTTGAATACGCCAGACCAATAAAAATAAAGTAATTTTAAAGGTAAAGTGGCTGCATCATCGTGTTTGTTCGTTTTCATTTTCCGTAGTCTAATACCAATAGATGTTCACAATGTTAACGTAAACTGTAATGTTACTTGCTAGCATTATTTTTCTTTGACTTGCTTTATTGTCCTGTTAGTAAGTTAACGAAGGTAAAGCGCTGGGAGTATTAAACAGTAGTAAAAACTGAATTTGCAGTCAACTTCAATGAACGTTGCATCTCTTAAACGCGTCGCCAGTGTATAAATAAAAACAACACAAAATTTCAAACAAGTCTCAAATGCCACCAGGCAATAAAAAAAAATAGCTTTAGCTCGCCTAATATTACTATATTCCAAACTTTGCAACTTCCTTAGGCAATCGTTTTGTTATCATTAGGATGTCGCAGCGATTTCCTTTAAATTAACATCTCGTTAAATTGGTACACAATAGCAGCGTTAATAAAAATTGTTCGTCCGCCCGAACAGTGACTCGAACCCTGAACCCCTAATTTAAAAGTTAAACGCTCTACCGACTGAGTTATCAGGGCTCTGCTCTAGCAAATTCACTAGGAAAGGTATGTCTGATATTACTGTCGTATTGGAAGCTCATTCCAGAATTGCAAACTCTTTATACTTCATCCCACTTCCTCATTTCCTTTACTTTCGGCGACTCACAAAGATGTTAAATGGCCCTGTAGCATCCGCCTGGCTTTGTAGAACTGCAAGGGATTGGACTTCACAGTCGCTATAGGCCTACTTTAACACAATAATGTAAAAAAAAATTTTAATGCTCATGTTCAGGTTCAGTGTCCATGAGCGTACCATACGCCTAGGTGTCAAACAGCATGCGGAACTTCAGTCAGATCTGCTTTATTAGCAGATTGCTCCATATTTTTGAGTGACGACTGCTTAAACGAGACTTTTGAAAACTTGACACCTATTTATAAAGGGCCTTTTCGTTGAGTGTCTCAAACGTGTATCTTTTTTTTTCGATGGTAAAAAAGCCAAAAACGGGTGTTTTCACAATGAAAATTCTGGTACAATAACTGCATAGGGGCACAGAAATGTGTAGCACAAGCGCACCTTTGCATTTATAATTATGGCTTGAAATGACAGGAATATCTCTGGAAGTCCTATAGAGGTGTGTAACGCCCACGAAAAGACTGCAATCCACGCCTTACGCCTACAGGTAATGGCTTTTGTCTCTCGCCCTTACCGCTCCATCCTTCCTAGGATTAAAAATTAACGCAAACTATTTCTAGTTAGGTAGCTTCTTTTACAGGTAGCACTAGTTCTATTTTAATTTCATATCCCCTCCCCCCTCGCCGATTCTAACTCGCCCAAAAAAATAGCAAATTTATTAATAAAACATTTTTTAAAGTATTTACTTTTATATTGTAATATATTTCTTGTCTTCAATGTAGTAAAGAAAAAACTTAACGTATTTCTGTCAAATAAAACACTTTTAGATAGAAGCCTCCGAGCAAGATAAAGAGAGATTTTTTTTTTCATCGCACGCACGTTTAGTCTGTTTCTAAGTCACCAGCAAGTCCTACTGCCACAAATGTGGTACAATATGTCAGTATAAAATAATAAACTTATGAATACATTCATTACAAAGCAGAAACAACTTGTATAGGGGTAGAAGATAATCTATTCGAAAGAACCACTTACAAGTGCAGGTGGGGGGAATTACAAGTGCAAGTAGGGGGAATTACAAGTGCGGGTAGGGGGAATTACAAGTGCAGGTAGGGGGAATTACAAGGCGTCTCACACCCGTCGTCAGGTATAAACTGCCAACTACGACAGCCAAAATTTTTTAAGTACCGAAAAAATTCCTTAAATATGTATAAATGATTAACGATCCTCTGCGTGTACACGTGCATATACGTGTATAGTTCACAACTAAGGATTCACTATTGTAATCTACGAATCTTGTGGGTAGGCTATTTATATCCACACTTTCTCTTCCCGAGACTTATTTCTATACTATTACCTATAGATTTTGCAACACGAACTCGTCTTCACATGCGCAATTATTTAACAAGTTTCCGAAAACGTAACTCACTGCAACGAAGTTAACTAAACAAACATTCGTAAACAAAATACAAGTATGAACGAGATTTAATGCTTTCTGATAAACTGGGATTGGATTTGCAGCATTGAGGGCTCCACCTGGTCGGCACGTGAAGTAAGTTCCAGAGGTTTGGTTGAAAATACCTCATTTAAAAGGGGTTGTATTCTTTGTAGTGGTGTCTAATAATGGAAACAATTAAGAGACGTTCCGGGGCAAAATATAAGTCTCAAGTGGTCACTTCAACTTCAAGGATTTATTTTGTACGTGAAAATGGTAAAAACTTGTGTTTTTAGAATCGTGTTTTAGCTATTAAATTTTATATACAGAAACTTGAGAGTTGTCTCTTAGACACGCATCATACTTTTATCTTCACTAGCGTGCCGTGAAATTGTAGGATCGCAGTTTGAAGTGACGTTCAGCTGAGTCGCCGACTGGACGCCAGTCGAGTGCCTTGCGTGTAGAGGCGATGAGGCAAGCGGGGACTGAGCAAGAGTCAGCCTTACAGCTCACGCATTTCGAGACCTCGTATGCGCAGAGCAGTTACAGCTAGGTAGAACCCTAACTCCATGTTCAGAAGGCTGTAGTTGAAGTTTGCCCAGGTTTTGACGGACGAGCACACAGATGAAATTATTCGCTCTTAGTCACGTGATGGATGACGAGGAACGGACTGATTCGACGGACTTAAGGGAGTCCGTCTTGTTTTAAATCGACTTTACTCTTAAGGGAAACATCTCTACGCAATATCGCATTATTTGCTGTTATAGCTTGTTTATATTTTTTAAAGAGAAAATTCTGAAAGCACCCCTATACCGAACTAGTTATTGACCATACAATCCAGTACAGGAAAGGTTAGGGAACTAAGAACTCTTAATCGCGTCATAATATTAGTTCTGCCAAAATTTGGACAGAATCAAAATTGTGACACAAATACGAGTTCATCGTTCATTCGTTATGTCTGTACTGCTATGTAAGGTCAACAGCTACAGTAGTTGAGATTAGGGGTACTTCCGGAATTTTCTTTTTTTTTTTTTTTTAATATAAACATGACCGTGCTGCGAGAAGCTCAAACTTTCAATTTGATTCCCGTTATTTTTGAGTCACGTGACTGTACGTGGAAACATTTCCGGCTCTGCTCAGTCCCCTCTTCTCCCCGCAAGCTTTTAAATTAAAGAAATTCAGAGGGAATAAATCTTGTATTTTATATTTTGTTTGAATATTGTTACGCGCTCGCTGCTTTGTTCCGAGCGAGCGAGTGGAAGTGAAGGACAGATCAGTTATACGACAGCGGTGGTGAGTCACAATGGATGTTTAGAATGACAGACCAGCGATAAACCAAGAACCTCGTATCTGTTACAAAAAAAAATCAGCCGCCACGATAATCCTTTTGGCGGCGCGTGCTGCTGGCCTTGGTTGTATAGAGTTTCTGCTTTTATCTGAAGAATTTCCTAGTCGTTTACTGCCCTTGTTTCTGCCAGCATGACTCGGGGTGCGTCGAACTTTCCAGGTCAAGGCCAGCAGAGCATAAATAGTGTGACGGTGCTCCGAGCCGGGAGTGGATGATGAATGAGCGGATGGAGTTTCAGCGACAGACGACGAGCGAGCGGTGAGAGAAGTGGCAAGCGGGAGGAAAACCTGCGACTGCGAGCATCGGCGCAGCGAAAAGTGCGACTGGCAGGATGGAACAGTGCACTGGATGCGCGAGTGAAAGACATTACAGATGATGGCAACAGGCAGAAAGTGTGTTAGTGATGAGTATGAGTCAATTGAGTGTAACAAACAGAGACATTAAGAAGGACGTTAACTAGAGTTTAAATATATATTAAATATTGCACTCACCGAGAAATGAAAAGAGTAGTAGTGGAGACAGATTATTTAATGATGTAAATAATAGCTGTGTGAATAAATTAAATATCATATTTAGTTATTTAAGTTTTACGAAGACCTCCATCCCTCACGAACTAAGATACACCCCTTAGGCGTCTTGAAATAATATTTTTCAACAAAAAAAAATGGCTGCAACACCATGCCCAGGATATTGAGCAACTATTTTGCTTCCACAGATTTTGAATAATTACTTTTCAAAGAAAAAGTTGTACTTTTTTATCGCACAAACAAAATAAACCGCAAAATTGAAACAAGGAAAACATTTCGCTTATTCTGAATAACTACCTTAGATGTGCAAAAACGTTTCACCATTCTGAATAACTACCTTAGATGTGCAAAAACGTTTNACTAGAGTTTAAATATATATTAAATATTGCACTCACCGAGAAATGAAAAGAGTAGTAGTGGAGACAGATTATTTACTGATGTAAATAATAGCTGTGTGAATAAATTAAATATCATATTTAGTTATTTAAGTTTTACGAAGACCTCCATCCCTCACGAACTAAGATACACCCCTTAGGCGTCTTGAAATAATATTTTTCAACAAAAAAAATGGCTGCAACACCATGCCCAGGATATTGAGCAACTATTTTGCTTCCACAGATTTTGAATAATTACTTTTCAAAGAAAAATTTGTACTTTTTTATCACACAAACAAAATAAACCGCAAAATTGAAACAAGGAAAACATTTTGCTTATTCTGAATAACTACCTTAGATGTGCAAAAACGTTTCACCATTCTGATTACACAGATTTCTTGAGTTGGNATTCTGAATAACTACCTTAGATGTGCAAAAACGTTTCACCATTCTGATTACACAGATTTCTTGAGTTGGTTAATGGCATTATCATTTCTGCAAATTACCTCATTCAGCAAACGAATTCCAGGCACAAACAAATTAAAACTGTTGTTTTAAACAACTTATTTAGTTTCTTATAAACGTTTGCCCTACGATTTGAGTTAGTTAAACAGTGTTTGGCATTTAAAATAAAATACAGCAGCTTTTCTAGGCTGCCTTAGGGTGAGCAGAGCTTCAGTTAAAAGGTTTTGTTAAAAAAAACTGCTGCCCAGTATTTAATTTACTAAGGTCTACTTACGAAATACATTTAAGGAGTTCTTCGTGTCATAAGAATGGTTTCAGTTTATTGTTTCCATCTACGATATGTATTTTTTTAAGAGTGAAAATGTTTAAAACTGCAGTCTCCGCAATCCCTTCAGGTATGAGAACTCTGGTCCAGGACATCTGAAGCACTGCAAGAGTGTGAAGAATGTCATGTGATGACAGGGTCAGCACTGCCAGTTTCGTGAAGTGTAGTTGCGGGTGGAAACACTGGGCGTCATGGGACCGCGGGGGTTTTCTCGCGGGGATTTTCGCACGCAGGAAACGTGCTGAACGATGCCGCTTGTCAAGGGGCTTTCCAGGGGATCTCCCATTCCCCCCGCCCTTGCATTACGGCGCTGCTCCATTTCCACCTCCGTGCCACTGGGTGCCAGTTTAGCGCCTCGTGCGTGGAGGTCATGATGCACGTGATGCGTGTTGTTGGGTTGCCCTCAGTGCTTCTAGGCTTCGGACAAAGTTCCCGCTGAACCAGCGCTGACCTCACCAAACCTCCCCTCCAGGTCGCCGATACCTATTAAAAGGTTATACCTGGCGCACTAACTTACGTTAACCATCGAAATCGAACAAGATCTAAATCGGGTTCGTTTTATTTCTCAGTTACCACCGGGAACTTTGCAATTTTTACCCGCCATGCTGTCTCTGAAATGAAGTTAAAATCACAAAAGCTACATTTTACATACATGCCCACCGCGTTCTGCGCATTTCCTACTTTCGCGTTTAAAATACTTACCTTGGCGGTAACAAGTATCACCCCCCTCCTCCTCCTCACCCCTCGGTCGCAAAGGGCAGTGAATCTATCACACACTGCAGTCAATCGGTACCGCCGCATTCAAAGTTGTCGGTAGGAAAAAGTCATTACTGGTATCCAGACGGGCGAGAAGATTACCCCAGGGTTGCACAGCTGTATCGCCAAGAGCGAACTTGCCATGGGCCTCGTCGCGATTCTCTGCCACCGCCCACTAGTTACTTCCTCGTCCTTCTTCTATTCCATCCTGATATGATGGCTCTTTCCTCCAGGAGGGGCAGTCTTCGTGGCAGATAAAGGGAGAGTTTCCCAGGGAAACTGCAGCTGTAGCGCCAAGCAGTGTGTGCCTAGGCCTCGTCGCGACCCCAGTCAGGCCAGTCAGACACTCCCACCGACATCACACGCATTTAGTACAGTCTCTTGTAGACTTCTGCCAAGGTCACGTCCATTCCTTGGGCATAGGCTTCGGACAGACAAAACACGCCAACACCGGAGAATAGGTACGTGCTTAGAAGGTAAATGTTGCGGTGGGTCCTTTAATGTAATCGTAATCAGTCGCTCATTGGCCGCGCGAAACTGTGGAAAAGGACCTTGTTTCTGATTGATTAATGCACGTTATGGAAAATTCCCTATTGGTCGGGCCGCTGTCTGGCAAGTTAGTCTCCAGGACGTTCCGCCAATTGCTGTCCGGTGAGGCCATTTTGCTGGCATGTGTGGCTGGAGTTCGCAGTTCTCCCTGTATTTTCACCT
>NQII01004901.1:110202-124950 GCA_002778355.1 Clitarchus hookeri
TGTTCCGGGGGCGTGCCCGAGATCACGTCAGGGGCGTGGGTAGTGCTCCGGCTATACCACACGCTTGGTAATCTGAGTGCTAGAATCTCAGGCCTTGTGGTAGGACATGCTCTGTGCGATCTGCAATATCAGATCGGGGCTCTGCCTGGTGCGGCCTGTGTACAGGTCGGGGCAAACGGGTTTGGTCAATTCAGAAAGCGCTGGTCATGTCTGCGATGAGAGGGCGTGATCCCTCTTCCCCGCCTACTGGGAGGCCGGGGTGCCATATGGCCTCGGGGCTAAGAGCGCCCCGTTAACAAATAAAACCACGACTCTGTCGTGTTTAACAGTAACCTGTATTTTCACCTCTGCGTTGTTAGGTACCGTGTGGCCACGCCCGAGACCTCCGGAAGCGCTCGCGTTCTGTGTCGAGTGGTGTACCGCCGGGACTGATGCTCCAGAGCGGTCGTGCACCGCGGACAGGATTAGACGCAGTATTTGCAGATCGTTCCGTCAGAGGCCCCGGCGCGGCGGGAAATAGCCTCTCTTGGAGATGCGGTGACGTCACGCGCATGCGTGGTGGAGGATTCGTTGACTCTCCCTCGAGGGGTGGGTGGAGGTCCAGCCAAACATCTGTCCGCCGGTTTATCTTGTCTGACTCAGGGCCGATGCAGCCATCTTTGAGCCGGCGGTGACGTCTGGCAAAGCTCCTTCAGCGCCCGGCTGCCTCAGCATCCTCAAAGGAGCCGTCACGAAAAACCGAGTCTTGGAGAGCTTCTCAGACGCACATTTAAGATATCTATAAAGACCTCTTGTCGACGGCAGTAACACCGCTATTTATCTCCTGGAGATGGAAAATCACCACAGTGAATCCTGCCGACCGTGATAGATAACACGTGTGTATTAACACACGCTCATACACACGCCACACAAATATGCAAATGTATATACGTATATACTGTAATCCAAGATCGTTCAACTTATTCACCATGCAATCGGAGTAGATTGACTTACACATTCAGTAATGACGTTTCATCTTAATTTTTGTTATATTTTATGTACGATGATTAAAGTGCTAGAAGTTAAGCGTCCTCCCTTGTCCTCATATGAGTCTCATAAGTAGTTGTGTCTATTCTAGTTTTTTAAAATCTATAGAGTATTTTAACCTAGATCTTTAATCAGGACATAAATGAAAGTTGATATTGTGTTGACAAACTATAAATTCTGTTATTGAAACATAAATGTGGTCGTTGAAAAGTGTGAGTCAGCAATAATCGGTAGCGCTCTGTTTGCGATGTTTATTCTTCTGTAAAACGATGTTTAAAACTATAGAAACAAAGCTGTAACTTATCTGAACATATCGCTGTTTTAAAAACCTTTACTGACCCCTTAAAACTCTGAAGATACTGAACACACGTGAAGCTTGTTTACGATATTTTCCATTGGCCATTGCAAAGCTTGCTTACAGTCGGAGGTGAATTTGAGGCGTTTAGAATATGTTTACTAAAGGGAAACTCCTCGAGGTGTGGCTACTAGACGCTAATGCCGTTTTGGAGTTGTCGGCGTAGTTCTCGCTTTAGCCGCTAGATGTCTCCGTATGTCACTTCTACGAATGAAATGTGTCAAGATCGGCAGGTTTTGTTTTCAAATCATGGTTTACATCCGTATCATACACAAGATTATTTTTGCAGCGTCTCACTCACCACATTGTGACCGCTCTAACAACTGTGGCAACCGGTTTACTTTTGGCACCACCGTTGGTTACCGGCTGATATCCTTTGCGTGGCAACTGGAACACCTCTACGTTCTGACTTTGCATTGCTTCTGATTTCTGAGATTTTCTACACCTTTTTAACGTCAGTGGTTATAATTCTTATATCATCGAACACGCTGCATTTTGTGCTGAACACAAGAACAGAGCATAGCAAAAAAAAATTACGTGATTGCAACACTTGAACTCTGAAATTAAAGTGTGACCGATGGTGTTAAATATTTTTGTCTGTCAAGGAAACGGTTAAGTTGGCCAGTGTCAGCAGGACTACACGGGGGTTTATACAATTGAAAAATTAAGCAGTAAGAAGTGAGATTTGACAGTGGATAGTAATGTCACAAAACTTAAGCATACACAACAGTGATCTAATCCTATTTTTCTGCTGCTAAAAACGGTTGCAAAGGCAAAAATTAAACTAAATAAACGCCTATTTTTATATTAATTTCAAAGATTACTCCTTAAAGATGCGTTTTTATTTTATATTTACTTTTTGTTTGGTTACTGCTCAATACCAAATACTACTTTTTACTGCTTAAGTTTTCAATTGTGTAAACGTCTTAATCTGCCATTGCGCCAGCAAGCAGAGAGTGGGCGTGTTCTCGCCAGCCGAGCCAATGGTAAAATGGCTTGGACTAGGAAGAGGTTAGTCCGAGGACACCTGCTGCGGGAGATGTATTTTCGGTTCACTCCTCTCTCCCACCTCCCTTGCCAAAGAAAAAAAAAATCTAGGCTATAGAACGGCCATCTCGTCTCCTACCATAGCGGCTATTTACAAATCCAGTTGGTAACAACCTCTGCCAATCCCCTATCCTCATCGCCGTTAATAGTTTCTTCTCTCTGAAATCCCCCCGTTTAACACAAGGTCACGAGATATATTAGACAGATGATATTTATTGTTGTTTGTCAAAGCCCCTGCTTTTTACCAGAAGGTTTCGCGCTACCGCAAGCTTAAATCTATAATTGGCACGCACATCACAGCCACTTGTCCGGACTCTAATCTCGGACCGCACGTAACTCATCAGAGACCTCTACCAAATATGTCAGTGTTTCGTAGAGACGTCTTACACACTAGCCAGTGACGAAGGGGCAGCGGTGGCGTAGTGGCCAGGGCGCTCGCCTCCCACCACGGCGATCCGGGCTCGATCCCCGGCGGGCTCACTCCCGGATCCTCGCATGTGGGAATCGTGCTGGACGATGCCGCTTGCCGGTGGGTTTTCTCGGGGTACTCCCGTTTCCCCCGCCCTTGCATTCCAGCGCCGCTCCATTCTATGGCTTCAGCTCTGCCATGCCCGGGGATGACGGTCACCTACGGGTCCCAGCTGGAAAGACCGTCACTCGGAGGGTGTTGCCTTGCCCTGGGTGCACTCCCCACACGCCATTTATTTATTTTTAGCCAGTGACGAAGTTTACATTCAAAGAGACTATGAGTTTCTCCTTCTTCCGTTACACCCAAGAATTTTACTAAATTTTCTTTGGAAAGAGGTCAACTTCATAATTACGAAATCAACGTCATAGCACGTAGAACCGCCTGTGTGGAGAAGCACGAATCAAACTACGCGGAACGGAAGATACGAGTTGATGTGTAACATGTATGATATTCGGATAAATCACAGTTTCTGTTTGTGCAGGTTCGCGTTATATTTCCGTGCCCTTTCCAAGGTACTTGACTGTTTCATTTTGTCAACGAATTCTTTAATTGTAAAACTCTCATCCATACGGACGTTAAATTTAGAAAAGGTTGAGCGCTCTTCCTCTATCGATTGTTTTATGGACCTGCTGCCTATGAGGAAAGCCCTTTCCCTTGCGACTAAACCAATAGTGATTGGGTCACACAAATACTGAGTGTTTGTTCATTGGCTTACAGTTTTTCAGGGCGTGTCGGGAAACTATGGTGGAATTACAAACGCTTTGCAGTCGTATAGGCTACGTGTTTAAAGTATTGTTTGTCTCCAAATCATAACGGCAGTTTGGCATGTCTCTGGTGATTGCACAATGCCACAGGCTCTGAGCGGTAAACCAAACAATTTTGAAAGTATTGCTATATATATATATATATGTGTGTGTGTATACAAAATGTACTCTACCACCTCACGTACAATTAACATTGCCACGAGTCTGACAACTTTATTCAGCGTCGGTCAAGTAAAACTGGAAAATTTAAATATTTTACGAATTTGCTTATTCTTGCACCTACGTGCTTTAAAAAAAAAGCAAGTAAAAGAAGAGATTTCAGTATTCACGAACGTTTAACTAAAACTATTAATTCAACTCAATATTAAAGAAATTCCTTCTCAATTCATCAATTTTAAATATATCCGTTTAAAACCAAAAGAATCCTCAATGGCATTTCTTAAGGAATACTGGCACGTTAAATAATATTGCAAAGTTTTCTGTTTAACTTAAAAAAAAAATTTATATCAAAATTTTAAGTTTTTGAACATTTTTTGACGTTGCAGTACTCTCTCGGGTAGCCACGTAGAATTTTTTTTTGTTTGAAACGATTATCTTTAAAATGAATGCATTAGAGAAGGAATTTTTTAACATTGATTCTAGTTTTAAAGTCAGCGGCTGAAGGCTTGGAATACAGATTCCTTAGTATATGCAGTTAAGTGCAGTGACATTTTTCAAAGGTTGATTTCAAAAGTGCTCGGTTAACCGTGGAAAGCATTTATGGAACAGAATTGTTCATGCGCGATTCAGTTCGTAGCGGGTCGCCGTCTGCTCACTCTCTGCGAACTGACGTCAGAGACGACTCTCGTGTCTTTTTTTTTTTTTTTTGAAAACTGGAACAGCAAGGGAAGGAACTTGTGCGGAGAAAGTTGGCTTCGACGTGTTTGGCACGCACCTTCTTGAGTGGCAGCTGACATGCGACGACGATGTGCCTGTGAGAATGTCGAGGATCGCCTTCCTCTATGACGAAAGGCTCGATGCTGAGTTAAGATAAGTCGTCTCCAGGCGTTTGTAGGTGTGGAATGATCTTAACACCAGATTGACATCTGTACATATTTACTGACATTCAAGAAAACATGTAAGAAGGAACTTTGGGTGTGTTTGGTTTCTTGAGTTCCCATTTGCCACCGTCTCGCTAGTACGCACGACAACGTACGAGTACACCAACGCCGTTCGCTACAGCGATGACTATATTGGTTGGTCATAACCAGACTAGGTTCCAAGCCCATTTACATTGTTGGCTATTTATTCGTTACTAGAGCCCGAGTATTTTGTGGATCTATTTGGCAGAAGGCTAAACTTTACAGTCCTTTATACACTGGAGGCACTATCGTTTGCTTATTGGTTACTGCGATCAAGTGAGGACTTCGTACAGAGCTGTCCAACACTCACTCTACAACTGCTGCTTCCTGCTTATCACTGCCTCAAAGTTAAGTGGGGTATGGATAAAAGGACAAGTGTTAGAAGTTTACCTCGCCGCCGAATGAATTCGTGAAATACTCGAGGCTCCACTCATTATTTGGGCCAGTGACTTTTTGCGTAAAAATTGGAGCACACAATAGACTTCAATACCATATGTTCACCTCAGACGTTGTATTACATCCATTGGCTTCTGGTGCTGTGTCCGCATTTGACCGGGCCACTCAGGATTCCGTAACTCCAACATCGAGCCTTGGTGATTTGTGCGCAAACAGTCAACACGGACCAGAACATTTTTTAGCCAATCAAAAAAGCTGGACGACCCTGCCTACAGTGCTTTGAACTGTACCTTTTCTCAAAATATTTTCGCGGAATATCGTCACCCCGTTTCATTACGATGTGTATGCGTTGTTGTGGTAACTGGCTATATTTATATGTAATTATTTGTAGATCATTGTCATATTTGTCGAGAACAGCCAACACTCGTTTACTTTTCTCTTTATTGTATTATTCCTGCACAGGTTTTAATCCCATACTGTTGGTTTTCTTNCAGCCAACACTCGTTTACTTTTCTCTTTATTGTATTATTCCTGCACAGGTTTTAATCCCATACTGTTGGTTTTCTTATATAATGGCGTACGTCCAAATGATTTGTCCATTTAACCAGTGATGACTAGAGACAGGTGTATTTCGCGAAAATACATACGGCCATACTAGACTTCAAGAACCTACGTCCGCAACCACCACTCACTCCCTTTGGTTATTGGCCCCGTGCCTACGCGAGAAGACGTGTTCTTGTTCGACTGGGCCAATCGTAATGAAGTACTCCGATAACGAACGCCCGTGCTTCGCGGACAGACACTCGAGGCACGTGACATTTACACACCTGCTGCCAGTGCGAGTGATCGACGCGCCTCTCGTGCCGAGCGTCACGATTTGATTTGATTTTATATGTTTTTATTAATCACATTGACACTTTACAAAAATGATTACAAATTGAACGTTGGAGACGGATTCATGTATGCCAACAACAAAATTACGTTCTTCCGCAGAGACTGGTAGCAGCGGAACAGTAACACAGCGTAGAGGGAAATATACCCAAAACCCCCCTCATTATTCCTTGGACTTGGCCTCCACGCTCTGGGAGGGGGGGGAAGGGGGGACAGTGTCACAACCGACTCGCCCACTTCGCGCTATTTTGCTTGCCCTTCCGGCAGCGCTGACGCGAACGTCCAACTCGGCTGTTCACTGCGCTTCCATCACAGCCACAGGGTATATATATCTACACGCCGTATCTTCGCACTTTCTGAACCGAACCTTTGAAAAACCATCCCCTGCATGACGCGTTTGCTTCGTACTTGACCGTGTTGTCTATGAATAGGGCCAGTGACTTTTCACGTAAAAATCGGAGCACACAGTAGACTTCAATACTATATACACACCTCAGCTGTTGTTATACCCACATTGGCTGCTGGTGCCGTGTCCGTCTTCGACCAANCACATTGGCTGCTGGTGCCGTGTCCGTCTTCGACCAAGCCACTCAGGACTAAGTAACTCTGACTCTGAACTTTCGTGATTCGTGCGCAAACGGTTAACACGGACCAGAACTTTATTAAGCCAATCAAAGAAGCTGGACGTCCCTACAGTGCTTTGGACTGTATCTTGTCTTGAAATCTTTTCGCAAAATATCACTGCCCCTATCTATCACAAGCATNCCCTACAGTGCTTTGGACTGTATCTTGTCTTGAAATCTTTTCGCAAAATATCACTGCCCCTATCTATCACAAGCATATTATGCTTGCGTTAACATAAAAAAAGGAAGTATCTTATTTTTCTTTAAATTGAACTATTACTTACATTTTATCTATATTATTTAGATTTATAATTAATAGAGTGCGAAGAGAGAAAACATCATGTTGTAAACGCCTAGTAAGAAGTAGTTCCCAGCAACACTGAGAGTGCACGAATGCGGTGCGTCTCCACCCCCCCCCCCCNGGGTGTAATTTTCTAGACTTGGTTCAAAGTAGCAGTGAAAGGACTGTATTTCTCGCGCTGTAGCCGCTTGGACCTATGTCGCGGACAAACATCTCGACAGCGCCACGGGGTACTTAAGGAAGAAGTAGAGTTGCTTCATATAGAGCACTGCGCCGGACTAGTTTATCAAAAAATCGGCACACACGCTACCGAAATTGTCAGAAAGTACCATTTATGCGTCATATGAAAGAAGCGTGCATATATTTTGTAACACCGTGAGATATATTTGGTAGAATCTACATATTTCAATAAAAAAGAAAGTCCTTTTATAATAATAGTCTATTTATAATTAAAATTTAAAAGTATTTTCATTCTGGATGCTTTAGAAAGCACCTAGTGCCAAAAACCTTTGACAAAAAGGACAGTCGAAGTAATTATTATGGTTGTACATAATAAAATAATAATAATGTAAAAAAAAAGCAATAAATCATTTAATGCACATTCATTTTAGATATAATATTTTAACTTTCATGTCTGAAATGGAGGTGCATAAATTAAAACATTAAAAATATTCGTCAAAATTATCACTTATTATTCATTACATACAACGAGAGTAATTAGTATGATGGTCTTGCTAGACGAAGATTTTTTATTGCAAAATGTGCTTTCTGAGGCTTACAAAAAAGAAAATATGCTTAAATATAGATTTTAAAAAATAATTATTTTTTAACACTTAATTAAGTACATTCTAGAAATACACTTTACAGAGGGTGATTCTAAAATCATGGGACAAACATTGAGGGGTGGTAGAGCTCACTAAAACAAACAATTATTGTATAGGAATATATGGGCGGAAGTGACGCGTTGAGGCAGAAACACGAAAATAACACATGAAATGCAACACATTAGATGCATGTCTGCCTTTTCGCTATTCGTAAAATCACCCATCACGGCCGAACTCTCAAGCGCAAATGCTTTGTTCGCTGATGCAGCAGGTCACTGGCGCACCGTTTGACTGCCCTCAACTATCGCCACCATTGTCAGCCAATCACGCCTTATGTAAAGGTCGCCAAGCATGCGTGACTGTGGGTGGACGCATTTCCAGCAACTGTTTTGACATTTTCTGTACGGAATCGCTCGTTAAGTATGCTGCTAATGAACATTTTATGTTTCGTTCATGTGTTATGTATTGGTGTTCGTGCCTCAACGCGTCGCTTCCGCCCATATATTCCTATACAATAATTGTTTGTTTTAGTGAGCTCTACCACCCCTCAATGTTTGTCCCATGATTTCAGAATCATCCTGTATATTTGCATTCTACTTACATAAAATGCAACATAAATCGTACTTTCCTAACAACTTAGGTAACGTGTGTATTATTTTCTAACAATGTTCTACGTGCATTAGAGACGCTGGCACTTCCCTTCTACCTTAACTATCCAGACATGAAGCAGCCGCTCATACTGCGAACTCCAGCCGCACTCGCCAGCAAAATGGCGTCACTGGCTAGCAACATGTCGGAACTCCGTACACCGATCAGCACCTCGTCGCCTACTTGCCAGAACATTTCGCAGCACGCAGTAGCCAATCAGATACAAGACCCACTCCCAGAGCCTTGCGCAGCCAATCAGAGAGTGGGTGTGCCTACACCGAAGGAATCGCCGCGCCATTTTGCCTCTGTGCAGTTATCTATACTTGGTCCATTCACCGTTACTTCCAACTTTCCTGAAGCCGTGCTGAAGTTCTACTTCCAGGCTGTTCCTCCTCATCATGCGAACAGAGTTTAACAAAGTCCAGGAAAATTACGCCGAAGGGACAACGCACCACATTAGTGCGTACTCTGTTTGATAATATTGTGCTTGAGAACTTATTCTCACCAGGCATTACCAACACACCTATTATCTCACTGCTTTTATTCGCAGTCTATTAATTATAAATGAAATAATATAATCCAACGATAAACATAAGTAGGGCCAGTGACTTTTCACGTAAAAATCAGAGTACACAGTAGACTTCAATACTCTATACACACCTCAGCTGTTGTTATACCTCCATTGGCTGCTCGTTCCGTGTCCGTCTTCGACCAAGCCACTAAGGACTAAGTAACTCCGACAATGAACCTTCGTGATTCGTGCGCAAACGGTTAACACGGGCCAGAACATTTTTTAGCCAATCAAAGGAACTGGACGACCCTTCAGTGCTTTGGACTGTATCTTGTCTCGAAATATTTTCGCGAAATATCACTGCCCCTAAACATAAGTCAAGGTTCAAAATAACCAAAAATAAAATGCTTTTATTTAAGCGTAAACATTAAACGTTTGATAAACGTGACTTATTTGGGAAACAACCAAACACAGCATACCTACATGGGGTGATTTTTCAAAGGTTTAATTCAAAATTTGTAATCATACTGCGAACATAGCCTGCGCACTCTTAACTGAGCACTTCAAAAGCAAACATTTGCAAACTGTCCCTGCATCTGCCTGCGTATGTCTCAAACTGGTACACTCAGCGGCACGCATTCCGTAAAGTTGGTAACGACTAGGGAAAAGTAGTTCCGTGCCTAAATTTTGAAATAAAAGTGTTAGGTAAGAATTTATGAATACCATAATATTTCTTATTGCTTTCTGGTTTTTTTTTATGCACTTAGTAACAATCATAAAAAGGTTTATAATATTTATTTTTTCTAATAATTTCGCAGTTTCCCTTGACCGACGCAAGAATAAAGTGACAAGGCCTGCGGCATTGTTAATTTTACATGTGGCGGAAGAATACACAAAGTGCACACTGTGAGCGCCACAAGTCCTGGCACCCGCTGATAGCAGTGACGGCCCCTGCTGTGTACTAGCTGTTGCAAAAATACCCGGCGCGCATCGGCAAACGCGCAACTGACTATACAGACCCAAGTTTTTTTAGCACGGCATCAGCATGCGGCAGACTGCGCGCGCAACTACCTCTCCCCTTGTCTAACCCACCTCGCTTCTACCTAAAATTCACCCAGCAGGAATTGTGGCGCTAACAGTAGGTCTACTATAGTCTGTCCGCGGTTTCTTCACACTTTCTGAATCTAACCTTTAAAGAATTACCCCATGTGGGGCGTGTTTATTTATTTCCTAAATGCTCACGAATCACAAACGTTTTATACTTCTGTTAACATAAAATTGCCTTATTTCTAGTTACATTGATCTTTTACTTATTTTTTTTCTTTAAAATTATAATACAGTATTTGGTTTAAAATTAATGTGAGTAAAAACGGGGAGAAAAAAAGGTGTGTTGGCAAGACCAAACAAGAAATAGTTCTTATGCAAAATATTATTACACAGAGTGCGTACGAATGCCGTGCGTTGTCCCTTTGATGAAATTTTCTAGACTCGGCTAAGCTTTGTTTGCATGAGGCGGAGGAATTTCCTGGAAGTAGAACTTTAGCAGGACTTCAGAAAAGTTAGCAGTAAACGTGACTGTACTATAGTATAGATGTTAAGCAGAGCTTGCAAAAGTGCTCAGTTTACCGTGAAAATCTTATAAGGGGCAGTGACATATAGCGAAAATATTTCGAGACAAGATAGATTTTAGAACAACGTGGAGCCATCCAGTTTTTTTTTTTCTGAAGCATGTTCTGGTCCTTGTTAACTGTTTGCGCACGAATAGCGAAGGTACAGTGTCGAAGGTACGGAATCCTGAGTGGCTCGGTTAAACGCGACGGAAACGACACCAGCAGCCAATGGAGGCGTGACAACTGTCGAAGTGTACATATAGTATTGAAGTCTACTGTGTGCTCCGATTTTTTTCGCGAGAAATCACTGGCCCTAACTATACCGTGGTACATTGCATAGTCCACTCACGGTTACTTCCAACTTTTCTGAAGCCCTGCTAAAGTTCTACTTCCAGGATATTCCTCCGCGTCGTGCACGCAAGGCTTAAACAAGTATAGAAAATTACACCAAAGGGACTGCGCATCTCACACCCGTGCGCACTCAGTGTAATAATAATTTGCATAAGAACTATTTCTTACCAGGCATTACCTACACACTTGTTTTCTCACTGTTTTTATTCATATTGATTATAAATCAAATGTTATAATTTACAGATAATATATAAGTGAAATTTCAATTGAATCAATAAATAAGGTACTTTTACGTTAACAGAAGTATAAAACACTTGCGATGTGTGGCATATTTAGCAAATAACCGAACACGTTATGCATAGGTTGATTTTTCAAAGGTGGGATTCGAAAAGTGTGACGAAACCGCGAATAGACTATATGTCGTGTGATGAGGACTTGATGGGCCCGGGGCAGGTGTTTGTTCCAGAGACTTCTGGCACGGGCGCAAGGACACGCGTGTTTCCGGGGGGGGAGCAGTCNCCGGGGGGCGTTAGCTACGACGACACACGCCAGAGTCAACACGCCGAGCGCCAGCCCGCCCGTAAGGCCGACCTTCACCCGCGGCGAGCGCGCCGCTTAGCCCCTACCGACACCCGCCTTCCGCTCGCATATCGCTCCGCCGCATCGCACTGCCGTGCCTTTGCGCTGCGGGGGGAAAGAAATTCTGAACTGCAGATTGCTTGTAAAAATAAACTCTGGCAAAAAAAAAGCGAAAAAACCTACATGCGTACATGATTAATTTTTAAAAACTAAATCGGTCTCAAGTAGTTTTTTTTTTTTTTTTTTCAAATGCCATCTCCGCACATTAATATACTAATCAATAGGGGCAGTGATATTTCGCGAAAAGATTTCGAGACAAGATACAGTCCAAAGCACTGTAGGATCGTCCAGCTTTTTTGATTGGCTAAAAAATGTCCTGGTCCGTGTTAACCGTTTGCACACGAATCACGTAGGTTCAGTGTCGGAGTGACTTAGTCCTGAGTTGCTTGGTCAAAGACGGACACGGCACCAGCAACCAATGGAGGTATAACAGCAGCTGAGGTGTGTATATAGTATTGAAGTCTACTGTGTGCTCCGATTTTTACGCGAAAAGTCACTGGCCCTACTAATAATAATACATGCGTAAAATGCATACAAACGTAAGTAGATTTGTAAATATACTTTAGCTAGTTTACGTTTCTGAAAAAAGATAATTTCAGACTTTTGTAGAAGTTTGTGTTTTTTTAGTTATTAACGTCAGTAGTATGTCAAAGTTACAAAATTTCTGCTAGAGGTTTTTTTTATTTTGCTTTTAGAAATGTTTAATGTATCTTCTTCCATGTCATCATCATTGCGAGAAGCGCTACGGAAATGTAGTCTGTAGTTTCGTTAGAGGGTTTTAGAACCATTTTGTGTGGTGTGAAGGGTTACTGCCGAGTTTCTTTCTCTTGAGACCTCTGATTAATTTACTCTTTTTTCTGGCAAAATACACCAGGATTGCGCGTAGGGATTCCTTTTAATTTTGTACTTTCTCTTTCTCTCTCTCTCTCTCGCTCTGTGTTTGTGTATGGGTGTGTGTGTGTAGCAATTTTCCTTCATCCATGAACACTGCGCTGTATACATAAGCAAGAGCTAAGAAAAAAAATTAGGTCACTAGCGACATTTGAAGGAAAAAAGTTGACAGATTGCAGGAATGGAATAGTATGATTTTTTTTTAATGTTGAGCTTAAGCGGTAGTGCGCAGCGTTTACACTACGGTACGGAAAAATGCGCTGTTGTAGGTTCGGAACCCGCTTGGGCCAAAATGCATTAACTTATTTCAAAAACCATTCATTGCGAATGCATATCGCTGATTTATTTTATTCCGGCCAATACGCCGATGTTAAGACACACCAAACCACTGTGATGAACGGATTGCTAATTATAGGTCAAAGAGTTTCTTTAATGTATTATTACGTTCTGAGTAGGCAATTTAACATACGGCTTTGTCACACAAACTTAAATAACCGTCTCACCGAAACTTAAGTTCGAAAGTGTCGTAGGGTTAAATGCCGTATAAACCTTAATTATATGTACACATATGGAAATGTGGCTATTAATTTTACTATTCATTTTTTTCGAATAATAACTTTAGTGTTTATGCATTTTTTAATTATTGCTCTAACGCTACACATCCAGTTTATCAGTACTCGCACGACTTGGCAGAGGTAATTTTTGCCTAAGAAATGTCTCGTCAAAGTTGAGAAAAATGTCAATTTACGAAGAATTGATCACAAAAATTACGTAAGGTTAGTGAGATAGTAATCAAAGTTAAAAAAAAAAAAATTAAAAGTGGTTGCTACAAATTAAAGTTCAGTGCTGAAAAAATTTACGAGCGTAAAATTACACCCGAATAGTTAGCAACTGAGTTTACTTGAGTGTGATAGTACGTTTGCGTATTTGTCTGGGTATTTAGACAGCATTAGTTTATACTGAGCAACATCATAGGCTATGACTCATAGGCTATGAGTGGTGTAGAAGTCTGTGTCTACGGACAGGTCTCGCCGTTTACGAAAAAAAAATTTTCCTCTTCGGGTCGAAATTTACGTTTCAAATTAGTTAGTGATGATTTCACATTAAATTGACTTTACACTTTTTTAAGAGATGCCACGCTTGTTTTCAAGCTAAATTTTATTGGGTGTAATTTGGTAATACCAGAAAAAAGTGATTTTTAAATTTCTATACGTATTGTGCAAATTGTGACAAGTAAATATTTCTGATCTGTTGAGCACAGTAAAAAGCTAAAGTTCTTTAATCCATTTTAAAAATTTTACGTCAAAGTGGTTAGTGCTCATAGTAAATGAGGCCTAACATGAACATAACTGAACAACAAAGAATTACACTTTTGTAGCTCTCAGATAACGTTCAACGCGCAGTCATGAAATGTGTTTGTTTTTGATGTTATTGGCAGCAGCTGTTGATCACGCTGCCAAATACAGTCTCAAAAACTAATCATATCTCCTTCCACATGAGGTACTTCGCTTATTGTAGGGGCCACGGTGGTGTAGTGGCCAGACTACTTGCCTCCCGCCTAGGCGAACCGGGTTCGATTCCCGGCGGGGTCGCTCCCGGATTTTCGCGCGTGGGAATCGTGCTGGATGATACCGCTGGTCGGCGGGTTTTCTCAAGAGTTTTCTAACCCGGCTCATTTAAGTCGCATCCCGTGCAACATCCTAAAATATACCACCACAGTCAGTAAGTCCGCCCCCTCTCTACTAGCACTTTTTCCTATCATAATAAAGAGCATGATTCCTATCCTCTGTCTCCTGTAGCATTTTCTGTTAAACGTGATAATGCATAAAAAAAAATTTTTATTATTTCCTGTCGAAAGAGTTTTTACGGTGACTATGCCGGTTTTTCCCTTTCTCTTCTAAATATGGTTTAGCTATAAGTACACTTAGGGAAGTTGTCATGGCCAAAAGCCGGCCATGGCAGCCCAATCCCTCTTTGCCGCGATGCATGTCTCCTTGCATGAAATCCCTTCTTTGTAGGTGTATGGGGCTTAGCCCCGAGACGCACTTAACTCCCGTCCCTACCGCAGGCTCATATAACACTTAGTTTCAGAGTAGTTAGTAAAAAAAAAGTCTGTAAGTTGGACTAACTGGCGCTCCGGGTGTAGGCAGCCACACACCACGAACTAGTAACTTTACTTGGTAGAACAGCGTGACTGGAGTGGTTAATTAGGTCGTGGCTCTGAATCACGTACGCCTCGTGGTCCACAGCTCATCGGCTCGCGCGTCGGGATGGGGGTGTG
>NQII01004901.1:131532-145526 GCA_002778355.1 Clitarchus hookeri
CAAGACACTGCTCTGCTCGATCACTGGCCTTTCCCCGTATTCTCCCCTGACTAATCACCAGTTGCGCCCCTCGTGGCTAGGTACCACCTTCCGAATCGGATTATTTAATATCTTCCTCATTTAAGCAAAAAGCACTTGGCTACCTTGCCCTTCAGTACGCACGTGACTTACGCGTATAAAAGATTAACACAATAATGCTATTATTGCCGTAATATAAAATTGAAAACATAATTTAATTTTGCAGTTTGTATAGTCCTACATTTATATTTCCTTAACAGATAAAATACTTACGCAAGCAGAATTAAACTCTTCCAATACGATATGAACAGGTAGGTAGGTAGTTTGGGGCTTGACGTCTCCGTTGAGAGCGAGGTCATCTAGCGACGAAGAAAGTTGCTCGCAGATGCAGGAACGTGGAAGTAATCACCCGCGGTCTACACTAACGAACTATTCCGAAATTCGCCTAGAGGGATTCCAGCAAACCATGGAAAGCCAAGCCGACCTCCCGTGGCGCAGTCGGTTGGTTCGCTTCCGCTCTGGGATGCGGCAGGTTCTGGGTTCGAATCATAGGTAAGGCATGGGCGTTAGTTTAAGATAGGTAATACGTTAATTTCTAAGCCGTCCAGACATAACACCGGGGAAGTTAATAAGCCCTTTGCAATCCGATCTATGGAAAGTCAAAATCAGCTTGTCAGGATCGGGAATATAACCCGGGTCCTCCCAAATGCGAATCAAGTATTTTACCATCGTGCCACCTTGTTTGTTGCGATGTAGAAAGGAAATCAGTGAAATCAGTAAGTAGTAGCAGAAGATTTGAGGTACCAACAGTCCTTTAAATGAGCTAATTTCAGCTATAAATGCAGTGGACAACGTAAGCACAGTACCAATGCGAGAGTGGTGAATACATGCGCGTGAGTGAGTGAGTGAGGGAGTGAGTGGTGAGATTTTGGTGGCTCTTAACAGCAAGGACTTGAGAGCCGATGAGCGTGAAGCGAGGTGAGTATGGAGCAGCGTTGGAATGAAAGGGCGGCGGAAACTGTAAACCCCCGAGAACACCCGCCCACCAATGGCATCGTCTGGCATGATTCACACAAGCGAAAAACCGGGAGCGACCCCGCCAGGAATCGAACCTTGTTCGCCTAGGTGGGAGGCGAGTATTCAGACCACTACACCACCGCGGCCTCTAATACATCCCGAACGACGATAAACATTTATATGCACATGGAATACTGAGCCTGAACCAACCTCCTACAGAAATAAGACATATATTTTTTACTACGGTATGTTCACTTAAATGTATATGGAACCGTACACTTGATACATGGTGATATGGGGACGCGCTGGGGTTTCGGTGGGAGGGGGGGACAGGCCCTATTGCACCTTTCCCCCCACCAAAGTGGTTTCTCCCCCAATCTGGTTAAGCTAGCGCCAACTTTCACAATGGAAACAAATAAAATCCCCCCCCCCTCTTTTTTCTCTTCTAGTATTTTTCTACCTATCTGTTTCCTGTAACATTTTATATTAATGCGTGCAATAATTTTGAATTATTTCCTGTCGAAAGGGTTTTTACGGTTTCTATGCCAGTTTTTCCCTCTCTCTTCTTAGTTATAGGTTAACTATAGGTGCACCTAGGGAGGTAGTCACAGCAACAAACGGGGCCATGGATGCCCTGAAGGTATGCAGGAGGCTATTCACACCATGAATCCTGCAGGGCAGCCCACAACTCCATAGGAGTGCGAGGCGGTGGAGATCTCTTCTGAACAGCACGTTGCAAGGCATCACAGATATGCTAAATAATGTTCATGTCTGGTGATTTAGGTGGCCAATGGAAGTGTCTAAAGTCAGAAGAGTGTTCCTGGAGCCACTCGGTAGCAACTCTCGACGTGTGGGGTGTCGCATTGTCCTGTTGGAATTGTCCACGTCCGTCGGAATGCACAATGGACATGAATGGGTGCAGGTGATCGGACAGGATGCTTACGTATCTGTCACCTGTCAGAGTCGTATCTAGACGTATCAGGGGTCCCATTTCACGCCAACTGCACACGCCCCATACCATGGCAAAGCATCCACCAGCTTGAACTGTCCGCTGTTGACATGTAGGGTCCATGGATTCATGAGGATGTCTCCATACCCGTACACGTCCATCAGCCCGATACAATTGGAAACGAGGCTCGTCAGACCAGGCAACGTGTTTCCAGTCATCAACAGTCCAATGGCGGTGTTGGCGGACCCAGACGAGACGTAAAGCTTTGTGTCGTGTAGTCAACAACGGTACACGAGTGGGCCTTCGGCTCCGAAAGCCCATATAAATGATGGTCCGTTGAATAGTTCGCACACTGGCAATTGTTGATGCCCCAGCATTGAAACCTGCGCCAATTTGAGAAAGGGTTGCACGTCTGTCACGTTTAATGATTCTCGTAAATCGTCGTTTGTCCCGTTCGTTCACGATCTTTTTCCGGCCGCAGCGATGTCGAAGATTTGATGTTTTACCAGATTCCCGATATTCACGGTACACTCGTGAAATGGTCGTACGCGAAAATCCAAATTGTATCGCTACCTCGGAGATGCTATGTCTCATCTCTCGTGCGCCGACTATAACACCACGTTCAAACTCACTTAAATCTTGATAACCTGCTATTGTAGCAGCAGTAACCGATCTAGCAACTTTGCCAGACGCGTGTTGTCTTATATAGGCGCTGCCGACCGCATCGCGTTACTCTGATTGGTTCCATACCTCTGTCATTTGCATACGCACGCCTATACCAGTTTTTTTGGTTCTCCAGTGTATTTATCACTTAGAATTAGGGTAGGTTGGGAAAATATATGGAAATTTGTTATGTAATGACGAAAAACGAAGGTACGCGCCAAAAACCAGTTTCAAAAGAGTTTAGGAAAATTTTCTCTTCTGATTTTTTTTTATTCCAGTGCTGGTAAGGCAGGGTCACTATAAATCATCACTTCTACCAATGGCGTAACCGTTCCGTCACCCTCCCGAAGAAGAGGACCCCAATGTGAAAAGACATACGTCATGTTCGAGGCGTGGACCGCGGGGGCCGGGTCGATGTGTCTTCGTGAGGCGCGGAGGCGCATGGGTAAAAAGGTTGAGCGACGGCGAGTAGCAGTGTACGCCATATACGGCGCGCGCTGTCAGCTCTCGTTAGCGCTGTGCGCGGCGATATAAATCCTCCGCAACTAGCCTCTGGGAGAATTACCCGGCTACTTAACCTCACTTCCATAGTTCGTGCCGTGGGGCCCACCGCGCGACAACCTCTCCTGCGTTCCTCACTGCTCCTGGGGGAAAAAAAAAAACACACGATGCCACCAAATGGTCTAACTACATACTTGAAAGCATCTGCCTGTTTTTTTTTTGTTTTTTTTTTCCGCGGCCCCCAAACCTTTTTTACACTCGTGAGGTGCTTGTTCCGGTTGATTAACAACTTTTGAAATGGACCGTAGCAAAAAAAATCCCTCCCCGCTCATACCACTATGCCTTATGGTATGTTTTAATAATGTTGTTGTTAGTAACGCCACCAAGCATAATCCCACTGAAATTTTCTTGGGAAGGAGGTTATTGCATCCATTGATTAATACCTAGGCTCTACAATCTTTCTGCTGGGAGACTGTGAAAAATAATGTTATAGTCAAGGTTTGTTAAGAGAAAACTAAGAATCTTGCTGAGTATCATAAGAAGATGGAAGATCGTATTAACAGCCAGCGTAAGGATGTGAGTTTAAACGTGAGAATCTTGGTCTTGGTAAAAGCACATTTTTTTATTTCAAAAGTGAACTATTTCAGTGCTAAGCTAGCTCCTCAGTTGAGAAGTCCGTTTAAGATCTGTCATTTTCTCCCGCCTGTGACATTGTTAGTATAAAATCCACAATCTCCCATCACAACAGACAGTTTTAAAGTCCATGTCAGTCATGTTAAGAAATATTGTGGAAAATATAATGATGGTGATTCCACAGATCACCAATATATATATATATATATATATATATATATATATAATATTATAGCTTGGTATACAGGATGTGTTAGGATGTGATCTCTTAGAGTGTTTTTTTATCTGTGTGTACCATGTGTCCTTTTTAAGGACGCTGGCCCAATAGTAGCCTTCCACTGTGGCAGCAGACAACCAATGTGCAGTTGATATTGACAAATTTCTACATAAGACTGTAGAGTCTAGCCTGCATGCAGGTCATTGAACTCGCGAATTTGTCAGGTCTCTGCCTATTCGCCAGCCGGCAGCCACGCAGTAACCGGTAGACACAAGGCCTGTTCCAAGAGTACTTCCGGCGTGCCTCTCGCCTCGTGCGGACAACTGTGTGTGGTCCTGTCGGCTCGTGCTGGTGGCCCTACATCAGGCGGGGTCATGCCCGATCTTCGACGTCCCCTCCTCCCCTCCCATCGTAACCCGCGTGCATCCGCAAGCGAGTCTTCTGTCCCGTCCGCAGTTATTTCCGGTCCGGCGGGTTGCCGGCGCGGTCCCAAAGCGAGCCTCGCATGCCGGAGTCTCTTTCTTGGCTGCACCCTTCCGCGGCGGGTGAGTCATCGCAACCCTCTCCCCCTCAACCCTGCACCCGCCGCACAAGGAGGAAACCATGCCGACAGAGGGCACGGCCCATTCCGACCCTATTACTGGGTCAATTCCTTCCGATTTCTCAACGCAGGTGAGGTGCACGCTTTGATCGGCCACGTGAGCTGCTATTGGCTGATCAGGGCCGTCGTTGTTCGTGATCACAAAGCCGTCGAGGAGGGCGTGCATATTCACGCCGTGACTCAGAATTTGATCAGCCGCCGGTAGATATATGAGAGATGGACCATTCACCCCAAATATTCAAACTTCACTTCTAGCATACATTCTTTTACAAGACTGAATCAAACTTTTTACACAACATTTACAAGAAAAAAAAATAGAAAAATAATTTTTTTAAAACCTTTTTTTCTCCGTCGACTTAAGGAAAAACAGAAGAAAAAAGAAGAGCATTTAAGTTGAAGGTAGAACCGTTTACCGTTTGAACCGCGTCTCTCACACAGCCTTCGGATACAATGTAACACTTATTTCAAATCCAAATGTATTAGTTACAAATATGCAATGATCAAGGTATGAACCATAGAAAATCGGTGGTTTAGAATCAAGTTCGAAATGATCTCTGATCATCTCTTGATCGAGGTTTGTGCAACGTTTCTACCGCTGATCCTGGAATCATGTGGAAAATGATCTGGGATCAATTTCTGACCTACTCACGAGAATGTATCCGAACGGAATCGGCTGCCTCTATCCATGAATAGCCATTTTCCTATCGAGTAGGGTCGTAAAGGACTAGGTTATTGGTAAAAAACAAAAAAAAAAAGTCCGTAACTAGCGTGACCGCGGCTACGCACGGAAATAAAAGTCGCCCAACCACACGTGACGAAGGAAAATATGAGTTACATTGAAACACACCTAGCCGCGGAAATTGTACGTCAAAGTCATTTGAATTGTCCGCCTCGAAAGTGGTTTTTTTTTTCACTGTGTGTTATTAAGACACGGTTATTTGCTGCACATTTGTATAATTCCAGCGAATACGTGAATTGTTATGTTTTTCTTGCAATTCAATCTTTATTATGGCCATGGAAGTGCTCTATCAGAAATCTATAAGTAGCAAGAAACATGGTGAAACGCCTAAAATATACGGGAGTCGCTTTACCGGTCCTGATTTACATTAAGAAGTAGGCAGCAGAGAAAACTGGAGCAAGCTATTGCAGGAACAGGTTCTGACGGGAAAATCTAGACTAAGAGGAATACTGGGGACTGGACTAGACTGGGCCATCGCGGGGCCAAGGCTCAACAAGAACTTCGCATAGCCAGCCTGTTTCGTGAACGAGTGCACTTTTTTCACACTTCTGAAAGTACACTTATTTCCATGGCAAATAATTTTCTGTTGACATACTGGGTAGTTCGACCGTCAGAAGGGTGTGTTAAACGGTGAAATTTGGAGTACGGTCACTTTCTATAAATAGAGAGCATATCGTTCCGTGTCCATGATTGGCGTCATGCGAATACGCTAGTTTCACGTGTTTGATCGGTCCTTCGCTCATCTGACACTACCAACAATGCGCTGAACCAAAAGTAAAAATTCCCCACTCGGTTGGCTTTACTCCGGGCGTATGAGAGGAACGAAAAACGAGCTGCGACGAACATTCGAGTATGTACAGGACTTTAAAATATAGCTTGGTGCTATGTTATAACACGAGACGATGGAGCGAGTAGCTGCAAGAAAATACCGTATAATTTTGCATTGTAGTTTACCAACACGCTGGCTTTCGTATGTCCTTTACTGTATCAAGCACTAGTAAAATGTTCCTCGTGCACCGCTTTTGCCAGAAGTCGTTCCCCGCATTGGCTGGGCCACACGAAGCGCTCAATTTTTACTATTGGCCAACAGCCCCGTAGGACGTGCTAAATAAACGATGAGCCAATCACACGAGCGAAATAAGGATACAGATTGCACTCTACCTTTTTGCGAAACCGTTAAGATAAATTTTTGTGTCCGTAGCATATGACGCCATTAAAATCTCATCAAGGAAGAAGTCTTGTCGAATATTTATATTTTAGTTCTGACTTGTACATTTGACACACAAAGGCGACTCGCGAATTTAAATACTTAAAACGCACTTTTTTTTCGCCAAAAACCCTTAATGATAATGTATTTGCTTCAACTGTATGTCGATAAATTTCGTTATTCCATCAAACTTATTTCAAAATTGCACTGTATGGTCCATTCTTGGTCACCTCCAACTTTTCTGAAGCCCTGCTGAAGCTCTACTTTCAGGATATTCCTCCACCTCAAGCAAAGCAAACTTAGCCAAGTCTAGGGACAGCGCACTACACTCATACTCACTAAGTTTAATTAAATTTTGCATGAGAACTATTTGCCACTAGGCATTGCCACCACATTTTATTTTATCGCTGTTTTTATTCACATTAATTATAAATCAATTATTACAATTAATAGATAAAATACAAGTAAAAGTTAAATTTTAATAAAATTAAGATACATAATATATTTGCGAAACAACAAAACAAGTCATACATGGAGTGATTTTTCAAACGTTTAGTTAAAAAAAAATGTGAAGATTCCGCGAATAACCTATAGAAAATATTTCCTCTGCTGACGTTCTCAGCTAACGGCAGTGCTGCTGCATTAGTTGCTTCGTCCTCGTGGCGTAAGAGCGCGATGCGGAAATATAGTCCTACATACTCCATTCACGGTTACCTCACACTTTTCTGAAGCACTGCTAAAGTTCTACTTCCACATATCCCCTCCCCCCCCTCCTCCTGCAAACTAAGCTTAAATGAGTCTAGAAAATGACACCAAACGGACAGCGCACCGTATGCGTGCACACTCAATGTAATACTATTGCGCATAAGAACTATTTCTTACCAGGCATTACCAACATACCTTTTTTTCCTCGTGTTATTATTCATATTTATTATAAACTAACTATTATAATTCATCCATAAAATATAAGTAAAACTTAAATACAACAAAAATTGTGGTAGTTTTATGTTAACACAAGTATTAAACGCTTGTGATATAGAGAACAAGGAAACGCGTCATTAATAAGGTGAATTTTCGAAGGTTTTATTCAAAAAGTGTCAAGAAACTGCAATTGGAGTATAGACGGTTTTTGACAACGTGATAACGCGATGTCTTGAATGTGCAAGATATTTTTAATGTCTTGAGGTCAAGTGCCCTCTACCATTCTACAGTGTTGTATTCCTTTGCCGCTACAATGTGCAAACAAGCTGTTCCGTAACCTGTCTAGAGGCGCATCTATGTACACCATGCGTGTTTCTACTTCCGCCCAATATCGCGCGTCAACTTCATGCGGTATGGAGTACAAATGCTTCGTGCACCGACTTACGTTGGCGCGAATTGCTGCCGGGAACGTGCCGCAAGTTAGGTTACAAAGCTAAATGATCTTCAACAGCGGTATTAATTAGTGTAGGCGTGTGTCCAGAACATGTGTTTCTGTGTGTGTTTCAGTACGGTAGGGCCAGGATTACGATTACTTCACGTTTCACGTAACACGTAACGAGTAACACGTTCACGTAATCCGGCTGCACCTTGACTAAGCTGTTGCAAGGAGACCTATCGCGATAATTTCACGTAACGTTCACGTGACGGAAAAGCTTGCCAATGTCTAGCTTTTGCGTGATACGTGACTCTGCACCACGTGATCTCGCTGGCCAATCAAAACAGGGAACGATGTTGTAATATCTTTTCAATCTATTTTTCAATTCACGTACCGCATATATAATATTATCTCGGATATAGGAACGAAAGAATAATATAAGTTAGGCTAGAAATTTTTTTTTTCCAGTTCGTAAATATTTGTGAAGCAGTTTGCCACAGTTCATTAATAATGTTTCTCAGAGGTGTAAAAATGCTTGTATGAAAGACAGAATGTGTACCATTTAGATTGCAGTTTTTAATGAGCCTACTTCATGAAACACACTTTAATTTTCTCAGCAGATCAAAGTTAATTACATACGATTTATTCACATACACACCAAAAGCTTCTCTGCATCTCTCATAAACATTTCGTTCTGGAGGTATGGTGATCTGTTAGTTATTTAAAAAGTTTGTATGAATTAGAAACGTCAATCTTTCGCAACATGTTCTAGACACATCAATGTAAAGAAACAAATACGCCGTATAACTTCAATTTTCACAGTTTTTAATCTGAAAAGCAAAAACAACACTTATCCCCGACATTTTTATTCAGTACACAAAGGTTACGTACTTACATGAATGATCATAATGTACTACCCAAAAGACCACGTTTTACGTACACGTGAAAGCGTAGCGTGATGTGAGTTACGTGTGTCGTCAAGTCTCCGTTTTCTTGCGCACCCAATAATGCACCTATTTAATATAACGGAATAACATTGCACGAGTTCTCTAGCAGCTGCATTAGTGCAGGCAACGGAGCACGGCCTGAGTCTGGTCGTGTGTAGCTTGATACTAGGTTCCCAATCTCATAACAACTACTATCAAAAACACCGAAAACAGACAAGTTGTTGAACACAGACAAGTTGTTGAACTCAGACGAGTTGTTGAACACATGCAAGTTGTTATTGGTCTCAACATGACAGAGCGTTATACTCATACCTGTACCGTTCCAGACAAAAAAAATTAGCAGGTTGCAACATCTAAAATTAGATTAGTTTTCATCTGAAATGGTCAATTTGTGGAATACTTTGTTACAATTGATTCACCTTTAAATGAAAATTTTACAAATCGAACTTCCAAAAAAATATTTTCGCTCCTGACTGCGTATATATTAACTAACACGCGTAGTGACAAGTTCCCAGTCCTTGGCAGCGAAGAAAGAAAAGTAGTTCCACGTCTTAACGTTTACCGTTTTTTTCTGCAATTTCTTGCCGGGTTCTTTTTGTACAAAACCACAACTCTCGTATGTGAATGAAAGTGATTAACTGCTCCCGTGAGAGAGCACAACTTTTCAGTCACGCAAGGCTTTTTTGATCGGGTACAGGAATTAAATATTAATTTGCCCACACAACTCTCGTGCGTGAATTAAAGTGATCTTCTGCTCTCTAGGGGCAGTACTAAAAACTTCAGACGCACAAGGCGTATTTTTTTGTTTATCGGTTACAGGAATCATAAAATTAAATTGGTCACCCGACTGTTACGTATGAGTGAAAATATTTTGTTTCGCTAGAAAACTGTATACTATAGATAACTTTAATCGTTTTCGAACAGCGTTAGAGAAATGAACACATGTTGAGTTACTTTCTGTCGAGAATGGAAAAACTCTTGGAACGCATTGTTTTGCGGTGGTTTGATTTCAGCATATGCATTACAGTTTCCTTGACAGACCGTGAGAAATCAGACTTTAATGAAGGCAGCAGTAAGCGGGGGTAAATTATTCTCTTCTCTGCCAAGTGAGTAAGGTTTCCAGCTTCTGCATGTCAGGCACAGAGCCGTGATTGCCAGGGTACTGAACGAACCATCGAGCTGATTCAGTACACTCTTTCTCCTCGCAACCAGAAAAATACATGCTCAGTGTTCAAAGAAACTGGCGGTTACCAGTTACAAACCAAAAGTAAAGCAACGTTCACGGATCAGATCAGGAAATAGACTTACCGAATTGATCACTGATAACTTTGCTATGAAGTGATCAGGCCTTGGCTGAACGGCCTGCCTGATCACACCTTCAAACATTGAACCAGGGCACGAGCGTGATTGCAATAACACCTTGCGAAAGACAGGTATTAAATCTTAATATAATTAATAAGCATCTTGGTATTCAATTAAAGCTCCCCCGATCAATAGTCACGTAAATAGTTATTGTATAATCCTCATGTTCAATAATCTCCATCTTATACTGCTGTGCTCTACCTTATCATGACTCATTATTGAGCTACGCCCTTAGACATTTTCACGTATGAATGGCTTAAAAGCACCATTCGTAACAACTTGTAGTCAACATGGTCCAAAAAATATCCAAATGAAACATGTGTACGATAGCAGGTAAACAAATGACAGTGACTCGAGTAGCCTACACGTAGACGACTGTGGAGCCAACCTCCAGTGGCGCAGTATGTTGGTGCGCCACCGGTCTGCGATGCGGGAGGTTATGGGTTCGAATCCTAGGTAAGGCATGGGTGTTAGTTTAAGTTAGGTCATAAATTAGTTTGTTAGCTGTCCGTTGATAAGTCTTCAGGCATAACATCGGGGAGACGTTAATAAGCCCCATCCAGTCCAAACGACTGTGGAATCACGCACTAATCGCGCGAAAATAACTGCTTCTTCGGTTGCAATTCACGGCGTACAAATCAGCAATTTATGTTTTTTCAAGCATCAATTTTTATGTACTCAGTTGTTTCGCCGTTTGTACGGGCCGATAATACCTAATCTTGTTGCTCTGAAAACTGACGTTTGTGATCCGTCTTTAAGCAGGTAGGCCGTGTCATGAAAATGTCTTTCGAACGTGAAAGCAAGGGCAAGATTAGACTGATTTTAGAAATCAGGAAATTTCGCGGATTCGTTTGGCAACAAACTAGACTCCACGATCATTTGTGCACTCGAGCCTCAAGTTATATGAAGTTATTCATTGGCTGTTGCTTCAGACCAAACAGCACGGGATTCGGTCCTTGTTTTCTAAGTCTATTCGTGGTTTATTTGCACGTTTTGAATCAAACGTTTGGAAAATTACCCCATGTATGACGTGTTTAGTTGTTCCCTAAATATGTAAAGTATCACAAGCGTTTTATACTTCTGTTAACATGAAAGTACCATATTTTTGGTTAAATTGAACTTTTACTTAAATTTTATTTATAAACTATTATATTTCATTTATAACTAATATTAATAAAAAAAAAAGAGAAATTAGGGGTGCTGGCAATGCCGTGTAAAAATATTTCTTATGTAACATATTGTTAAACTGAGCGTGCGCGAATGCGGGGAGTTGTCCCTATGGTGTACTTTTCCAAACTAGGTTAAGCTTTGTTTGCATGAGGCGGAGGAATACCCTGGAACTATAACTTTAGCAGGGATTCAGAACAGTTGGAAGCAACTGCGAATGAACTATAGTTAGGGGCAGTGATATTTCGCGAAAATATTTCGAGACAAGATACAGTCCGAAGCACTGTAGGGTCGTCCAGCTTCTTTGATTGGCTAAAAAATGTCCTGGCCCGTGTTAACCGTTTGCGCACGAATCACGTAGGTTCAGTGTCGGAGTTACTTAGTCCTGAGTGGCTTGGTCGAAGACGGACACGGCACCAGCAGCCAATGGAGGTATAAAAACTGCTGAGGTGTGTATATCGTATTGAAGTCTACTGTGTGCTCCGATTTTTCTGCGAAAAGTCACTGGCCCTAACTATAGTTATTGGCTCAAATGGCTTTCTCGACGTGTCTTACAAACTATGATCACAGAGTACTTTAGTAAACAGAGGTGAAATAGCCGCGAACTCCAGTCGCACACGCCAGCAAAGTGACGTTACTGACCAGCAACATGTCGTGACGCCGTTCGCCAATCAGAGCATGGTAAATTACTTACCAGCCGACAGCCTAAACCAGTAGAAAACATTTCACAGCACGCAGTATCCAATCGGACGAAAGGCTCGTTCCCAGACCCTCGCACAGCCAATCAGTGAATGGATACGCCCACGCCAAAGGAAATGCCATCCCATTTCGTCCGTGTGTATTTATCTACTCTGTCCTGCGGTTGAGTTAAAAAATAAAGTCGAATATAATTAGATGTGTTTGAAGTTTAGCTTTAGCTTGCTCTCAAATGAATTCGCAAAATATCTAGATTATCTAGCTATTTATTTTGTGCGTGCACGTTTAGTTAGTTGGTGAACGCATTGAATGCGACTGACGCAGAGAATTGGATCTAGCCACAAGGACGTGGGGAAAAAATACTGCCTGGTAACTGCGTTCCGTTTTCATGGTGACCGAAATGGAACCGGCAACATTCGAAACCATCCAATAGCGAAAGTGGATATGAGTGTAAGTATTTAAACACAACTTGACAGGAATTGTTTTAGCGAAAATCGGGTGGCCCAAGCAATATAAGGCTCCAACCTTTCTTTTGTATTTGTAACTCCCCCCTCCCCAGCCCCCTCTACCAATGACACAGCAAAATTTTCGCTCAGAATGGATTTTTTTTTCAAACATGTTGTCACCTTTCATATTCACAATATTCTAACTTCCAGTATACCGTCCAGCCAGAACCCGTACAACAATACACATCTATCTTTAATAGAGACCCGAAATTTCGCTGGATTTATTCGCCAACAAGCTAGACACCAAATTCCTTTGTGTACTCGAGCATCAGTTTGTTTTTTGATTGGTTGTTGCTCCAGTTTCACCCCAGAGCATGTAGCATTGGATTCCGTCCATATTTGCTTGAAGGTTGGTTATTGGTTTTTCAGTTGTCCAGGGTGTGTCGAACAAACTGTAGTCCAATAAAAGTTTCCCCCGTCCTTGCATTCTAGCGCTGCTCCAGCTCACCTCATTTCACCCTCATTGGCTCTCAGGGCCTCTTTGTTAAGAGCCGCCCAAATCCCTCCACTCCTCTCGGCTTCAATAAAAGCAGAACCTCAAATGTATGTAGTTGGAGTTTAGCTTGTTCTCAAACGAAATCGCGAAATTTGGCATCTCAAATTGTTACTCTTATTTTGTCTTCAGTATGGGATTTCTAAAACAATTTCGGACGCATCAGGCAGCTTCTGACACTTCAGGAGGAGGTGGCGGCAAAAAGGGTATGGAGAGCAAGCAAGACGACGCACGGCGGACGGACAATAGAGCATGGACTGTAATGGAGCGGGCCCTGCCTGAGCACGACGTGATAGTGGACAGGGTATGGAGCGGAATCAGGACGACGCATGGCGGACGGACGATGGAGCACGGGCGGTAATGGAGCGGGCCCTGCCTGAGCACGAAGTGTAGGCAGATAGAGTATGGAGAAGAATCAGGACGACGCGCGGCAGACAGATGATGGAGCGCGGGGGGTAATGGAGCGGGCCCTGCCTGAGCACGATGTGTTAGCAGACAAGGTATGGAGAGGAATCAGGACGACGCACGGTGGACAGATGATGGAGCGCGGGCGGTAATGGGGCGGACCCTGCCTGAGCACGACGTGGTGGCGGACAGGGTATGGAGATGAATCACGACGACGCACGGCAGACGGACGATGGAGCGCGGGGGCTAATGGAAGGGGCCCTGCCTGAGCACGACGTGGTGGCGGACAGGGTATGTAGAGGAATCAGGACGACGCACGGCATACAGACGATGGAGCGCAGGCGGTAATGGAGCGGGCCCTGCCTGAGCACGAAGTGTAGGCAGATAGAGTATGGAGAAGAATCAGGACGACGCGCGGCAGACGGACGATGGGGCGCGGGCGGTAATGGAGCGGGCCCTACCTGAGCACGACGTGGTGGCGGACAGGGTATGGAGAGGAATCAGGACGATGCACGG
>NQII01004901.1:146393-182951 GCA_002778355.1 Clitarchus hookeri
CGAACCGCCGCCGCCATGGCGTTCCGCCCGCTGCCTTGGTCTGGTGGCTCTGGACGGCCCAAGGACAGCGCGCCTGCTGACCTACACGCACGGACCTCACTTCACGTCGTCGCTGGGAGCCGGGGGAAATACTCCACTTCATCCCAGTAAAAATTGAGACTTCAAAAACATAAAAACATCTAGGCCTGCCTCCATTGGCACTGGGACAGTTGTAATTTTTGAATAGGGGTGTACATCAGTGGTGTAACAACTGTAGAGGCAGGACATACTTTGCCTTACCATAAAATTTAGTTAAGAGCGCCAGTATGAGAGTAAATGAGAGCCCATTATGGTTTTGTTCACTGAAATCCGGTGATAAAATTGTAGAAAATAAGTAATGGATGCTTATAATGTGTTTCTGATTATTCTACATCTTCGTTTCTGGGTTATAGACTTTTCTCTATAATTAGCATGTAATTTAGGTAATGATCGGACGAAAATTTAATTTTTGAGAGAAGCAAAATGTCTTAAAGAGGGGCTCCCAAAGACTTGGCCCCATCCTGGAGAAGCTTCTAAAGGTGTGCGCCCTCCTAAATTGGAGATATTGTTTCGCTACTGGGGTTCATGTTGAGACCAGATTCAAGTAAAGTTCCAACCACATTTTGAAAAGACTGATGGACTGTGGCTGCGAAAAGGGAAGCATATTTGGGAGATTCCCCGTTTGTAAAAGGTTTTTAATTTTATATATTGAAAATCTCACTATTTCGGTATATTTTTTTATCCGTTTGTTATAAGGATACAACAACGTTCTTCTGCAGCTCGTTGGTAAATTTCGCTATGAATAAGATTGCTTTAGCTGCTTAATTTATTGAGGAACTAAATATTGTGGTAATAATATAATTTTTGCGCGATACAGATGCTGTGTTACCGACCCCCCCAAAATATGGAGGGATGTACTGCATCCCTCTGTTCGTGCGTCCCTACCTACATATTTGCTGTTACCTGTTGTTCACCCTAGGGAGAATTTAACAGCTACCTCGTGACAGGCTTTCTGATTTGTAATCCTTAGATGCCCGTCATCACATAGAAGTTAACATAGAACTCGTTGAGTTAGATTCCCCTTATCACCGTGCCAATTTTTTAAATAAAATTGTAGCTTTGTTTATTTTGGCGTTAAGAATTGCTCTTCTTTAATAAATCTTAATTAATGCAGTGTTACCAAATATTATGTATCTGAGATCTGTATATAAGTAATTTTTACTTTACAAAAAAAAATACGTATTTGAAAATTTGCTGCAATATTATTTCAAACACTTGTGAATATATGTCCTTTGAATGAAACTGCAATGGGGGTAAGTGAATAAAAACCACATCGGACATTCGCCAGTTCAGAACTATGTCGCCGAGGAAAACACAGAAGATGACATTAAAAACTTACACGAGAAGAAGTCAAAATCAGCTGTTGTCAAATGAAATTGAACATATAAAAATAATCCCACAAGGAATTCAGTTAAGATCTCTACAAAATTGAACGAAACAAAAGAGGACGTGTAAAAAAGGGACTATCAAGGGGAGTTGAGGGAAGTGTTTTGGGCGGCTCTTGATATCAAGGCAAAGGTGAAGAAAGGTGAGTATGGAGCAGAGTTGAACAACGGGAAAACGGAAGAACCTTGAGATAACCCTCCGACCAGCACATCATCCGGCACGATTACCACGTGAACCGGTTCGCCTTGGCGGGAGGCGAGCGCTCTAACCACTGCTAGACAATAATTGCAAGCACAGAACTCTAGACAATACAAAAAGATGACACAGGCGAACTCTGAGACGAAAACAAGTACGTAAGCTAAAAACCTGACGACACAGCGATGACAGAACAGAAGAACATAAACAGTTTTGTTGGGAACCAGTAGCGACGTTTTGAGAACTGGCATATGTTCCCGTCTCCAGGCGAAATAACAGCAGCTAGTTTGGGCTTCTTCTCGTGTATATTTCCAATGTCATATTCTGTATTTTCCTTGGCGACATAGCTCTGCAATGACATTGGTACGAATATTTTTTTATTTTATCTTTTGAAACTATGTCTCAATAATTACATTCTCTCCCCCATGAATTGACGCCTATTTGTAAACATTTTTTTAAATTTAGAATTTTTGAGATTTTAATTTATTATTATTATTATTCAAACACGCACAAAGAAAATAAAAACTTTAGTTTAAGTCGTTTGGATTTACATATTTTCCACCATAACTTAATTTTCGGAGTCAATATTTAAAAAAAAACGGAATATTTTAACAGTTATTTCGAAATCCAACTTATTTTTCTTACATGGTTGGTTTCACATCTGTAACCACAATCAAATATTACCTACGTATTTAATAGTTTTCCCATATGAGAAAATACAAACATAATTGAAACCTAACAAATTAAAAAAAATTCTTTAAGTAGTCGTCTATGTCATGTCTCTGGTCATAAATTTTAATTAACAATGATTTGTAATAAAAATCGAAAACGGAATGGATGCTACCCCCTTAAAGCAACGAGCTTCTTGTTAAGTTCGGTGTGAAACGGTTCTTAGTGTAAGTTTGCAATTCAAAATTATAGCATCATTATTAAATAACCGCCGATCTCGGACATGGAACCACGTCTTGTATTTACGATTCACAACTCACACCACAGCTCCTGATTCCAGCCAACGGACACTAGCGGAAGTCGTTCCCCTCTTCACAGTTGGTTGATATTCAACCACCTAACCTCACATAACATAGCCAGAATTTACACGTATCACGATTAATGAAAAGTTTTTGTATCGAATTCGTGTTTACTCACTAGACCTGTGTTATCAGAAGTTATTGTGGCGTATCGGGAAAGAACGATCTTTTTACGCAAGTCGTAGTTTTCGCGATGAATCGAATTATTGCGAAGCACCGGACGACGGCTTACATTGCACAAAAATGGCAATAAGAAGCTTGCGTGAAATTCTCTGCTGCAACAGGAAGACGGAGTCCAAACTCACGTTGTCCCGAGTGTGTTTACAGCGTATTTGATGTCCACGTAACGGTCTGATGGTGGAAAGGTGGAGGAAGAATGCGCTGACCACACGACCTGTCAGCTGACTACGGCCGGGCCTCACATGGGTCATCCACTTGCAAGGATGTTGGGCACAAGTGTCGCCAGAATAATTCTTAATTATCGATATCGAGATTGCACTTTTGTTGCCTATAATACCAACAATAATAATATCAGGAATAATAACGGCAATCATATTTATTATTGTATTAAATATAAGGTTATACCATGAATGGAATCAAGGGGCCCTAAATTGAGCTAATTGGGACTATAGTTAATAATAACATTTGTTTTGCATTCAAAAAGTATTGATAATCAATTATTCTCAAATGAGAAGCAATAATGCAATTAGTTTCGACCTAAAGAATGATAATATAATTATCCTTATTTATTAATAGAAACCAAATAGAGGTATATCACTGTTAATGATCACTGTTGATGACCGTAGTCAACCATCTCGTCAGATTCTCTCGCCGATGTTACCGGTACTTACCATGAGAAATACATACTTTCTGGAATGTGTCGCTTCCTTTTTCTGTGTGCTGCCGAGCCTTCAAACTCATCCCTGTGATGAGTGCTTTTGGCTTTCGGCCATGCTTCGAGTTCTTGTGCAGCTAGTGAGTAAGTGAAGAGATTTGAGCGGCTCTTAACAGCGAGGTCTTGAGAGTCGATGAGGGTGATTGAGACGAGTATGGAGCTGCGCCGAAATGATTAAAAAAAAGAGGGAGAATTGGGAGATCCCCGAGAAAAACCGCAGACCAGCACGATTTCCAGATGCGAAAATCCAGGAGTGACCCGGCCGGGGATTGAACCCGGTTCGCATTGGTGGGAGGCGAGCAGGCTAACCGCTCAGCCACCCTTATGCAGTTAGTCTATCTGACTGCCTTGTAATCATTAGCCACGTGTAGTTAAGAAATATCTTTATTGGCTACTAGAGGTACGTGAATTGTGTGAATTCAGTGGGCAACAGCTTGGACATCTCAATCCCGTATATGCTCGGGCAACAACTGGTCATTCATTGTCTGCTATCATTGTGCGAGATTTTCTTTTTATTCAACTTGGTTATAGCCTATTCACTGTTACTTACGACTTTTCTGAAGACCTGTTAAAGTTCCACTTTGAGAATATTGCTCCGCCTCATGCAAGCAAAGTTCAACCGAGTCTAGAAAATTACATCAAAGGGACAACGCACTGCATTCGTGTGCACTCGGTGTAATAATGTTTTGCATAAGAACTACTTCGTACTAGCCATCACCAACAAACCTATTTTCTGTCTGCTTTTATTCATAACAATTATAAATGAAAAATTATAATTTATAGATATACTATAAGCAAATGTTCAATTTAACCAAAAATAAGGTACTTTTATGTTAACATAAGGATAAAACGCTTATGATGCATGGCATATTTAGGTAATAACTAAACACGTCATGCATATGGCGATTTTTCAAAGGTTTGATTCAAAGAGTGTGAATAAACCGCGAATAGACTATACACGTTGTGTGGTCACGTTATTTCTTTCTGTTTATTTCTTATTGGCTAAAAAGTTGAAGAGGGCGTGTCCAAACCACTGCGGTCCAATCATGAAATGAACTCTCATCATTGTATAGGCCTACATGCTCTAAGTCTAACTTACTACCTCTATAAGTTAAAAGACTTGAGATTTCGCATCTCATTTCCCCATTACTATAAAATCAACAGTTCAACATAATTGCAGAACCCTTTTCGCTTTATGGCGGACAACTTGACACGCAAGTCGAATGTTCGTCGTTGCGGACTTGTAACAGAGTATATAAGTACACAGGGGCGAAATGGCGAGGCGGTCTTTTTGATGTGGAGCTGGTTTCTGATTGGGTGCCACGTGTTGCCAGATGTTCCCTCGGCTGGGCTGCTGTTTGGTGTTCCAAAATAAAACGCTGGCCATGTCGCCATTTAGGTAACGCGCGCGCCTGGGGTTCGCGGGATCAGCGACTCTGTATTAGCAAGTGTTCTGTGGCATTACGCTCGCGGAACAGTCAGTTTCCACAGGGTGTTTCGCCTTTCAACACGGCGATCCCAAACGCGACAGCCACTATCCAACGAGAGATGCTCCAGACGTCACACATACCGCACGCTTTCCTCCTCGTCTTGTTCTTCAAGCAAAGTTAGTTTGTGCAGCGTTAGTTTGCCTTCTTATCAGTGAGCGATGCGATTCCTCCGCTTGACCGGATCGAACCTGAACGTCCGTGATTCATTCATGTGAAAACAAATAAGGCGTATCACTGATACGCCTTATCTGTAGGGACAGGTGTTTTTCGAGAGAATATTTCGAAACCAGTTGTACTCCAAAACACTTCTGTTCATATGCAATTTTTTTTTGGTTGTCAGGTTTTAAATGTCACGTGCAGCAAGTGTCTGTCCGCGAATTAAAAACGTATCTAAAAAAATGTCCTTCAGTGAAATTAAAAAAAAAATCAAAATATTGCTATGAGTAGGTAGTAAAGTTTGGGCATTTTGCGCGAGAACCGGTATTGTCCATCTCAGCAGCAACGAATGCCACATAGGCTATTGAATATATTTCACTCTCAGATTTGTTGCGAGAAACTAATGGTTGTGGTAATTAGAGTTACTTGCGGTCTCATTCGTTTGAACTGCCGGTAGCCAAGTAAATAATCAACTCAGGGTCCAAATTGTGAAACCGCCTTCCCGCGAAAGATAAAACTACTTATTCCTGTTGTTTGTGTGAGTGAGATAGAGCGATAATGTTCGACTTTCACTCGTATCTCAAAGCACTTTCACTGTTATAAACGTCACGTGCAGTTGCGAAGGGAATAATACATTGTAACATACTTCCACGTTATCTGAGGGAAGCTCACCGTTATTTATGTGATCCTCTTATAACAATCGATGAAGATGAGTTCATAAATGTTTAGCATGGATCGCACTATCAATAAAAAAAATTATGAAAATTAATTTGAGTGGAGGCTGAAGATTGAAACCAAATAGTATAGTTCTTTAATTTACATTACAAAGAATATACACACGCAACATATAAAACATTCAAAATTTCGCAGTCGGTAGGATTCGAACCTACGCTCCCAGAGGGAATCTGATTTCTAGTCAGACGCCTTAACCACTCGGCCACGACTGCCTACATGATGATAATCTTTACCAGGAGCATTATAAGTCGCTCGCTAGTCTGTGCCACGTAAGCGAAGTGCTGTGTGTGGCGGTGAAAGCAACCGAGAAATGCGGAGCGCTGATTAGTAGCTATTCCCGCGCACTAAGTTGCTACGGCATTATCACAACTAATACCACCACTACTTTCTTGCAGCCGTTGTAATACTTTTTTTTTTATCATTCTGGTAACGTCTGTTTTTTACACTAAACCGTTTTATAATCGCCCGGAGGTGTTTTGAAGGAGAGAGCTGGAAGTGCACGCAAGACAATGTGAAGAAGATTTCCGAATAATGCCCCATCATTTTCATATTACCTGCCAAAATGCGTAACTTAAATATCCATGCCAAAACGAAATCTTTGGCCATCAGTAAATATCATAGATGGTGTAAATTACAATAAGGGGAGGGATCATCGAAAAAGCTGATGTGATTTCAGTACCTAGGTTTTATGGTATCGAGCTCATATCTCTTAGGGAAGTTGTGTTATTAGGCTATTTGAATGATACGGTTATATGGAAGAACTACCATCTGTAACAAAAGCTAGAATAGGCGATGGCGTCCGTGTTTTACAGTGGTGAGTAACACCTCTCTATTAGAATATTTAACAATTGAACAACACACTGTAGGGTGACGAATAACGCTACGTGTTTACGACTAACCGTTGAACGTGTGTGAGTGTGGCAAATGGCTGGCGAACGCGATTTCCTTCAAATTACAATATGAGAACTATGTCTTCTATTTCATAAAACGGTCTCCTAACCATGTTAATTTGAACTGGCAGAGAATTTTTTTGATTTTCGTGAATCACGTCGTAGGAAATAGGGACAAAGCTGTAAGCCTAATCTAATTTCTGGTCTTTGCTCACCGACATGAGTATCGCGAGTACATTTTAGTTCAACTAACGTGTGCGAAAATTGCAGTAACTGGCGTGGAAACGAGTACTGCACTTTACTGCGGATTTGCACAGCGATCACCCGAGCATGGACGGCAGCAAGCGGATCTGATTTGTCCCTATAGAGAGTCAATCAATGTAATTCTTGACGTCAGCTGTTTAGACAGGTAAAGAAAGTATTTTTGAGGGGCCCGATAACGAGTGAAACAAGAAGTCTGACATTAGGCTGCTANCCTTCTCTGTTTTCGAGGGGCCCGATAACGAGTGAAACAAGAAGTCTGACATTAGGCTGCTATCATTCTGCTGGCAAGTGATTCATAAAAATAAGAATCGCAACGCGTACTATGTAAGCCTTTGCCTATTTATCTAACCGTCTCTAAAGTGCGTATTCTCAGGAGAAAAAATTACTGAAACTTATATTTTCTGGATGATATTAGGGTATACAAAGGGTGGTAAAATCTTTGAGGTAGTATATGATAGTATAACAGACCTCTGTACTGTTATGCCCTTAAATAGTGGGGTAACCGTTTAAGTCCTGTAATTGCACTTTACACAGATGATAAACTGCAAGACAGCAGTTCAACACACTGCTCGTAGAGGCAATGAGTTATTTAATGCGCGTGTCATTTTCGCCCTTAAAGTCCTCGTACTTTTTCAAGGGCTCAAAGGTACATAATATCTCCACGCAGGACTCCCCAAAATGACGATCATGTTTAGATTCCCAGCGAAGATCAAATTCGGATTTTAACACATGGAAACATGGCGGACGTTGCCATTGACCTTTGGGTTTCCCAGGGTACTCCCGTTCCTTGCGCAATTGCATTCCGTCACTGCTCCTTTTTCGCTATACTTCACCTTCCATCAGCGCTTATGACCTCGGTTGCTAAGGGCCGCAAAAATCTTCCAGGAGCAAAAATAATATTAATAATCATGTTACATGTGATTCCAGTACTTCCGTTGCACGAGAGTCTTGCCTCAAGAGCGGTGGTTGGATACCGCCTCGAAAATAAAAATAACTGTCATCCGGGTCCGAAACGCCATTAAATATGCTATATTTTTCCACAATGGGGTGTTATATTATACGCTACGAGTGCACCAAAAACGAGTACATTATGATCCCAGCACTGTTACAGAGAAGCAAGTATAGTATATTTCTTGGTGTTGATTTTTAGCAACAAGAGGCGTGGACTAAAGGACAAACGAATATGGCTTCTGGCAGAGTTCTGCGTTCAAACCGCATGCTAAGCCGTTGATGTGTTTGCGTTTTTGACAGTAACTGTAGTTTCAGTACTTCAGTACGTAATGGTCAACGGAAAAGTGTAGGCGTCAACCCACAAACTGAATTAAATAAATGAACTCAAAACGCAAGCCCTCCAGCGGCTAGCTCGTGATTATCGGTCCCACATCACCATACTTTCACTCGTGGGCGCGGCAGTTTTTTGCCCCTCGCTTGCAAGTATAGAGAGCGTTAATTGATTTATCAGCTCTGACTTTCATAAGCCGGGAGCAGTCGTGGCCGAGTGGTTAAGGCGTCTGACTAGAAATCAGATTCCCTCTGGGAGCGTAGGTTCGAATCCTACCGACTGCGAAACCATGTATTTTTAAAATCAGTATTTATGAAACAAAATACTTGAAAATATTTTTCATTAAGTCTATCGTGAGGTTTCATCCCGAAATATACAGGTTTGCTACAGTTTATCCACGTTGATGCAGTTAACTCCAAATAGTCATAAGTCGTCGCTAACATGTTAATATTGTGTCAAACATAATTTAGTATTTACTAATTTGAAATTATTTGCAGAAATTGCTGTGTACGACGTTCGCAACGTTTATAAAGAACTGAGACCGCATAAAATTAAATGGAACATATTCTTAATTCGCGCTTTAATTTCAAATGCGTTCTTTCGTGTTAACGCGGCGCTGCTCTCTGGAAATGTTACTACGTTCGATGCGGTTCAAACACAAATTAAAATTCTGCTAGAGCAACGGTAAATTTAAATTTAATTGCTCTAGACCAGCAAGCTACGTATTTTGGATTCGTGGTGTCAGCTTCACGAGATCTCCGCATGTTCTCTAACGACACGAGATATTTATGGAAGGAAATGGATATGTCGAAGGACATGAATTTCGTAAAAACCAGACACCCAGAAATGGCCAGAGTTCTTTTGTCAGTTGAGTGGACTCTTAACAGCACTTGTGTTTTAAGTGGCGCTTTCATTACTCGGTCTTGGCTTGTTTGACGTACCGTGGAGGACTCTGAGAAAGAAATATACAATAATCAACGGAATTACATAATCACCAATAAATGAACGCAAAGAACCATCCCCCCACAAAGAGATAAACTGATTACTGAATGACAGGAACTCAGCAGAGAACTGTGCAGTTTAACCCGCTGGCAGAGAAACTCACAAAATTTCAGATCTGCAGCCGTAATTAATAATGCTTAATTGTGTAATCCATAGGAACATGAACATTTAAAAAAAAATATTTAAGCGATTGGAAAAATTGTATGCCATCTAGAAAACAATTAAAAAATCATAACATTTCAGTCCGAAAATTAACACGATCTTGCAATCGATCCCTTAGATGTAGTTTTAATTACTTAAATATGTCATATTTTTGACAGATACGATAACTGAATGTCAGAACTTCGCCACAGCAGGAGAGTGTAAGCTGGCGGTAACTAACGGTAACCGAGCGTTTGAAGTAACTACATATGTCATAACATAAAAACATAACAGCTACCGAGTGTCAGCTTTGTCGTTTAATCCAAACCGGACAAGGGTTTTTTAAGTTCCATTTGTAATTGATATCTTATTTGCTAAAGTATTAAAAAGCTCTTTAATAAATTTTGTGAATATTAAACACCTCCTATTAATGAAAAACGATTAGACCTACCACGATTCCGTGAAAATAACTGAAAGCATCCTTTTCCGAGACAAAAACAAATCTGTCAATGCAACCTGGCATTCCAATCGAAGCTCCTCCTTTTCGAAAGGTCAAGGCATTCGTTGTTCTTTATTAACGCAAGTCTACAAAGAAGTCGTCGATTTCTGTGAGAAAAATAAAATAAATATGCAGATTATTTCCGAAATAAAATCATGAACTAAACATGATAACCCAATGTGCAAGAGACAACCTGCGTAGTGGACATAATCTGCCATGAGAAATAAATTAAAAAGCATTGCAACTGGACATGCAAACTATAATAAACATAAGGCCTATTTATGTTACTTCTGAAATTAAACTGCTCTGAAGAAGTTTTTCTTTTATTTCCCGTCCAAAAATATAACATTATATTTATTATTAAAAATTGCAGTCTGGAAGTACGAAAATTATTATTTGCCCTAGTAAAATAAAAAATATTTTATTATTTATTTTTTCCAAAGGACGACTGAACTCGTGTTAATAGTAATTTTAGTCAAAAAGGGAAAATTCTCAAAAAACATATTGAAATATATTATATCGATTGCCCTGTCAAGGTCATATTTACATAATAAAGTTCACTGTGTAAACTCTACAAACACGTATCTTGGCCTAGGGCTTTCTCCACCGTCCGACGATCAATTTAATGTCATGTGGATTCCCACATAAATCAAGCAAACAAATCGCTAGTTTAGTGGTAGAGTTTTCAAATATATTCTATTCGCGATTTATTCACACTTTTTGAATCAAGCCTGTAAAAAATCACTCCATGTATGGCGTGCTTGATTGTTTTCCTAGATATACCACGTATCACAAATGTTTTATACTTGAGTTACGATAAAAGTACCTTATCATTGATTACATTGAAATTTAACGTGTTTTTATCTATTTATTAAAATATTTTATGGATAATTAATACTAAGAAAAACAGTGAGAAAATAGGTGTGTTGGTAATGCCTAATAAGAAATAGTTCTTACGCAAAATATCATTAAACGGAGTGCGCAGGAATGCGGTGCGTTGTCCCTTTGGTGTAATTTTCTAGACGTATGTGAGCTTTGTATCCATGAGGCGGAGGAATATCCTGAAAGTAGAACTTAAGCAGGGCTTCAGAAAATTTGGAAGTAACCGTGATTGGACTACGAAAAGAACTCTGCACCTATTGGCTAATTCAAGTGTGACGCTGCTGTACTTTAGATGATTACATACAGATCTCAGATGCAGCGTTAAAAAAAAATCTTGCGTGGTTGATTATCGAAGTCAGCTGCATTGAAACTACAGCTCTTGAAACAAAGTATCCGGCCCGATTTCGTAACAGAGCTCTCAACAGCCCTGGACGACTCCGGGAAAGGAAAAGGTAGAATCTTTTCGCCGTGTTGCCATTTCGTATTCCTGCCATGCGAGTGGACCCGTCCGCAGACAGCTAGCGTGGTCCTCGTCTTTTTATCTTGTGAGCAAACACTTGACTCTATGCAATGATCACTCTCGAGGCAATGGCAATGTAAAGGAGAGGCTAACTTTTATTTCGCCATCGCAAATTGGAGAAGGAAAGGTTAATTTTCAATGCGAGCATAAAAATCTTAAAAATTAACGATACATTTTCTTGTTACGTGTTAATGAGAACTGTTAAAAAAAAAATGTCTTGATCGAAAGAACGCGAGTGAGTGAGCTTCCGTGTTAACCTGGTGGTGAAACTATTATAGGCACCGTTCTGTGAACCGGGCGCTTTTGAAAGCCCTGCTGAAGACCTCCTTGCATGCGCATTGCGCGTTATTCCACCATATGTACCATTAACATCGTCATGGGTCTCATGCGTCTGTCAAGAGAAACTGTGAATTTATTACAAAAGCAAATATTTTACAAATTCGCTCATTCTCACACTTATGCGCATTTAAAAAAGGAAAACAAAAGAAATAATTTCAGAATCCGCAAGCATTTGCCTAGACAATTTTAATTCAACGTTATGGCTAAGGAACTACTTTTCTCCCGTCGTTACCAACCTTACTGGATGCGTGCCAGTCAGTCTGTCAGTCGAAATATATTTTGATTAAACTCCGTCATTAAGTTAACAAAATGTTCGTTCGTCTCGTGATTACTCCAAAACCCGCCGTTTTCGAGGATTCTGCGCATAATTTGAATACATTATGAAAAATTTTTTTAAGATTAAATTATTTCCTACATGTGGACAACACGTGCCACTCGAAGCAATAGAGAGAGTAGAACAAAACAAGGGCACACGAGTGCGTGCTCGCGTGCTCACGAGGAGCCTCGAGTGTAAAACTACGTTCTACCACTTAATTATACGTACTTAGTAACGCTTCTTTAATAATGTTTGCGTAGATACCTGGGATGTGGTTTGTTATTTTGGTAGAGAAAGGGGGAGGGGGGCAAAGCGAACGTTCTGTTTAATTTTGACGTACTTATTAACAGTCATCGTTAAAAAAAATCCTTCCCGCGAAAAAACTATTGTAAATTAGGGACGACAACAAGGCTATTAATTTTCGCGTATAGTCTATTCACGGTTTCTCCACGCGTTTTTAATCTGAAATTTGAAAAATCATCCCATGTATGACTGGCTTGGTTATTTCATAAATATTCCATTTATCACAAGCGTTTTATACGTCTGTTAACGTAAAAGTTCCTTCTTTTTGGTTAAATTGAGATTTTACTTATATTTTATTTATAAATTATAGCAATTCATTTATAATTAATATTAATCAAAACAGTTAGAAAAAAGGGTTTTTGGTAATGCCTAGTAAGAAATAGTTCTTATGCAAAATATCATTACACTGAGTGCGCACGTATGATGTGCGTTGCCCCTATGGTGTAATTTTCTAGACTTGGTTAAGCTTTGTTTGCAAAGGCGGAGGAATATCCTGGAAGTAGAACTTTAGCATGGCTTCAAGTTGAGTTGGAAGTAATTATGAATGGACTATAACAATTTGATTACAGCGACAGATTTTGCCGTGGTCAGAGATCTTCGTTCAGTACTCAGAGACTTGAATGTTCCTTCCGTCTCGAAAACTTTCCAACATATTTCAAGTAAACTCATGTTTGAACTACAAATTTAAAAAATATATTTATTTATTTATTTATGTAGGGTCTACCTGATATTTTTTGTGACGAACTTGCATATAAGTTATACCTGATCAAAATCAATAACCCGTATATATAAATATATACTGTAAACACACGCTTTTTGAGCTATAATAATGAGTAGTAATTAACACGTATTTTTTATGTTTAACCAGCTGAATATTATTTTTTCACATGATTTTTTTTTGGCAATATTGACTTATTTGTTTTGAAACCGAGTCCATATTAATTATTATCTCTTTTTAACAGTTTTTTATTTTGGCCGCGTATTTATATGTTTTTCTATTGTTACGTTGCGTCCATGTACTTACAAGGCCATATGACTATGCATTTCTGAATGTTGGTGAAGTTTTAAGTGGCAGTTCAAATGAATTTAATTTGTAACCCTCGTGATTGACCAGTGTTAAAAGAACATTCTTAAGTTAAGTTTTCAACGAAGAAGACAGACATCTTGTTACGTGACGTTAGGCAGCCAGCCCGGACGGGCTGTTCACGAGGTGTTACATTTAGATTTTTATTAGGAAAGTTCGAGTTCGCACCGCTGAAAGTACAGCAGGCCGTCTACTAGAGACGAAGACGCGAAGTGTTGAAAGAAATAAGTAGGCCTGTATAGCCTCCCTCCGCGTAGCTTTCAGAGAGGTTAGCTAGAACTCGTGAGACGTCCGTTAAGGTGCCATTGAACTGTGTGCTAACACCGTTAAGCCGTGCGCATACATATAGGGATGACGTCACCCAGGGCTGCTGCGCATCCAGAGAAATGCCCCGTCGGCGTACATGATCATAGGGAGCTTCAAGATCATCGAAATTCTACGTTCGAACACTAATTCCAGCTAAGAAATTATAAATAAAGTTTTTCACCTAACACCTTTTTTTTTTCAGCCTTCTAGAACACGTTTTCACGCCGCCGTGTTGTTTTTCGTGCGTACACGACTTTTCCGACATTTTACTACAGCAGACCTGAACTGAGTCCTTGCTCTGCCACTGGCCGATTGCAAAACGTTTTAATTAAATTAATTACTTTTTAAGGAATTCTAAAGAATTGGAGTTATTTCTGAAACCATCACGTGGGGCACTAGTGTTTCAAAGGCCACTACCCAAAGCAATAATATTTCAATCATGTGGTTAGTATATTCGGAGCCACAAGTAATCTGCTAATTTGCATTGCCCTCTGGATGAATTATTTAGTTTTTCTGGGAAAAGTCAAGTTATTCAGAGCACAATTAAACTTCTAGATGTTTTTCAAACACACTCGCCCATTGTTGTCATTTCGTAGCAGTAGCAAGTTTTCTCCTGGTGTTCCTGTTTGTGTATGTGTTTGTTCTGTCCCAGAGTATTTTTACTACCAGACTACTGTGTTGCTGGGTGCACAAATGACATACATTACTTGAGATTGGTAAGAACAAGTGTGTGTGTATTTCTACCGACAGTCTGGACGGGGCCGGGCAAAAGTAACTCTTCAAACTGCCTTCAATCGCCACTAAGGTGATTTTAATTTCCAGTTCTCACACTTTTTTGTGTTAAAAAGGAGTAAAAGAAGCAACAATTCTGATTCTATATAAGCACACCAGTTCAGAATCCAATATGGGCAATCGTGACTGCGCAGCTAGGATTTGCACTCTACTCAGAAAATTCGTTACACGTACTACAGCTGTCGCAACGTCATACTCGTGTACACAGAGGTGTACAGAACTCATTTCCTCCCTCAGTTTATTATTATTTTACAATAAGTTTAGTGTCTCACGTTGTTTATTGTTGCGTGTAGTGTGTACGATTCAAGTCGTCTCGCCAGTACGTTTGCTTACGTTTTTCACACCTTACACTACATTACAATACACGCATGTTAGTGAATATATATGCATAGATTTATAATGAGTACGTGTATAAGAGAACCGGGTGCACTGGCACTTTGAGAGCAGGACTTGGCGAATAGCACGTTAGGAATTATCAACGAACTTGGTAAGGGTTACGAGGGATCCTATACTAATTGTTCCAAATAGTATTTTGAATTAGTATCTGGCAGCATATAGTCCATTTTCGGTTACTTCAACTTTTCTGAAGCCCTGCCAAGTTCAACTTCCAGGATATTCCTCCGCCGCATGCAAACAAAGCCTAACAGTCTGTAGAAAGTTACGCCAAAGGGACAGATCACCGCATTCGTGCGCACTTAGATTAATAATATTCTGTATATTGACTATTTCTTCCCGGCTGTTACCAACGCACCTATTTTCTCCCTGATTTATCCATATTATGTATACATTACATTCTATCATTTATAGATAAAATTTAAGTAAAAGTAAAGTTCATCCAAAAATAAGGAACTTTCATGTTGACAGTGGGGCAAAACGCTTGTGATGCATGACACATACAGGAAACATCGAAACACTCCATGCATGGGGTGATTTTTCAAAGGTTTGATTCAAAAAGTGGGAAGAAACCATGCATAGACTATATCTACCAATGGCATCACAGCTGTTGATCGTCGCAGCTCGTGTCAGCTTTGTCACGGAGGGGCAGACACGGTTGGTTACTGCATCACGCCGCGCCGGTGGGCAATATCCTTGGAGCGCTTGGCAGGACAACGCCGCCGGGTCACGTCGCTAAGTGGTCACTCGGAGTTGGACAGGTTGCCCTCCCGCGGGGCGGAACACATCTCCTCTGTCCTGATAGAGACGTAACAAATCCACTCGTCGGCAGAGGGGATTGTTTCCCGGGCTGCCGAGTGCAACGTATTCTCAACAGCACGCGCAATTTTCACACGCTCAAGTCGACAGGCTGGCTGCCGCATGCGTGGAGACACCCGTCAGCAAACTGTAAAATATTTTGCCCAAATTCATTTATTAAAATGTCTTATAAAAAAATGATATTTTTTTTTAAAATTTAAAAGTAGGTACATTATTTCTGGATGTTTCAAAAAGCACAGTTCTCTCTCTTTCCAAAAAACTCCCCCCTTCGCCGAGCAAGATTATTGTAATGAAAATGTTTAAAATTATGCTTAATAATTTATTTTGTGAACGTCTTTTTCGGTCACGAAAGTTTTGATTTTCATAACTAAAATAAAGTTATAAAATCAATCATTAAAATTTTTTNAACGTCTTTTTCGGTCACGAAAGTTTTGATTTTCATAACTAAAATAAAGTTATAAAATCAATCATTAAAATTTTTTTAAATATAAATGCTATTATTATTTTACATAGTTATTATTATGAATGCACTACTTGACGAAGGTTTTTTCTTGCAATATATGTTTTCTGAATCAACCAAATTGAAACCATGCTTAAGTTTTAATTAATAATAGACGCTCAATAATCGATTTTTAAAAACCCTTAAATAATAACATTTTAACAAAATATGTCACATTGTTACAAAATACTGTAGGCACTATTATTTCATATGCAACATAAATCTTACTTTTATGTCAATTTTGCTAGTGCGTTTATTAGTTTTTAATGAGTTCTTGCATGCTGCGCATTCGGGTAGCATTTTACGTTAACGACGTAGGCCTACTCCGACTGGAATACAAACTGACTGTGCATGCGGTTCTAATAGTCGGTTTACAATTGGGAAATGAACCGCTTACGTAATAGTTCAGAACCGGACTTAATAGGAATTCACACGAGCGTTAACAGAATCTGTTGTTTTTTAAGGTTGTCGAAGTAGCAAGTCAGAACACCGCAGCGCGTATTATTGACAAGGAGCTAAGATTCACTGTAAACTACGCTTTGAAATTATTAAAACGCAAAAGAGTACACAGGATGATATTTGTTATAGTTCAACACGCAGTTAAAAAAAATTTTCAGCCACAATATGCCAGTCTCGATGAAACATGTTGTGATGGAATTCAGGTTGTACATGAAGATAAGATAAAATTCCTTCAGGGACAATGTAAATACAAGAGGTGAATTATGTAGAAATACTGATATGTTTTAAAGAAATGTTCTTAGAAAATCTACTGTCGACCCTTCAGTTACTTATCGACTGCTTGTAAAGAGGACAGGGCTGTCGCAAATTTGCACTGTGTGCAAGATTGGTTAGTAACTGCCTGTCTGGCACTTGCTGCGGAAGCCAGAACGTATACCTGTGAGTTTTTTTTCTAATAGTGCCGCAGCGAGCCTGCCTGCCATTCGGGAGGTCGTGTGTTCGATCCGCGCTTAGCTGCTCTGGCAGTGTTTTATTTTTTCTGAGTGATTTTCCGCCATTGGTACCGGCGATTCTAGTTTGTGAGACGTAAATGAGGGCTGAAGATGTCAATTGAAGTAAACAGAATTTCGAAAGTCCACATAGAAAAATAAAGAAAGGGCAATGACAATATAGCGGCTTTCACCGAACAAATGTTTTTTTTCCCAAAAGGAATGCTTTTGCACCGATATTTTTCTTGAGCAATAATGCCAAAGGGGTGTGTACAAGTAGGCCTAATGTTCAAACATACGCATCTGTAATTGCTTTCGTCAACACTGCCTATCTCTAGAATGTTGCAAACATTTTTCGGTTGGGGACAGTTGGCAAGAATACTCCGATAAAATACACCCCATGGCCCCTTAATATTAAACGAAGAACTCGATATCCTATTTAATGGAAGGAAATAAAGTTTATTGGTNATACACCCCATGGCCCCTTAATATTAAACGAAGAACTCGATATCCTATTTAATGGAAGGAAATAAAGTTTATTGGCATCGTCATTATTATTCCAGTGTATGCCCACATTCTGACGTGTATGCAGTGCTACCAATGAACTTCTCGTACCAAGCGTATCCCTGCGCTGTCAGACACAACAGTACACTAACGTCATGTGTGACGTCTCGATACACGTTTACCCAGGCGTTCCCCCTCGCAATGAGTAAGCTCTTAGATACGGGCGAATGCGGGGGGAAGCGCGGGAGCCGGGAGTAGGAGGCGGCGCTGTGCGCGGACAATGGAGGGAGTGTGTGTATTAGGCACACACACCTGCCCCGCGTCACACACGCTCGCGAGCACGCTCACGACCGAGCCCTCGGGCGCTGCGGTCTCGGCGCGTGATCGCGAACGGACAAGCTTGGTCCGCGAACAGTAACCAAAGTACACAGGTAGAGTGCACAAGAACTGACCACCGTCATATCGAGAACTGTCGATTCGCAGTAGCGATATTTCCATATGATTTTACGACTTACCGCGTGGTAGCGAGTTTAATTCTAAGACCTAATGTCGTTGCCGTTTCTTTACGTATGCATGTAACGCTCGAGAATAAACGCTGTTTAAAAGGGACTGGTTAAGCGCGGGAGGGGGGGGACGCCGCCATGATGGCGTGCCTCTGACGTCACTGCACGTGTTGTTGTTACTTGTTTACGTGCAGATGCCGTAGCGGGTTGTGCGTGGGGTTTCGGAATTGTTATTATAAGTATTTCGTTGTTTCGGCCGTCGCCGAACACCAATAAGGGGTGCATAGTTCCACTGTACCGAAACGCAACGAAATTTACGCCGGGTAAGACCACCTGCAGATGTTCTAAGTGGAAAAACCAAGCGTGGGGCATGTAAGTGCCGTGAAACATTCAGCAGTTAGCGCAAAATGTACATATTTAGTGAGTGAAGATCAGCGTTAAGTAAATATATTTGCGNCGTGAAACATTCAGCAGTTAGCGCAAAATGTACATATTTAGTGAGTGAAGATCAGCGTTAAGTAAATATATTTGCGTATTGTAATTACACTGCCATAATTAACAACACATTTATGTTCATTTTGAAGACGGTCTGTACTGGCAACGAGATATTGCTGTTGCGGTTCACAAAAACTCAGGTTTTTTTTTTCACTAGAACACAGGAACATGTTTGTTTACTTCGTTATTAAAATTAAAAAATATCTGAATTTGTCAAATCAAAATTAAAACGCTAANAAAAATATCTGAATTTTTCAAATCAAAATTAAAACGCTGATAATGTTATGTTCCAAAACAGTTTTACAGTTTTGAGGCTATACATGCCTGAGTTTAGGCCTGATACATAGGCCTGTGATTAAAACATTCCTGGAATAATGAAATTATAAAACGCATTTCTTCCTAACTCGGTCAATGAGGGTTATTTTTATCTTTAGTGTTTAGGACTTATTTCAAAATACTGAGACATCTGATATCATGGCTGACCTCCCGTGGCGCAGTCGGTTGGTGCGCCGCTGACTTGTGGAACGGGAGGTTCTGTGTTCGAATCCCAGGTAAAGTTAGTTTAAGTTAGGTCATAAGTTAGTTTATAAGCCGTCCCCTGACAAGCCTTCAGGCATAACACCAGGGGACGTTAACAAGCCCTCTCCCCTCCCCTCCGCCAAATAACATAATTACTATTCGCCCGTGCAGAAAGTCCAAGCGCGCATAAATAAGGCTTGACGTTTTTTCAGAGACGTGTTTGCAGGAAGAGATTTAAATTAAGTATAAAATCATGAATCTAAATCAGTGGTGAATTAAAGTGCAGAACAGTGGTTATTCTTGAGCGAAAAATTCTCACCTTAAACATGGACAATATGTAAATTCNCGTGAAACATTCAGCAGTTAGCGCAAAATGTACATATTTAGTGAGTGAAGATCAGCGTTAAGTAAATATATTTGCTTATTGTAATTACACTGCCATAATTCACAACACATTTATGTTCATTTTGAAGACGGTCTGTACTGGCAACGAGATATTGCTGTTGCGGTTCACAAAAACTCAGGTTTTTTTTTACACTAGAACACAGGAACATGTTTGTTTACTTCGTTATTAAAATTAAAAAATATCTGAATTTTTCAAATCAAAATTAAAACGCTGATAATGTTATGTTCCAAAACAGTTTTACAGTTTTGAGGCTATACATGCCTGAGTTTAGGCCTGATACATAGGCCTGTGATTAAAACATTCCTGGAATAATGAAATTATAAAACGCATTTCTTCCTAACTCGGTCAATGAGGGTTATTTTTATCTTTAGTGTTTAGGACTTATTTCAAAATACTGAGACATCTGATATCATGGCTGACCTCCCGTGGCGCAGTCGGTTGGTGCGCCGCTGACTTGTGGAGCGGGAGGTTCTGTGTTCGAATCCCAGGTAAAGTTAGTTTAAGTTAGGTCATAAGTTAGTTTATAAGCCGTCCCCTGACAAGCCTTCAGGCATAACACCAGGGGACGTTAACAAGCCCTCTCCCCTCCCCTCCGCCAAATAACATAATTACTATTCGCCCGTGCAGAAAGTCCAAGCGCGCATAAATAAGGCTTGACGTTTTTTCAGAGACGTGTTTGCAGGAAGAGATTTAAGTTAAGTATAAAATCATGAATCTAAATCAGCGGTGAATTAAAGTGCAGAACAGTGGTTATTCTTGAGCGAAAAATTCTCACCTTAAACATGGACAATATGTAAATTCNGGTGAATTAAAGTGCAGAACAGTGGTTATTCTTGAGCGAAAAATTCTCACCTTAAACATGGACAATATGTAAATTCATCTCATGATAATGCTACTAAAATACTGTTTTGAAAAGTCGACGACGTTACAAACCTTATTGAAGGCCACGAAAAGTGAAGCGAAACCAAGTTATAAATAAAAATAATTTTGCACGAAACATTGTTTTTAAAAACGATTTCATACCTTCCACATTTCAACGTTTTTTTGTGTAATCCACGGCGACTAGCCAACTGCACGACCGCATGCTGAAGCTGAAGTGGCTAGACCAAAACATGCACAACTATGTCAAACACACGTTAGCCAATAAGAAATCTTATTCATTGTCTACAAAGAAGTTCAGAAACTTTACATTTTGAGAGCGTGATAATTTGAAATATGAATCGCGCACGGGAATAATATTTTGCCTGGTAGTAGCCTATATTATATGAGGTAATTATTTTAATGGCATAAAAAACGGAGTAATTGTTTTCCTAGGAAATATCCCAAATGCGCATAACAGATCGTGTGCGTGAGAAGTCCTGGTGCAGTGTACAAAAGCGAACGGTTATATTTAATTGCATATGCAGACGCATGGGATAACAGCCAATCATAGCAGAGTAGAAAACTTTCTCGGATCTGTTTATTCAGCTGTAAAAATGGAGGAACATAGTTATAATGCAGAAAATAATAAATGTCGCAAATTATAACTTAAGAGCTTTATTTCCCAAAGTATAGGTCGCGACCCACTGGGGGGTNAGAAAATAATAAATGTCGCAAATTATAACTTAAGAGCTTTATTTCCCAAAGTATAGGTCGCGACCCACTGGGGGGTCGCAGACTAAAATTTGGTGGGCGCCGAAAGATATAATTTCATACATAAACATATGCAAATGTTATAATTGAGAACCTACACACATGCAATGCAACTGTCAATCAGACGTAAAATACTACGCAGAGTACGCAGTGAATGCGACCCCCGCCACCTTCCTACTACCCTTCACTTCCTTACGCTACGTAAGAAAAACAATGTGAACGTGATGGAACAGCGAAACGGTACGTTTATCGCACAAGGCATTAAAGTGGGTCCTGAACTTTCGCATTTTTTTTTATGAGTCGCGGTTCATAGAATTTTGGGAATCACTGCTTTAGAGAAAAGAATAAGTTTCATTGGACCATAAGAAATTGTTAAAGCTTATCCACATTTTCGATCGCAAAAGCATAGATTTGAAATACTGTACTAGTAAACATGCCAACTATTTTAAATCACTGTCCATTTTCAAACACAATATCACACTAATTCTGTTACTTTGAGCTATTTTATTTAAGCCATGTCGAGACAGCTAAATCATCAAAATATTTTTATTTTCCGTAACTGCCAACTGACGTCAGACTCGTCGCATAATTTCGTTGACTAAAAATAACACGTAAGTATACAATTCTGAATCAATTTCGCAGAAGGTTTTTGGTCGTGTTTAGTGTTCTACTGTTATTTCATATGCTCTATGCCTGTGTTTTTTTATTGTGAACCCACACTTCGCGTTCTTCTCGGGTGAAGTCTGCTGTAATCTCGTCCGGCCGAGAAGGCGTATAAATTTATTACCGTGCCACAGAGTATTTAATAATACATATGCGAAACAACCGCTTACTCCGCGAAATGAAGCCACACGCGCCACCAAAATGGCGTCACTCGCCAGCAACATGTGGGAACGCCGTTCGCCAATCAGCGCCTGGTAACTTCCTTGCCAGCTCGCAGCCCAGCCAATAGGGAGCCTTGAGCAGCACGCTGTAGCCAATCGGACACAGGGCCCGTTTCACAGGGCCTTACACAGCCAATTGGAGAATGGTTACGCCCACATCAAAGGAACCTCCACGCAATTTCGTCACTGTGTGCCGACGGCCACGCCACGAGTGCGTGCAATAAGTATTTACTTGCTAAGCGCATGCGCATGGAGTGCGATACTACTTTGGAAGGGGTATTCCGACCGATAACGTCTTGGCTAGATAATATACAACAAACTGTTCCCCCGACTGAAATGAAGACAGAACCATACATTGAACCCTGGACTGGGAGGAAGCGCAAGATACTTCCAGAAGATACTGCAGCTGCTGGAGATGATGATTTACCTTTAGCGGCTTGGAAACATGAAAAGGGCCGATCTAACTTCCGCACCACGACCGTTCGCAATTACCTGCAATCGTACACAACAAGGTTTAATTATGGGACGTATGGTGTTTATAGATGCAATAAGAAGTGGTTCTTGGGGAACAAACACATTTTTTTTCCCTTCCCTACGATTTTATACAGATGCAGTTCATGCGCTCTCTTGAATGCCCGGTCAAGTTGGAGAGGCAGACATGCACGCGTGATCGAAACACATCTACGTTGCTGCGCAATTAGCTCTGCATGAATACATATAAATTTTATGTAGAAACACGACCTGCCCAAATTTTTTATGCATATATAATTAAATTTGTTTGCATGTTAGGATGATGGTATTTTTTCTCACTATTAAATAATTTTATATATATATGTGTGTGTGTGTGTGTGTGTGTGTACGTGCTTGCGAACACGGTGCCTGCAGTCTTTCATACGATGGAGAGTTTATTGTCTGGAGAGTGCATAGGCCGATGCAAGTATTTACTATATTTATTCTCATAACCATGCAATGGCCCAGCAGCCAGCAGCCAGGTGCACGAATGAACCTAGATAGTGCATAGGCCAATACGTGTAGTTACTTTATTTCATCTCCTAACACTTCCCATGCAATGGTGGTCGCGTGGTCTAGACGTCATACTGGTGACCGAATGGAGGTCGGATCGAAACTGCACGCCTCCCTTCATTTTTGAGTACACAAACCAATAAAAAAATTCCCAGCACTTCTGGTGGCCATCATTTGAACTTATCTCCTCGATGCTAGCGTGGCCCTGCAGGCGAAAAGTAAACCAACACACATGCACAAAATGGCCAAGCCGATACCAGCCATCCTAGCAGCGAACTGTAGAACTTCAAACACTCTGGTGGTGGACACAAGAATTAAAGATGGCCGCCTACAGCAACTGACTGGCGGCAGGCGCAGGAATTACATATGTCTTATCACACTCTGGATGCGGAAATAAAAGTTCGCCGCCTACAGCAGATGACGACGGTGATGACATTTAAAACAGAGGATGCGAAAAGCAAGAGGCAGATGAAAGGACGACAAGAGAGAAAATAAAGGAGACTGGGAGAAATATGAGAAAAAATCTCAAGGGATAGAACAGACGAGGGAGATGCAGGAAGAAATGACAGAGCGTGAGAAAAAATAACATCGGAATGCCAGAGCGCGAGAAAACTAATCGGAATGCAAGAGCGTGAAGAGCCGAGGCAGAATGATAGAGTAGGAGGGAAAAAAAGGAAATTCCACAGCAAAAAGGTGGGAAATGGAAATCCAATATGGCCGCCATTGGCGAGGAATGACAGAGTGGGAGGTTTCAGCGTGACGTCATCCAATATAGCCACCGTGACACCCTGGCACCGCATCCAGCATCCCTCCCCGGTGGATCGGCAATTTCAAGCTACTACTAACAATATTAGATAGATTATTTTGGTTTTTTTTTTATCTTAAAATATACGTAATAAAAGAAAACGGCACGCGCAGTGTTTGTTTGTATAGGCTGTTCACGGTAAAGTGAGAACTTTTTAAGCCCTGGTTACTTTTTTCTTTTAGTCAGTTTATATCATTTCGCTACTTGTTAATGTTAAACACTGGCATGCGAGTAATAAAAGTAGTGTATACATTTCACCATACTCTAAAATCAAAAGTCCGAGGCCACAATGAAAGATATTTATTGGTTATTAATTCTGATGAGACTGCTTCAAAAAGTGCTCACGTAACCGGGAACAGCCTATAACAACTGAGCATCAAGACAAATAAGACCTATAAAGAAAATAACAACAAAATTCACTCTACACACCTGGCTTATTTTGAGATACAAGCCCGTATTTGTTTTAATAATGTAAACAAATGAAATCGTCCTAAACTTATAGGATTTCCATGGTCAATGAAATTGTTCTTTGCAGGCTAATATAACAAAACAATTTAACGGCATTACACTGTATAGAAAATATTAATTATGTAGTTCCCTTCAGCCATTCATTTAAATATTTACACTCACGCCGTCATAGCTACAATCCAAAATATAGCTATTCTGTAAATGAGTAATCTTTAAATCGTACGTCTTACAGGCCAACATGTTTCTTTTAATTCCTTAAATTTCTCTGCGTTAAATAATACTTACTTTAAGTGCAACGAGTACAGACTTTCGGGCGGTGATTTACACCATTGTTTCGCGTTTCATGTCGTCCTTTGTTACCCAGTCTTTAGCAGTATTTGTTAATATTTTTTTTCGTGCCCAACTTTCACGGAAATACTGCCACGTAATTTACGCTAAAAAGTGACGACCTTGCAGATAAAGCTGGCTAATAAGTGCAACCATCGCATATTTTTAACATTAAATCACTTTCTAAATGCGGATATGTTTTCTTCGCGCTTCACTTGGCAAGTATTCTGGCGAGACAATATACAAAGTACCTTGTGGAGTACTCGACGAAAGGAAAAATGCTCACTACTCGTGAACAAAACGTGTTTCACGGGAATTGAGATCCACATCACGGAGAGTAAACGCCTCGCCTATGCAAACGCGCACGCAAGAACTCTGAAAGACAATTAGCGAAGAAATACAGTTGGGATTCCCTCGCTTGACATAAGGCGAGAGATTGCCAGGCTTGAGGAATCCCAGCTCACGGACTGAGATCACTTGGAGGAGTCATCTTGAGAAAGACGTGACAAGGTAGCGGACTCGTGGCGCGTTCACGTGCGGCGAACACAATGCCATTGAAAGCCAGCCCTTTCCACGAATTTGTACGTATAATGTTAATGTAAATGCACGACATTATCCTGTTAGGATTACCCCCCACTCCCCTTTTGGTAATGCATTTGTCATCCCCACGTCATGAATTTGGTTTTAGAATAGTCACGCGTTATTTACAGTATGGGTTGTTCTGATTTCTAAGAAATTAAAAGATTTAGGTGTTGGAGTGAAGTTATTTGTTTCCTTAAAAATATAGGCATCTGATACACAAAACTACCTAAGGGCCCTATATTAAACATTCCTACAGACTTGCCACCAATAAAATGATGGCGTCGCCGCTGAAAATCCCACAGGTACACGCAACACAACAACACTGTGCGCCAATTCAGAGCCTTGCGTGTAGTGGCGATGGCGCACTTGACGCGCGTGACTTTGTCGCCCTTATCGCTCCTGGCACTTCTCGACCTCAAACGCGCAACACAGCTCCAGGTAGGCGGGAGCTCTAAAGGTGTACAATCTTAAGAAAAAAAATCAATAGAAGCGAATGCAGTTATTTTGTTGAAAGTATATGCTGCCCAGTCGTTTGCTGACTGCACAAGGACTTGTACGTGTGAACGATACCTTATTGACTATAGTTAGGGGCAGTGATATTTCGCGAAAAGATTTCAAGACAAGATACAGTCCAAAGCACTGTAGGATCGTCCAGCTTTTTTAATTTGCTAAAAAATGTTCTGGCCCGTGTTAACCGTTTTCGCACGAATCACGAAGTGTCAAAGTCAGAGTCAGAATCCTTAGTGGCTTGGTCAAAGACAGACACGGCACCAGCAGCCAATGGAGGTATAACAACAGCTGAGGTGTGTGTATAGTATTGAAGTCTACTGTGTGCTCCGATTTCCACGCGAAAAGTCACTGGCCCTAATGATTCTATAACACCAACACTGGAGTAACATACGCAATGACATAATTTGTAAATGGAATCAATTTTCTGACAGAGCATCCCCCGTTTTTACCAGCCGTTATTTAATCTCGTGATTCGGTCACATACACTTCGCGTGGCTTTCAAAGTCGCTATGAAAGATTCGTTAACAGCTTTTAAGAGTGTTTGCTGTGCAATGAATACGGGTTTTTATGTAAACTGAATGAGGCCAGCCAACCCGAGAGTGGCAACTCTTTCTCCATCCATGCCCCTGTACGAGTTATTTCAAGCGCGTGCTTCAAGTCAAATTATTTCACGAACTGCCACACCTCCCCTGAAGCATGGTAGCGAACTTTGCGAAAAAAAAAAAAAGATTTTGTGACTATTTTGTATTTCAGAACAGTTTATCTCAGATCGAACTTCATGGCTGGACGACTTCAATTGTTTCGCACCTCACGTGCCTTCTACAAATCACAGACGTCGAGTATCGAGTACCCTGGTTGTTTGGCCCTGTCGACTTTACCCGCTCAAACACACTGTACACAATTGTTTACACTACGCACGTGTAGGTACTTTTTGGTCTGTACTGCACACTGCGAAGCTCATTGACCAAAGATCCTATACGTGGGTAATCGATTCGCAAATAGTCTTACTGGCCTAGGTCATAATTGGTCCTTATAACTGTACCCGAGCATACAGTCTACAGCTCATTGGCTGTGACAACGAAACAAGTGTTGTGTCGACTTAAGAACAGCACGCACCATAACATTTTTGGTTTTCAACAGCTGAAACAGTAAGTTAAAGTAGGTCTGAAAATGTTAAGAAAATGTATACTTAGAAGTAGGGGCAGTGATATTTCGCGAAAAAATTTCGAGACAAGATACAGTCCAAAGCACTGTAGGGTCGTCCGGCTTCTTTGATTGGCTAAAAAAGGTTCTGGCCCGTGTTAACCGTTTGCGCACGAATCACGAAGGTTCAGTGTCGGAGTTACTTAGTAACAACAGCTGAGGTGTGTGTATATAGTATTGAAGTCTACTGTGCGCTCCAATTTTTACGCGAAAAGTCACTGGCCCTACTTAGAAGACATGCGACCAATATACAATGCTATTCTGGAAGAGTGCTCGTATGATTTTGAAGTCTCCAGCCCGCGCAGAAAAACAAATAATAGTAAATCACGGTAAACAAAAAACTTAATGTAAAATTGTAACACTTTCTACAACTCACTGAATCAATCTCGGGATGGCAGGCTAGAAAGAGAGCCTGGAGAAGGTAAAAGCTAGTAGGGAAATGTTCCGGATATGTTCGGAATTCCTAGTGCCGAGCGGCACGCCAGGCGCCGGTTTGGAAAGTTACAAGTGGCTGGCCGGTAAAAGTTCCTCTGGTATGCGTTCTTCATTCCCTGGCCTGTCTAGGGCCTCCCCCGGCCCCCTTCTGCGGCCGTACACGTAGCATCTTCCACACTATAGGCTGTTCACGGTAGACTAGCACTTTCCAGGCCCTCGTTACTTCTTCCGTTCAGGCATTTTTTTTAACCTTTAACCACTTTTTTAAAGTAAATATTGCCGTGTAAGTAATAAACACAGTGTGTGTATTCCACCGCGCTCAGAAGTCAATGTCTACAGCTAAAATAAAATATATTTACTGACTATTATTCAAAATGAGAGGGCTTTCGAAGGTGCTCACTTTATCGTGAATAGCCTATACCAGGCATGCTACGGTCTTCCCTTCCGCACCGCCATACACAAGCGGCAAGGGCGCCAGCTAGAGAGAGAGAGAGAGAGAGAGAGAGAGAGAGAGAGAGAGAGAGACGGAGGAGGTAGAATCTCGGTGACATCACCGCCACTATCTTCTAGACGAAGCTTGTCCTAGGTCTCGAGAAGGAAAAAAAATAATCAAAAGGAGTAACAAAGGAACGCCTACGAGAGAACCAGAAAAATAACTCCACCGAGCGTTAACTTTGATTAATGTTGTCGCAATTGATCCGATTCGGTCATTATTCACCGTGGGTTATTTTTTTTTGGGACCGCGCCGTTGGGCGAAAGAGACGAAAATGAGTCACGAGTCACTTAGGACCTGTCAGCGGATGGTGGCATCTTAATAAACATACGTTCGTCGACCCAGCGAAACACTTAACAACCCCTGCGTGGAAGACGACAACTTTATCTAATACTGAAAAGTTGCCTCTCTTATTACCACATTTGTTTTGTCAGCAACGCTGTCGAAGAATTCTCTAGGAGTGCACGTAATAAAATATTTCTATTAAAACAACGTTAAAAGTCGTTCATGGTAACGTAAGCAGTTCTGGAATCAACCCTTAAAAAAAACATATGCTACAGTACACACTGCGATGCAGGCTCCCAGTTAAGTTGGCAGCAAACAAATAAAAATTGTTCTAAGATTTCGCAGATTTCGCTTTGTATTTCGAGTGCAATTTTTTTAATTTTATGGCTACTGAAGTCTGTTTATCTGTTTTATACGCGTTAGAGCACGAACCTGTCTGTTTTGAACACATTTACTGTCCTAAAATTCCGATTGTTTCTCTTTTTTTTTTAATGGCGTTGGAATAAAGTTATGAGTGATGAGACCCACAGCAGTGTTAATTTTACATGTGTCAGGCGTATGCAAAATGAGAGGAAACCTATAGTCTATTCACGGTTTCTTTACACTTCTTGCTCAATGTTTGAGGGGCTTGGTTATTTCCCAAATATGTTATGTATCACAAGCGTTTTATACCCCACTTAATATAAAAGTACCTTATTTCTTGTTAAATTAAACTTTTACATGTATTTTATCTACCAATTGTAATGTTTCATTTGTAATTAATATGAATGAAAACAGGGAGAAAATAGCTGTGTTGGTAATACCTAGTACGGAATAGTTATTATGCAAACTAATATTACACCAAGCGGTACTTAATTAAATCACAAAATTTAACAAAACGATATTTTCATTTCTGCACTCTCAGTGCCAAAGAACTTCTCAATGCCAGTAAAATAAACACACACAAAATCCTAGTAAAACAAAAATTGAAATTCCATTATACGTAATACCCGATACAGATTTAATAACTAACGAGTCACAATAATAAAACAAAGTACGTCTGTGGAAAATGAGCGAGAAATAAATTTTTTCTATGCACATACTATTTATATAACTGTTATTGTATGTCAAAATATACGTAACTCATTATGCAGATTTACCAATTTCATGTAATACGTGCGCAATTTCGAAGTAGGTATTTTTTAATTGAAGAATGTGTCATTGATTAGAGACCTGAAAAATTCGCGAGTTCAATGACCTGAAAGCTAGACTCTACAGTCTTATGTACCAATATACCGATATCAACTGCACATTGGTTGTCTGCTGTCACAGTGGAAGGCGACAATTGGACACCGTTCTCCAGGAGATGTCAAACACCGTGTGGACAAATAGCGTAAGTGATATAAACGTACGTGTTTTGAATTCTAGCTTGTCCCGAAATGAATACACGAATTTTTCAAGTCTCTTCATTGTACATTTCCATAAAAAAAAAACTGACGTATCACTGGTAACGTTCAGCATTAAAATATTTAAAAAAGATAGACCTACGAAATTGTAAATTTTTGGGCATAAATTAAATTTGAGATTTTGTATTAACATTTTCAGATCCAGTGTTCACAATGGTGTACATAATGCACATTAAGGGGTTTTTTTGGTCGTTACTGTACATTGACAGGCTCAGTTGCCAATGCTCCTCCCTATGAGGAACGGATTCGTAAGTCATATTATTGGTCTAGGTTGTGATTGGTTCACATTACTATAGCCTAACACAAAGCTCACAGCTCATAGGCTGCGACAACAAAACAAGAGTTTTGTCGACCTGAAGTACAGCGCGGATCATAACATTTCATGTTTGCGGCACCTGAAACCGTAAATTAATGTGAGTATTAAAGGATTTAAATATTTGGTTTAAAATATTGTAATTCATGCGTGAGGTTCTGTTTCGTGGGTATGACTCTTAAACAATAACGGAAGGCGGGATATAAATAAAAAGGTAGGTTTTGAGTTACGATATCATACGTGGCTGAAGGTTCTGGATCTATCACGGCCGGACAAGGTAACCGAATGAAGGTCGAGGAGAAACTGCAACCTATGTGCACAAATCACGCGGGTTGAATATTGCTGAATCGATTTACAATTATGAACAAAGAGAAAAACGGAGCAGAAACGAGGAAGACCAAGACAAAAACAGTAAGTACGTGTAATAAAATATTCTGTCAGTGCGCAACATGGTCGAAAAACACTTCCCTGAGTTCCACGAAAACTTATACTCTTCATCTGTAAATGCACAAAGCGTATTTTTTTTTTGGCAACGAAATCACAGAAACAGATAATATTTATTTTTATAGTGCGTGTAACTCCCATTTTGAAACTCGCAAATGAATTTGTTTGACAAAACTCGCCGGAGAGGTTTGTTAGCTAACTACTTTCTGTTTAGAGTTTCTAAGGAGTTTCGAGGATACGATATTTTTACTCGTGAGATGGTGCACTCTAAACTCGAATCCGTGGAAAACCACTGATTCGCAGTGAAATCCTACTACTCGAATCAGTGAAAATAGCTCCATTTAGAATCAGTGGAAAGCCACTGGTTGTTTCAGTGAAAAAATGTAACTGATTGAATTAGTGACGTGAAACAACTTCACTGATTGAATAAGTGACGACCAACTGCAGCGGCGAATTAAATATCGTTTTCATTGAATTTAGCAAAACAATTACTAGAAATAAATATACTTACGATATTTTACTATTTATTTTGCGAAATTTACCGTAATTAAAACAAGTAAAAAAATTTCAGCAGTTGGGCGGGATATAAACTTACATACCCTAGCCAATTAAGTTATAGATCGTTACCTTACTACAGTGAAATCCCGATATTTCACATTCCGATTATTCGTATATCCCGCTAATTCGTACAAATTTGCCAGTCCCTTGAGAAAATCCCTTTCATTCTTAAAAAAAAACAACGCATTCCGGTCCCCTCGATAATAAGTATTTATTTTGGTGCTCGAGCTCAATTAAAACGTCTTATAATTATTATTTACAACTTAAAAATCTCGTTAACTCGTAATGTTTTTAACCCTAGACTGTACACAAGCTCTAGATTTATGCAACTCGGGCAGAGTAAAAAATACCGGAAGGGTACTGAGGGACGTAGGAGTGTTTGAAGGGCAGGTAATGCCACCGAGTAGGCTGTGAGAAGATGTGTCTGTGATACTCAGAACTAAGAGGCGCCTTGCTGTCCGGTCTCCGGTTTTGAGAAGGTAGGAAGGAGCAGAGCGAGTGAAAAGTTAGTCAATTCGGTCTTAGCCATGCCTCCGAAAAGATCTAATAAGTGTCTTTCCATTAGAGAAAAAAAAATCATTACCGCCGTAGCTGGTGGTGATAAACAAATTGACGTATCCAAACGTGATAACGTTCCTCCTTCCACAATAACATCAATTCTGAAGAACAAGGACAAGATCGCCTCCCAGACAACGGGCAGCAAAGTAAAGCACTTTAAGACTAGTGAGTATCCACAACTAGAAGAGAATTTAAAAAAGTGGTTTGCCCAAGCACGGAATTCGAATGTACCAGTTGGGGAAAACATTTAAAGAGAAAAAGTAAAAGTTTTCGCAGAAAAAAATGGAAATTAAAGACTTTCGTGCAAGTGATGGTTGGTTTGATGGGTTTAAAAAAAGGCACAGCATAACATTTAAGAAGCTTAGTGTTGAAAGTGCGAGTGTATTGGCCGACGTTTGTTCTGAGTGGAAAGACGAATTGGGAGAAATAATCGATTCTTATGAGCCCAACAACATTTTTAATGCCGATGAGACGGGGTTATTTTATAAGTGTCTCCCCGACCGATCAATGTGTTTTAAGGAAGAAAAGTGTCATGGCGGAAAAAATAGTAAAGAACGTGTAACCATATTGTTGGCCGCCAACATGGATGGATCTGAGAAATTAAGACCGCTCATGATAGGCAAATCAGCCAAACCAAGATGTTTTAAAAACATAAAAACTTTTCCGATGACCTATCGTGCAAACAAAAAAGCGTGGATGACGGGCGAATTATTCAAGGAATGGATACGATCAGTGAATGCTGATATGGAGAAAAGGCAGCGAAAAATTCTACTTTTCATGGATAATTGTACGGCCCACAACAATACCCCACCGCTCAGTCATGTTAATGTTGTGTTTTTGCCTGCCAACACTACTTCTAAGCTGCAGCCTCTAGACCAGGGCATAATTAAAACGTTCAAAACCTTTTACCGCAAGGAAGTAGTGATGCAACTCCTTGACAGCATCGAGGATGGGGAGGATCATAAAATCACATTATTTTCAGCCATGAACATTGCTCACAAGGCGTGGCAAAGTGTTAGCGAAAGCACAATAAAAAACGGGTTTCGTACTGTGTATTCACGAAGGTGGAACATTCATCAGCAGTTACTGAACAAGACTTACAATGTCCCGTGAATTGGAATCGTCTTCCTCAAAATGAAGAAAATTCTATAACGTTAGAAGATTTCGTCCATTTGGCGATGGCCTAGCGGTAGCGGGGATTCTAACTGATGACGAAATTTTTGGCTCCATCTCAGGACATTGATGGTGAAGGTGATGACGAAGATGATATGCTGACAATTACACCTAAAATGGCTAAACAATACATCAACAACGTGCGCCATTTCTTAGTTAAATCAGACGTTGGCGATGAAGTATTTTCTGCTTTGAACATACTTGACAAAGCCACCGACAATACCCGTCTGCAAGGCTTGCACCAAAAGAAAATGACAGATTTTTTTAAACGTACATTTTTAATGTGTTTTTTATTGATGTAATTATTGATTTATATATGCAGTACATATATATACATAATATGTAGCCATGCGTTTATCATTACATATTAATGCAAATTTGTATTAATATCGTTATTATGTATTTTTTCTTTTTTTGCTCCCGATTATTGGTAATCCCGCTAATTTGAATATCTCGATAATTCGTATTTAACATTCAGTCCCTTGACAATACGAATTATCGGGATTCTACTGTAACTGTATTACCGAGTCAAGTTGATAAAGCAGAGGAAAATATATGTCTTCTATTTCCTTGTCAAAAGAGTGTAGTTTTAAATTGTATGCCCTTACTTTTCATTTTTGGTTTTGGTTTGATTGGTACCGTTAGGATTGTTAAAACGAATATTCAGTTGAAACATTCAAACAGAGCGTTGTGATGATTACATGACATCAACGAAATGAAAGACGTAAAAACGGAATGAAAGATAGATTGTTGATGTTGCCTCATAAAATGGTGTTTTGAATTACGAAACACATTTTAGAAAGTATTTTGTATTGGTTTAATTAGTTTATGCGTTCTTATTTCACTTGATTCACGTTGTTTAACAGCCATTTTTACACGTTGTTTGACGGTAATTTTTACATGCTGTTTAACTGACCCATCAGTCAAAAAACAAATCACTGAAAAACAGTGAAAATATGACTGATGAATCAGTGGAAAATGTTGCTGAATCAATAAGTGAAGGAAAACTGGCATTTTTTTTCAGTGAGTCATAAGTTAAATTCATTGAAGTGACTGTTGAATCAGTCAGATACTGTTAACTGAATGAAACAGTGAAATTATCACTGATTAAGATTTAAAGTGTACAGAGGGGAAAATGTACATTTGTTTTATGTTTAAAATGAGAAATTAAAAATAAGATATAACACAAATAATAAATTAGAACGATTATTAGAAAGAGAAAAAAAAATTGTGGGAGACACTAGAGTAACTAATTTGCTGAAGCAGAATTCGTTAATAATAACTCATTCTGACTGACCAATCTATATGGAAATGAAGCTGAGAGAGGTATTAAAAAAAAAAAACCGGAACGTTGTTGTTCAAGAGACCGCAAAATAGGTGCGTAAAAATAACCGGGAAGTGAGCGGTGTTCTGGGTAACACTCTAGAGCTCGGAGCACGGCTCCCTGATAGCATTAGCGACCACGCGTGTCTGTGACCTTGAGAGTCAGAATGGAGTGTTTTGACATCTGGGAATTACATTTGACACAACTGATGTAACTGTTTCGAAGGGACTCTTTTGAATTTTCATCGAGAAGCTATTTGTGACCCGTGTATGTATGTTTGCTCTGAAATGACAAACCAGAGCACTATCAGAATATAAGACGTTTGCAAGTGACAGCACATTCCACGTTTGTTATGTTCTGATATGCCAGTGTAACTGTAAAATGACCTAAACCTAAAATGTTAATTCACTCTTGCGACTCACAGCGCCCAGCTTCCAGAAGCGGGCTTTGTGGACGAGCTCCTATTACATTGCTGTTATACGTGTCATTTCGTTGGCATAACCTCAAAATCCATTTATTTCGTTATTTTGCTCCCGAAGTATTTGAACTAAACACAAACTAACCTGGTTCATTTGTCTTGGTAGATTCCAAGAAATAAAGAAAAAGTAAATTGAATGGTTTGGGCGGATCTTAACTTCGGGGCCTTGACAGCCGATGAGGGTGAAGCTAGGTGAGTATGAAGCAGCACCGGAATGCAAGGGATGGAGGAAACGGGAGATCCCCGAGAAAACGAAAACCCACCGACCATCGGCGTCATCAGGCACGATTCCCACATGCGAAAATCTGGGGGCTACTCCGCCGGGAATCAAACCCCTTTTGCCTTGGTGGGAGGCGAGTAGTCTGACCACTAAACCCCCGCGGTTCCAAAAAAGTAAATAGTAAATGGGTTTGTTAACAGAACGACAGACAATCGTTTCCAGTTCCTGTAGAAATGTAATTATCTTAAATATTATTGCTCATGCTATGAAGGTTTATAGCAATAAAACAATTTGCACGTACACCTTGAGATGAGCTTACGTAATCTCCGAGGTATGTGTCATCACAGATTGATTTTCACTGCTCTATGGTGACGCGTAAAGTGCTGTGACAGTGAAAAATTGCTGTCATTGTTTTATGGCAACCGACTATTGGGTATTTCGAGTGTTCGGGAGTTGGGTAAACAACATCTGTTATACACGCGTGCAGAAGTTTATGTTTTCGTGTCAACCAAAACGGGATGTCGATAAACCATATCTGCGGTGGAGGAAATGAGGTCGAAAACCAGCGGATTGGTACGAAATACGTGGAAACAGAAACTAGTAAACGGGACCAGGGGCAAGTTGAAGTATTAAGCAGTTTGCTGTCATACCTCCGGCCCGGCGCTAGTTTGACACAACCCGGATGACGTTTTGGCTAGCAGCGTTTCACACTCGAACGGGCGGAATCTCGGGTGGCCAAAGCTGACAAGGAAAACAGGTTCTGCCGCGGCTACCAACGAACAAATGACAGCCGTTCGAGTATGCAGAGGACTAGGAATGCGGAGCCAAGCATGCTGCCGAGGTCATCGTCATGTCTATGACCACGATGAGTGAGAGGAGTGAAGAGATTTCGGCGGCTCCTAACACATCGAGTTATTGAGAGCCGGTGAGGATGATTAAGGCGAGCATGGAGCAGCGCCGGAAGGAAAGAGCGGGGGAAACCCCCGAGAAAACCCGCCGACCCGCGGCATCGTCCGGCACGATTCCCACATGCGAAAATCCGGGATCGACCCGGCCGGGGATTGAACCCGGTTCACCTCGGCGGGAGGCGAGCAGGCTAACCGATAAGCCGCCGCGGTCCCCCTATTACCACAGAGTTCGTGCCAAACCCGCCCTTACTCCGCGATCTCCGGCCAGCAAGATGGTGTCACTGGCAAGAAACGTGTCTGAACGCCGTTCGCCAATCAGCGCCTGGTAACCTACCTGACAGCCGGCAGACCAACCAATAGAAAATGTTTAGCAGCCTGTAGTAGCCACTGAGCCACGAGGCCCATTACCTAGTCTCGTGCAGTCAATCAGATCACGGGTGCGCTCACATCAAAGGAACCGCAATGCCATTTCACCTCTGTCTGCATGTATACGCTGTCATCTGACCGCGTGCAAAGGCCTGAAAAATTCCTGGATCCATTTGAAACAAGATAACTTTCAAACACATTTTTGTTCTCCTCATTTTGTTCACTATAGCCTATTCGCGGTTTCTTCACACTTTTTTATCAAACCTGTGAAAAATCATCGTATGTATGACGTGTTTTGTTTTATCCGTAATATTCCATGTATCACAAGCGTTTTATACTTCTGTTAACATAAAAGTTATATTTTACCTATAACTTATAACATTTCGTTATTTATTAATAAACTGAAAAGCCAAAAAAACTGGTACGACTGCCTAATATCGTGTAGCAACCCCCCCC
>NQII01004902.1:0-52344 GCA_002778355.1 Clitarchus hookeri
TGTTTGGGGTGATTCACGTCAAATCTGATAGCTTGTCACACGACATGTCAGACTGTCGTGCCAGAAATGATGCATCAAACTAAAATAAAACTCATAAATTGTCAAATCCTTAATTTATTATAATTCAATGATAATTGATGTGAATAAAAAAAAGAGAAAATAGGTGTGTTGGTAAGGCTTCCAAAGAAATAGTTCTTATGCAGAATACTATAAAAAAGATTACCCAAGAATGCTGACCATCGTCCCTTTGGTGAAAATTTTTATACTTATTTGCTTTAGGCGTTTGGTTAGTCCGAATGTAGAGCTTTAGCAGGGCTTCATGTAAATTGGNGAATGTAGAGCTTTAGCAGGGCTTCATGTAAATTGGAAGAAACCACGAATGGACTATAAGGCTTAAAACAATCCCAGTACCGTACACCACCTGCTGAGTTCTATGTTTATTCTCTACCACATAAGAAGGCCACTTTTTGACAGCTCGGCGAAAGTAGCACCACTGTTTATATCTGACTACGTATCGTTCCGCCATCAGCTGTTACGTCAACTCGAAGCTGAATTTTTTATCTACACACTGTCAATTAATCCACATCCCATTGTACTGTAATGCTAAACAAATTTTTAAGATATTTTAAGACTGACATTTTTTTAAAAATAATAAGTAGGTCATATAAGTAAAATTATAAAATGTTGCAAATAATGAAATGTTTGCTAACTATTTTTTAATTTGTCCGAGGTAGTGAATTTGGGTTAACATTTGCGAGACGGTCTGTTGTATCTGTTATCACACTTTGGACGTTATATCTAATAAATTCGAGTTGAAAATATGTGATGTGGAATAACGTTTGAATTGCTTAAAAACTATTCACGCATGTCTAACTTGCTACGGAAACAAGGAGATGGGTTTCGATAGAACAATATGGCATATAATTTACGTAGACGAACGATTACCGGCCATATATCAATTACTTGTACACCCAATCGTTAAACAAGAAATATATGTTACTTAAAAAATTATACAGAGCTCGCGAGAAAATAAAACCATTTGTATATGCGCGTAAATATGTTATTCTAAATAACAACACTATAAAATGTTTCTGCGTGAAGTTCGGGATATGTATAACTTATAGCGTGGAATGGCGTGTTGTAACAGATGATGCGCTTGTCCCTCGCAAGATGGCTGCACATGGTTGGAGAGTCTGGAAACTTGAAATAGGATTCGATTTTTTCCTTACATTTGGTTACGGATTTTATTGTGCATCTCATTTTGTACACCTATACATTACTATTTTATGACGAAGTTTCGTTTGTAAAACTAAATCTGCTGTTTTACGACCACTTAAAATAAAATGTATTAATTAATATACAAACTCTTTTTTATTCGCGTATTTTCTGCTTGTCTGATGTGCGCCGGCACTGCTCTCAGAATAGCCAATGTATTATTAAATTCTGTTCGTTCGTGCATCAGTTCATACAGGATTTTGTAAATGGCGCGTTGTTTGTTTTGAATAAGTTGTAATTGCAACTCACTAACTGTCAGAAGGGTGGCCTTCTTATATGAAATTAACCATATCGGAAACCAACACATAAGGTCACACATATTCAGTTAGTCTGTACATTATTATTTATCAAAGGTACGTTTCCGCAAACTTACTAAATTTTCACAGAAAATTGAATAAATCAACATTCTTAATTACAGACCACTTATATACCAGGGGTATCAATAAATTCTCGATATACCTTGTACCAAATGCGATATTGGGGAGGACGATGAAGAACAGGGAAACTGGGGTGTAAAAAGCGTAAAATTAATTTAATTACAGTATATTAGGGTTTGTTGACCAAGTTAAATGTAAGAAGAAATATCTAAACGCATTCTTACTACATGATATGTGATTAAAGGGGGAGATACAGCGTATACGAGACAGTGTGTTAAAAAAAAAAAATAATAACTAACTTTGCATTGGTTCATCCAACACCTGAGATTCACCTGTCATGAAATTAGATTACAATTGCTTAGGTGTTCTCCATTTTGTTTTTATAAGTCAGAAACTCTAGGTTCAGTAATATTGTTATATAATTTAAAAATAAATATAGCTCACAAAGAGATGTGATAGTCAAATCGACATTAAAATTTTAATTTGCCTGACTCAGATACAGTACAAATTTCTCTAATATCAGATTGATTTCGAATTTAATTTCTACAGTAATTACAAAAATTTTAATTTGCAACTATGTAAAATTAAATTTTAATAAACATAATATTTTCAGTTAATATGTGTTATGTTAAAGTAGTGTTGAGGAGTTAGTAAAATTTATTGGTTGCATTCACACAAACAGTAAGAATTCTCATGTGCATAGTGCTATTTCTGAATGTTTTCTCGTGTTAATTTTTCAAGGGTTCATTTGCTATTATCTGCTTCGCTTCCTGTATTACCTGCTGTTTAAAAAACTGCAAATGTGGTAATTGGTAAGTTTTTATGTCATGTACTTATCTTCATAGGTATTATACACACGAGTAGGTTGTAATATTGCAATGACATTTGCAGAATAAACTGTGTTATTTGCGTACCTGTGGCAAACATATAGGTCAAATACTCACGTTTTTCTTAGTGGCTGTATGTACTCTGCTACAGTCGGGGTTTTCTATGACATAAAATATAAAAACTGCATTGGCACATTTTATAATTATATTTTTTATTCTGAAATAACTATTGCTGTTGTGGGTGGTTCACAGTTGAGAGATTTTGAATTCATTATGACTAAAATACTCTTTTGGTAAAATGCTTATATTTTATAGGACACACTGACTGGTACATAATACCTCTGATTTTGGGAATCCAGCTAGGAAAGTAGTTCCAAGTTTTAACATCGTATAAAATATGTTAATTTTTAATTTTACGTTTTCCGACTCTGTTTAATTAGGTTTCTGTTTGTTTCGTTCTTGTAATATTAAGAATTGCCGTACTGAAAGGGGATCTAAATTAAAAAAATTTAACACTTTCACTTGATTGGCGCATGAACAAAGTGTTCCATTTACATGGAAATGCTAATTTTACTTATGGAAGAAGGATACAAAATGTCCAGAAATATATGTTGCAAAGAAATGCTATCGAAAGTGCTCAATTTATCGCGAACAGCCTATACAGCTATACATAGTGTTTTATCAAAGAGACGATTCACTTATGCTAACCTATGCACATAATTTAATCACATACTTTATATAACATGAGCTGTAAAGCACCTGCTTGAAGTCGAAATGGCATACATCACTTCTGCTGTCATGAATCTAACACATGCTCTTTAATGCAACAGCCACAATTACAAATTCAATTTAAGAACATTTCACTTTCCTCGCATAACTTTTAGACTGTCTGGTCATGTTAAACTCAAACCTTTATATATTGACTGTAACTATGCAGTACTTCATTCTACTTTTTTTTCTGTTTGAAAGCCTAACGGAATATATTTAATACGCGACGTTGAATTTTCCATTAGTGTAATTACTTTCTTTTCTTTTATATAGCTAACATCATTTTATTGTAGGACATTTTTTTTCATTTTACAAATTCCAAATGCCTACAAAAGTCGTCGCCAAGTGTAATCCTCATGTTATCTCGTAATCTTCAAATTACTAGAATACATTCATAATTTTAAAACTGTTATGCACTAGTTACGTCATAATAACTAGGCAAAAATAGGTCAGAGTTTTTTTTAATCTACATCGTAATGTGTATTGCCACAGATATTACAGATATAGTATACAAATAAGTGTCAGATCAAATCTATAAAAAATTCTCAGGTTTGGGTTGTATACTACGGGACACTCCGTAATATCATCACACACAATACACATATTTACAGTAAACAAAACGACAAAATGTTTGGGACAAAGCTCACTCAGAGCAAGGATTCTAAATATTTTTTTGACATGAAAATTTTACACTGTCACAAGTGTTTAACTGATTAGATTTATTGATTCTGAGCATATTGGAAAACTGGTAAAAATGCTAAAAAGAAATGGCNCTAATAAGAAATGCCCTAGCCAGGACTCGAACCTGGACCCTCTGCTCGAATTAATTCTCATGCAACGCTCTAGCCATTTGAGCTAATAGGACTTGTTGATATATGATGCAATTAAAACGTATTTTTTTCACAAAGTAATAAGCTCACTAATGAGAAATGTTGATGATATAAAAACATCCTATGGTACCCCTGCACAAACAGTTCCGGCATGAAGCCGGTACTCAGTCCAGCTGTATTTTCCAAAACCGACAGTATTTGGGGGGATTCACGTCAATTCTGATAGCTTGTCACAAGACATGTCAGCGTGTCATGCCAGAAATGATGCATCAAACTAAACTAAAACTCATAATTTGTCAAACCTTAATTTATAATAATTCAATGTTAATTTATGTGAATAAAAAAGAGAGAAAATAGGTGTGTTGGTAAGGCTTCCTAAGAAATAGTTCTTATCCAGAATACTATAAAAAAGAGTACCCAAGAATGCGGATCATTGTCCCTTTGGTTAAAATTTTTATACTTATTTGCATTAGGCGTTTGAATAGTCTGAAAGTAGAGCTTTGGCAGGGCTTCATGTAAATTAAAAGAAACCACGAATGGATTATAAGGCTTAAAACAATCCCAGTACCGTACACAACCTGCTAAGTTCTATGTTTTTTCTCTACTATATAAGAAGGCCACTTTTTGACAGCTCGGCGAAAGTAGCACCACTGTTTATATCTGACTACGTATCGTTCTGCCATCAGCTGGTCCGTCAACACGAAGCTGAATTTTTTATCTACGCACTGTCAGCTAATGCACATCTCATTGTACTGTAATGCTAAACAAATTTTTAAGATATTTTAAGACTGACATCTTTTTGAAAATATTAAGTAGGTCATAAAAGTAAAATTATAAAATGTTGCAAATAATGAAATATTAGCTAACCCTTTTTTAATTTGTCCGAGGTAGTGAATTTGGGTTAATATTTGTGAGACGGTCTGTTGTATCTGTTATCACACTTTGGACGTTATATCTAATAAATTCGAGTCTAAAATAAGTGACGTGGAATAACGTTAGAATTGCTTAAAAACTATTCACGCATGTATACTTTTCTACGGAAACAGGAGATGGGTTTCGAGAGAACAATATGGCATATAATTTACGTAGACGAACGATTACCGGCCGTTTATCAATTATTTGTACACTAAATCGTTGTACATGAAATATATGTTACTTAAAAAATTATACAGAGCTCGCGAGAAAATAAAACCATTTGTATATGAGCGTAAATACGTTATTCTAAATAACAAAACTATAATATGTTTCTGGGTGAAGTTCAAGATATGGATAACTTTTAGCACTGAAGGGCGTGTTGTAACAGATGACGCGCTTGTCCCTCGCAAGATGGCTGCACATTGTTGGAGAGTCTGGAAACTTAAAAAACGATTCGATTTTTTCCTTACATTTGGATACGTATTTTATTGTGAATCTCATTTTGTACACCTATACATTACTTTTTTATGACGAACTTTCGTTTATAAAACTAAATCTGCTGTTTTACGACCACTTAAAATAAAATGTATTAATTAATATACAAACTCTTTTTTATTCGCGTATTTTCTGCTTGTCTGATGTGCGCCGGCACTGCTCTCAGAATAGCAAATGTATTATTAAATTCTGTTCGTTCGTGCATCAGCTAATACAGGATTTTGTAAATGTCGCGTTGTTTGTTTTGAATTAGTTGTAATTGCAACTCACTGACTGTCAGAAGGGTGGCCTTCTTATATGGAATTAACAATTTCGGAAACCAACACATAAGTTAACACATATTCAGTTAGTCTGTACATTATTACATATCATAGGTACGTTTCCGCAAACTGACTAAATTTTCACAGAAAATTGAATAAATCAACGTTCTTAATTACAGACCACTTATATACTAGGGGTATCAATAAATTCTCGATATACCTTCTACCAAATGCGATATTGGGGAGGACGATGAAGAACAGGGAAACTGGGGTGTAAAAAGCGTAAAATTAATTTAATTACAGTATATTAGGGTTTGTTGACCACGTTAAATGTAAGAAGAAATATCTAAACGCAACCTTACTACATGATATGTGATTAAAGGGGGAGATACTGCCTATACGAGACAGTGTGTTAAAAAAAAAAATAATAACTAACTTCGCATTGGTTCATCCAACACCTGAGATTCACCTGTCGTGAAATTAGATTACAATTGCTTAGGTGTTCTCCATTTTGTTTTTATAAGCCAGAAACTCTATGTTCAGTAATATTGTTATGTAATTTAAAAATAAATATAGCTCACAAAATAGAAGTGATAGTCAAATCGACATTTAAATTTTAATTTGCCTGACTCAGATACAGTACAAATTTCTCTAATATCAGATTGATTTTGAATTTAATTTCTACAGTAGTTACAAAAATTTTAATTTGCAACTATGTAAAATTAAATTTGAATAAACATAATATTTTCAGTTAATATGTGTTATGTTAAAGTAGTGTTGAGGAGTTAGTAAAATTTATTGGTTGCAGTCACACAAACAGTAAGAATTCTCATGTGCATAGTGCTATTTCTGAATGTTTTCTCGTGTTAATTTTTCAAGGGTTCATTTGCTATTATCTGCTTCGCTTCCTGTATTACCTGCTGTTTAAAAAACTGCAAATGTGGTAATTGGTAAGTTTTTATGTCATGTACTTATCTTCATAGGTATTATACACACGAGTAGGTTGTAATATTGCAATGACATTTGCAGAATAAACTGTGTTATTTGCGTACCTGTGGCAAACATATAGGTCANACATATCGGTCAAATACTCACGTTTTTCTTAGTGGCTGTATGTACTCTGCTACAGTCGGGGTGTTCTATGACATAAAATATAATACTGCATTGGCACATTTTATAATTATATTTTTTATTCTTAAATATCTTTTGCGGTTGTGGGTAGTTCACAGTTGAGAGATTTTGAATTCATTATGAATAAAATACTTTTTTGGTAAAATGCCTATATATTTTATAGGACACACTGACTGGTACATAATACCTCTGATTTTGGGAATCCAGCTAGGAAAGTAGTTCCAAGTTTTAACATCGTATAAAATATGTTAATTTTTAATTTTACGTTTTCCGACTCTGTTTAATTAGGTTTCTGTTTGTTTCGTTCTTGTAATATTAAGAATTGCCATACTGAAAAGGGATCTAAATTTAAAAAAATTTAACACTTTCACTTGATTGGCGCATGAACAAAGTGTTCCATTTACATGGAAACGCTAATTTTACTTATGGAAGAAGGATACAAAATGTGCAGAAATATATGTTGCAAAGGAATGCTATCGAAAGTGCTCAATTTATCGCGAACAGCCTATACAGCTATACATAGTGTTTTATCAAAGGGACGATGCACTTATGCTAACCTATGCACATAATTTAATCACATACATGATATAAAATGAGCGGTCAAGCACCTGCTTGAAGTCGAAATGGCATACATCACTTCTGCTGTCATGAATCTAACACATGCTCTTTAATGCAGCAGCCACAATTAGAAATTCAATTTAAGAACATTTCACTTTCCTCGCATAACTTTTATACTGTCTGGTCATGTTAAACTCAAACCTTTATATATTGACTGTAACTATGCAGTACTTCATTCTACTTTTTTTTTTCTGTTTGAAAGCCAAACGAAATATATTTAATACGCGACGTTGAATTTTCAATTTGTGTAATTACTTTCTTTTCTTTTATATAGCTAACATCATTTTATTGTATGACATTTTTTTTCATTTTACAAATTCCAAATGCCTACAAAAGTCGTCGCCAAGTGTAATCCTCATGTTATCTCGTAATCTTCAAATTACTAGAATACATTCATAATTTTAAAACTGTTATGCACTAGTTACGTCATAATAACTAGGCAAAAATAGGTCAGAGTTTTTTTTAATCTACATCGTAATGTGTATTGCCACAGATATTACAGATATAGTATACAAATAAGTGTCAGATCAAATCTATTAAAAATTCTCAGGTTTGGGTTGTATACTACGGGACACTCCGTAATATCATCACACACAATACACATATTTACAGCAAACAAAACGACAAAATGTTTGAGACAAAGTTCACTCAGAGCAAGGATTCTAAATATTTTTTTGACATGAAAATTTTACACTGTCACAAGTATTTAACTGATTAGATTTATTGATTCTGAGCATATTGGAAAACTGGTAAAAATGCTAATAAGAAATGCCCTAGCCAGGACTCGAACCTGGACCCTCTGCTCGAATTAATTCTCATGCAACGCTCTAGCCATTTGAGCTAATAGGACTTGTTGATATATGATGCAATTAAAACGTATTTTTTTCACAAAGTAATAAGCTCACTAATGAGAAATGTTGATCATATAAAAACATTCTATGGTACCCCTGCACAAACAGTTCCGGCATGAAGCCGGTACTCAGTCCAGCTGTATTTTCCAAAGCCGACAGTATTTGGGGTTATTCACGTCAATTCTGATAGCTTGTCACAAGACATGTCAGCGTGTCATGCCAGAAATGATGCATCAAACTAAACTAAAACTCATAATTTGTCAAACCTTAATTTATAATAATTCAATGATAATTGATGTGAATAAAAAAGAGAGAAAATAGGTGTGTTGGTAAGGCATCCTAAGAAATAGTTCTTATGCAGAATACTATAAAAAAGAGTACCCAAGAATGCGGATCATTGTCCCTTTGGTAAAAATTTTTATACTTATATGCATTAGGCGTTTGAATAGTCTGAAAGTAGAGCTTTGGCAGGTCTTCATGTAAATTAAAAGAAACCACGAATGGACTATAACGCTTAAAACAATCCCAGTACCGTACACCACCTGCTGAGTTCTATGTTTATTCTCTACCACATAAGAAGGCCACTTTTTGACAGCTCGGCGAAAGTAGCACCACTGTTTATATCTGACTACGTATCGTTCCGCCATCAGCTGGTCCGTCAACTCGAAGCTGAATTTTTTATCTACACACTGTCAGCTAATGCACATCTCATTGTACTGTAATGCTAAACAAATTTTTAAGATATTTTAAGACTGACATCTTTTTGAAAATATTAAGTAGGTCATAAAAGTAAAATTATAAAATGTTGCAAATAATGAAATATTAGCTAACCCTTTTTTAATTTGTCCAAGGTAGTGAATTTGGGTTAATATTTGTGAGACGGTCTGTTGTATCTGTTATCACACTTTGGACGTTATATCTAATAAATTCGAGTCTAAAATAAGTAACGTGGAATAACGTTAGAATTGCTTAAAAACTATTCACGCATGTCTAACTTTCTATGGAAACAGGAGATGGGTTTCGAGAGAACAATATGGCATTTAATTTACGTAGACGAACGATTACCGGCCGTTTATCAATTATTTGTACACTAAATCGTTGTACATGAAATATATGTTACTTAAAAAATTATACAGAGCTCGCGAAAAAATAAAACCATTTGTATATGAGCGTAAATACGTTATTCTAAATAACAAAACTATAATATGTTTCTCGGTGAAGTTCAAGATATGGATAACTTTTAGCACTGAAGGGCGTGTTGTAACAGATGACGCGCTTGTCCCTCGCAAGATGGCTGCACATTGTTGGAGAGTCTGGAAACTTAAAATACGATTCGATTTTTTCCTTACATTTGGATACGTATTTTATTGTGAATCTCATTTTGTACACTATACATTACTTTTTTATGACGAAGTTTCGTTTGTAAAACTAAATCTGCTGTTTTACGACCACTTAAAATAAAATGTATTAATTAATATACAAACTCTTTTTTATTCGCGTATTTTCTGCTTGTCTGATGTGCGCCGGCACTGCTCTCAGAATAGCAAATTTATTATTAAATTCTGTTCGTTCGTGCATCAGCTAATACAGGATTTTGTAAATGGCGAGTTGTTTGTTTTGAATAAGTTATAATATCCACTCTCTGACTGTCAGAATGTGGCCTTCTTATATGAAATTAACCATATCGGAAACCAACACATAAGGTAACACATATTCAGTTAGTCTGTACATTATTATATATCATAGGTACGTTTCAGCAAACTTACTTAATTTTCTCAGAAAATTGAATATATCAACATTCCTAATTACAGACCACTAATATACTAGGGCTATCAATACATTATCAATATACCTTCTACCAAATGCGATATTGGGGAGGACGATGAAGAACAGGGAAACTGGGGTGTAAAAAGCGTAAATTGAATTTAATTACATTATATTTGGGTTTGTTGACCACGTTAAATGTAAGAAGAAATATCTAAACGCAACCTTACTGCATGATATGTGATTAAAGGGGGAGATACTGCCGATACGAGACAGTTTGTCAAAAAAAAAATAATAACTAACTTCGCATTGGTTCATCCAACACCTGGGATTCACCTATCGTGAAATAAGATTACAATTGCTTAGGTGTTCTCCATTTAATTTTTATAAGCCAGAAACTCTAGTTTCAGTTATATTTTTATATAATTTAAAAATAAATATATCTCACAAAAGAGAGGTGATAGTTAAATCGATTTTAAAATTTTTATTTGCATGAATCAGATACAGTACAAATTTCTCTAATATCAGATTGATTTCGCATTTAATTTCTACAGTAATTACAAAAATTTTAATTTGCAACTATGTAAAATTAAATTTTAATAAACATAATATTTCCAGTTAATATGTGTTATGTTAAAGTAGTGTTGAGGAGTTAGTATACTTTATTGGTTGCATTCACACAAACGGTACGAATTCTCATGTGCATAGTGCTATTTCTGAATGTTTACTCATGTTAATTTCTCAAGTGTTCATTTGCTATTATCTCCTTCGCTTCCTGTATTACCTGCTGTTTAAAAAACTGCAAATGTGGTAATTGGTAAGTTTTCATGACATGTACTTATCTTTATAGGTATTATACACACGAGTAGGTTGTTAGATTGGAATGACATCTGCAGAATAAACTGTGTTATTAGCGTACTTTTCGGGAACATATAGGTCTAACACTCACGTTTTTCTTAGTGGCTGTATGTACTCTGCTATAGTCGGGGTTTTCTATGACATAAAATATAATACTGCATTGGTACATTTTATAATTCTATTTTTCATTTTGTAGTAATTATTGCTGTTGTGGGTGGTTCACAGTGGAGAGATTTTGAATTCAGTATGAATAAAATACTCTTTTGGTAAAATGCTTATATTTTATAGGACACACTACCTGGTACATAATACCTCTTATTTTGGGAATCCAGCTAGGAAAGTAGTTCCAAGTTTTAACTTCGTATAAAATATGTTAATTTTTAATTTTACGTTTTCCGACTCTGATTAATTAGTTTTCTGTTTGCTTCGTTCTTGTAATATTAAGAATTGCCATACTGAAAAGGGATCTAAATTTTAAAAAATTTAACACTTTCACTTGATTGGCGCATGAACAAAATGTTCCATTTACATGGAAATGCAAATTTTACTTATGGAAGAAGGATACAAAATGTGCAGAAATATATGTTGCGAAGGAATGCTATCGAAAGTTCTCAATTTATCGCGAACAGCCTATACAGCTATACATAGTGTTTTATCAAAGGGACGATGCACTTATGCTAACCTATGCACATAATTTAATCACATACATGATATAACATGAGCGGTAAAGCACCTGCTTGAAGTCGAAATGGCACACATCACTTCTGCTGTCATGAATCTAACACATGCTCTTTAATGCAGCAGCCACAATTACAAATTCAATTTAATTATTAAATTTCACTTTCCTCGCATAGCTTTTACACTGTCTGGTCATGTTAAACTCAAACCTTTATACATTGACTGTAACTATACAGTTCTTCATCCTAATTTTTTTTTCTGTTTGAAAGCCTAACGGAAGAGATTTAATACGCGACGTTGAATTTTCCATTAGTGTAATCTTTTCTGTCATATAGCTAACAACATTTTATTTTAGGACACTTTTTTTATTTTAAAGATTTCTTATGCCTACAAAAGTAGTTGCCAAGTGTAATCCTCATGTTATCTCGTAATTGTTAAATGACAAGAATCCATTCTTAATTTTAAAACTGTTATGCACTAGTTACGTCATAATTACTAGACAAAAAAAGATCAGAGTTTTTTTAAATCTACATCGTAATGTGTATTGCCACAGATATTACAGATAAAGTATACAAATAAGTATCAGATCCAATCTATAAAAAAATCACAGTTTGTGGTTGTATGCTACGGGATACTCTTAAGTGGAGAAGTATTACTTTTAGCGGGTGGTTGAGGTTTTCGCAAATTTAAATTAAAAGCGTAGGAGAAAATTGCATTTAAGGATGTAGAGTATAAACTCATATATAGAACACGGAAGTTTCTTTCTCACTTTGTTACAGAAAGTATATTCAGGCAGAGAGTGAGTGAGTGAAGAGATTTGAGCAGCTCTTTACATCGGGGTCTTGAGAGCCGATGATGGTGACGTGGGGTGAGTATGAAGCAGCGCCGGAATGAAAGAGTGGGGGAAGCGGAAAATTCCCGAGTAAACTCGCTGACCACTTTCGAAAATCCGGAGTGTACCGGTGGGGGGTTGAGTCCGGTTCGCCTTGTTGCGAGGCGAGCAGTCTAACCACTCAGCCACCGTGGCTCTTGAGGGAGAGGGTATGCAGAGTGGACTATTATTATAATAAAAATAAANCAGTCTAACCACTCAGCCACCGTGGCTCTTGAGGGAGAGGGTATGCAGAGTGGACTATTATTATAATAAAAATAAATAAATATTTGATACAATTAGTTTATGATTATACGAACACCGTTGTAAGTAGTTTACCATAAAATTTTCCTTTTTTGTTATTACGAGTCAGAAACAAGCGTCTGCCGACATTGTGTAACAAAAAATTTAAGTTGCAAAGTATAAAATAATTTTTTTCTTAAATTGAAAACAAAGCTATTGTTATTGCTCTACATTTTAGCGGATTTTGCAGTTGGTTCTTGCAGATTTTCAATACATAACTTGGCAAAACTGCGGGTGGCTCCGACTAGCGCCAGCTTCATCTATCTATACGTGACACTGCCTCACGTGGGAATNACTTGGCAAAACTGCGGGTGGCTCCGACTAGCGCCAGCTTCATCTATCTATACGTGACACTGCCTCACGTGGGAATACATATGGCTTTTCATTCAGGCGTATTTAGTGTCCTATGACCATACTGAATACGGCGTATATAATACAAAAGCAGTAAAACTCATCAGTCAGGAAGGAAAATGGACGTACAACTATAGANTACTGAATACGGCGTATATAATACAAAAGCAGTAAAACTCATCAGTCAGGAAGGAAAATGGACGTACAACTATAGAAATAATTTTCAATTGTTTGCTGTGTTCAAACACACCTCTCCAATTACAAAAAAACATTTGAACAAAGAACCTTACCTTGAAAAATTACACTGGACCATGTTATTTTATCCTTCACAGTTTGTTATATTTTACTTTTGAACTCTTTCGAGCACATTTACTCTATATTTCTCAACCATATTGAACGCTTATTATCAAAATGGCAGTATTTCGAATTTTTAAGATAAAACGTTATGTCAGTAACTGCACGACTGGCTTTAACAAAATTTGGTAAGCTAGCAGTACTTATTATCAGCATTAAATCCACTTATACATATTATTTCGTGCACCGTTTTGGAAGACAGCAACTGCTGAAATATTAAGATTTATATCAGACATGGTTTATTTTTCTCACCTTGTTAATATATATATATATATACTGTGTGTATATATATATATATCAATATAATTCGAAGTTTGTACTTTTCTTTAATCTTGTTCGTAATATGATAGTTATTACATTTGTTTGGTTTCCTTAACAACGTAAGCACACAAACAAAGACAAAGAGTACCGTCTCAAAATTTATTCTTACTTTCGTTCACACATTTATAAACATGTTTTTTTTTTCTTTTCTGTCTAACTGTAGCTCGACATTATTGCTCCTTTAATTCACACCAACACTTCAGAACAGAGATGTTTCTTTGNATATATATATATATATATACTGTGTGTATATATATATATCAATATAATTCCAAGTTTGTACTTTTCTTTAATCTTGTTCGTAATGTGATAGTTATTACATTTGTTTGGTTTCCTTAACAACGTAAGCACACAAACAAAGACAAAGAGTACCGTCTCAAAATTTATTCTTACTTTCGTTCACACATTTATAAACATGTTTTTTTTTCTTTTTTCTGTCTAACTGTAGCTCGACATTATTGCTCCTTTAATTCACACCAACACTTCAGAACAGAGATGTTTCTTTGATTCGCCTTTTCAAAAGGAGTAGTCTGAGAGAGTTTCCATTTTTAGCAGAGTAAAACTATAAAGTACAATTAAAAACAAAACAATTGGTTAATTTTGCAATTGAAGTAATGAAACAAAGGTAGTATTAGTGAGTATGGCATACTGTTTTGCATCTATAGCGTGATTTTTTTTTCATCTTCATTACTCAAGAAATGTTCTGTGGAGAATTCTCAACAATGCAAAAATACTCTTATTGTTTGGTTATTTAATTTTGTATGCTGTGAGATTCCTTTACTAATTTTCAATTGAGCTGGATGTAACCATTAGATACTCGTTCGAAGACGAAAAACTAATAATTAAACAACATAAATTCTGTTTTTATGGGCTTCGTCTATTTAATTGCAACGTCTCCGGACGTGTTAAAAGTAGGCGCGTTGACGCGTGGAATTTCTGATTGATATGTTAAATTATGTAAGAATAATTTGGAAATAAGAAGTAATTACTACGCAAGTGAAAATACACATGCACAAAAACCAGTAACATTTTTCTGCCACATGTGGCATATTTTATTATATTTTTGCAGTTTCATTGACAAACAATGACTTAAACAACATTCTTTCAAAAATTAACTCTGAGTGAAACGATGAGTCAATTGGGCAATCCTGCATGCTTCGGGAACAGTATATTTATTACGATACTCACTTTTTCTACAATTTATTTGCTATGCTTACCATGCAAAATGTTTGTGTCTGCATCCGTTTCACAATGCTAGAAGACTTTCACGGTCCGGCTAAGTGACATTTGAATTCTTCAGGTGCGGCACTCAAACTCAATACTTACCCACTGGTAGTAATTGCTCAAATGTGAGGATAACACGGAGAAAAACCACTGTACATCAAAACCACACAGGGCGTAGTGAAGTGCGCGTGTCGTTATTCGTGGGCGGGATAATTAGGGCAGACAAGTATCAACGCGTGTGTTTGACACGTAATTAAAACTGGCGGAAGCTAATAATTTACGGTGTCAGGAGGCATCGGCTACTACAATTCACTCCCCCCTCCCCTTCCCTACCATTGGATAAACAAGCTGTTTTTATTCACGTGTGCAGCGCGAATATCTCTGTGTTACGGCCTGGGGCGGACACTGGGCGGGAAGCACGATTGTGTCGTGTTCCAATTCAACCCGGAGATGTATTTACCGCGGGAGCGCCTCTTGCGGGAACAACAGGAAACAGCGGCAGTATGTCCAGGAGGATCGTTCCGGCTTCCAATTTCAATTACATTTGGGCGATTTTTTTTTTAACAACAGAGACATCAATGGCCGGTAAACAGAGTACGTAGTTCTCGTCCACGTTATTTCTGTGTAAGCGCACCCGCGTGGAGTTCATGCGCGTGTCTGTGCAAACAGGTTGCGTGCAGAGTGTGAGCTTAATGTCCGACAAATCAGAAAAAAGTCGTTCGTCCAGAAAGAAGTAATTAGAGAGAATACTCCCGGAGGAATGGTCTAAAACCACCCCAGCAATGGCACAAAGTATGATCAGCAGCATGTCACAATAACTTTTAAAATGTGCATGCTTGCCATAAGTGCTCTTATATGATGCGTGCCAATACTTTTTATTGTGCAGAAAAGAGACGTTTGGTCGATTTAATGTATTTATTTGTTGTGGACAGGCGTATGTGCAGGAATATTGCTGGTTTTGTTTTTTTAAATGCATTACCTTTATTTATAACCAGCCTCTAAAATGTGGAAATTTCAATTTTTTTTGGGGCGAATGTTTACATTTATAATTTACTCTTTCGGTTGTGGCTACTTCCAGTAGTAGTTACAGATAACAAATAGAGTGGGAAGAAGCGGAGGTATACGACACGAAATGGACATCGGTGGGGCGAGGCATTGGAACAGTTAATGTGATTAAATTGGGCGGAACTATTTTGAATTGTGTACGGTGTTAATTATGTGCGTGAAGAGGGAGACGGAGAGAGGGGGAAGCGAGAACGTGAAACACCGTTACAATCTTTCGCACAATGATTCATAACAAAATAGAACATGACATTTTACATGCTTCGATTTGGCTAATGCTGTTTTGCAAGTTTCTACGAAGTTATTTATTTACACATATTTACTTATTTTTTATTCAATTTTGTTCCATCGAACCCCCATGGAGCGAGTGCTCCAGGGTATGGAACGCGTCAAAAAGTAAATACAAAGTTTACTTATTTTAGGTTATTTGTTTCTGTTTATTTATGTGTAGTCGCAATGAAGAGAGCCTCGTTGATTGTTTAGCTCAGTTCTTAGTTTAGGTACTATACAGTTTTTTCGAAATAATTTAGTGGTTTTTCATATTTAAAACACTTTAAAGTTTGTACCATGACTTCGATATAAATATATTTTACACGCAACAGACACGGGCGCCAATGGCGAATCATGTTTGCAATAAATTTGGCTAAACAAATTTACTATTATACGTATATATTGATGCATGTCAAGAAGTATCGTTGTTAATAATTATTATATAAAGTACACCTAAAACTATTTGAAAATTATATATATGTACACACATATATGTAAAGATATATACAATATACAAACATTTACATCATCATAAAATTTCCTTGTGCATTTTCAATAATCTCTTGCCCACGAGGTGTCACGGTGGTGTAGTGGTTAGACTACTCGCCTCACACCAAGGCGAACTGGCTTCGATTCCCGGCGGGGCCACTCCCGGATTTTTGCATGTGGGAATCGTGCCAGACGATGCTGGGGAATCAACAAGTGCCAGCGTGCGAACTATTCAACGGACCATCATTAATTGGGGTTTTCGAAGCCGAAGGTCCTCTCGTGTACTGTTGTTGACTGCACGACACAGATCTTTACGTATCGCCTGGGCCCACCAACACCACTATTGGACTGTTGATGACTGGAAACACGTTGCCTGGTATGACGAGTCTCGTTTCCAATTGTATTGGGCGGATGGATGTGTACGGGTATGGAGACATCCTCATGAATCCATGGACCCTACATGTCAACAGGGGACTGTTAAAGCTGGTGGAGGCTCTGTCATGGTATGAAGCGTGTGCAGTTGGCGTGAAATGGGACCCATGATACGTCTAGATACGACTCTGATAGGTGACAGATACGCAAGCATCCTGTCCGATCACCTGCACCCATTCATGTCCATTGTGCATTCAAACGGACGTGGACAATTCCGGCAGGACAATGCGATACCCCACACGTCGAGAGTTGCTATCGAATGGCTCCAGGAACACTCTTCTGACTTTAGACACTTCCATTGGCCACCTAAATCACCGGACATGAGCATTATTGAGCATATCTGGGATTCATTGCAACGTGCTGTTCAGAAGATATCTCCACCGCTTCGCACTCCTATGGATTTGTGGACTGCCCTGCAGGATTCATGGTGTGAATTGCCTCCTGCATACCTTCAGACATTAGTTGAGTCCATGCCACGTCGTCTTGCGGCACGTCTGCGTGCTTGCGGGGGCCCTACACGATATTAGGCGGGTGTACTAGTTTTTTGGTTCTTCAGTATATATATATATGTGTGTATACTGTATATTCACACACAGGCCGATATACTGAACCTCCAATTAACAGTGGAAGCCGATTATTTCCTAAATTTATATAGCAACCTCTTTGTTGAAATGGTAATTATTGGAGATGGCAGGCTTTGAAATTGGTTTTCGCTTGTTTTATCCATATCACAGCTCAAACTGGCTTCACAAAAAACAATTGCGCAGTCACTTTACGGACACATGAATACAAGTCCTCAAGGACTACTGGAATGCTAATTTCTACATGTAGTGGAAGGATCGGCAGTTGCCTGAAACATAGAACTGAGCAGAGCTTTCAACAGTGTTCAATTAACAGTACGCTAATATATTAACATACAATCTAGATTGTCGTAAATAACCGGAATTATATGGCTCCTCCTGCATGGACTGCCATCTCATTACAGCACCCGCCGTAAGTGGTTTCCTATTCACACACGGCGGCTCTGTTTACTGTCTCCCCCTCTCCCCCTCCTCCGGAATCGAAACCAAACAAGCCCCCCGTTGTCCGTGAAACGGCGCATTATTTCTCCCCACACCTCCCACTCTTTTCCTCTTAATTAACGGGATGACCGGGTCACCGTCGTAATTGAACCATCGCCGCGCGTTCGGTTAACAACAACGGTAAAAACCTTTTCGTAAACAAGACGGGGCGGAAAGGTTGAAGAGGAGAGGCGTTTGGCAGGGGAGGGAGCGCGTTTGCAACTGTCCGCTTTCGTCAACATCCCCTCCTTTTTTTCTTCTCTCTGTCTCGCACTCTCCGCGATTTGGTATAATAAAAATGGAAATTACAAATACGTGTCTGCCTGAAAACCGAGATCGGCACATCCCCTTTCCATACTTTCAAACTACCCGTGCTACCGCTTTCGAACAATGGCGAATGATTGTGTNAGGGGAGGGAGCGCGTTTGCAACTGTCCGCTTTCGTCAACATCCCCTCCTTTTTTTCTTCTCTCTGTCTCGCACTCACCGCGATTTGGTATAATAACAATGGAAATTACAAATACGTGTCTGCCTGAAAACCGAGATCGGCACATCCCCTTTCCATACTTTCAAACTACCCGTGCTACCGCTTTCGAACAATGGCGAATGATTGTATCGCTAACAAATTAATGAACTACCACGAAAACAAAAACGCTGGGAAAGGTGAAATGGCAGCGTCTGTGATAATAAACGAGCAAAACGCGACGCGTGTATGGCCTTCAAAGTTTCGCTTGCTTCACAGATATGTTAGGAATGTGGAACGAGAGAGAAAAAGAGAGGGAGAAAGCGAGAGAAAATGAGCGAATAAGACAGTTAGAGTGATAGAGACAGAGAGAGCTAGAGATAGCTAGAGGTAGATAGAAAATTAGATAGAGATAGATAGGGTAAGATAAATATAGAACAAGAGAGATAGATATATGTAGACAGGGAAAAATTTGAAATAGATATGGAGAGTATTAAAGGGAGAGATAGAGATATATGGATATAGAGGCAGATAGAGAGAGAGATAGGACTTATATAGTGATGAAGAGGGGTAGGTAGAGTTGCCTGAAGTATTCCGATCCGATTATTGGTGAAGAGCTATGAAAACGGAACAGTGACAGAATGTAATGCTGAAGAAAATAGAAGTAACCCGAGAAGACCCACCGGCAAACGGAAGAGTCTGCCTCGTTTCCTTACGCAAAAATAGGCAGATACTCCATCGGAAATTGAGCCCAGTTCGCCGTGGTGGGATGAGAATACTCTGATCACTACATCACAGCGGCCTCTTTCAGAGATCTATACATTACTTTTAATCTTGTTTTGTTTAGCTAGCGGTACTTACTGTAGTTGTTTGTTTGCCCTGTTAGAGTGCTATTTGATTCTGGACTGATATGTGACTGGACTGAGAGTTCCAAAATGAATGCTACCATAATACGAAGTGAAATATGACTTAAATGAGAACTGAAATCTACTTCACCTTTGAAAAATTTTCAAGAAGAATTTGTCTTAACCCGAGTGAACTGAAATCAAAAAATTTACGCAGACGCAACCGCCATGCAGAATCGTTAGTTTTTATGCCACGAAAGCTAACCTTAGAAGTATTTTGATGTAAAAAAAATGGGTGCGTGTACTTATGTACGCGCGTTTGTAGTAATACTTCTTTGGCGTGACTAAAATAAAATTTTATTACGTTAGAAAATAATTTATGTAAGTAGGAAAAACGATAAAATGAGCGAAAAAATACATTAAATACAATTAATAAAGGTTTTATTAAAGAACATAGTTAATTAAAAATAATATTTATTTTTAAACAGTTTAAAAAATATTAAAATATTCATTGTTATATAAAACTGAGTCAAATATATTTAAATTAAATTAAGCTATTTTCATTGGTTCTTCTGATGGTGATTGAATGGGCATGTGAATTACAAGCGGTTTGTGATAACTGAAATATGATACAAATAGTGTTGTAGAAACGTTGTGTACACTTCCGTTGCATATTAAAATTTTACTCTCAACGCGCCAAAAAAAAAAAAAAATAACTTAATAAAATAATACTTACAAAAATTAACCTCAAATACTTAAAAACACTTTCAAAATTTTATTATAGAATTTTTGTCACTAACAAATTTTTCACGGCACAATGTTAGTAAAATTAATTAATAATATATATTCATAATGAATTGCTAATATAAATTAAATGTTTTTCAATTTGCTTATTACATAAACTGATTTTCTGTCTGTTTTAAATATAACCACGTGCTATGTTGTGTACCTTGCGTTTGTATATAGCTAGACGATACGCGCATGCGCGTTGGGTCATACCCCTACCACGTTCACTGTCGAATTTCGTTACACTGTGCGCACGCAACTTCCGTTGCACACCAAACTTACCCTCAACGCGCCAAAATAAGTATAATTTCAAAAATTATAAAGTGGCAAAGACGTCCGAGTAGAAACATACTTTATCGGCGGAGGAATCTTGAGGCGCATAAGAAATGTGAAAATTAAAATTTTTACTAGCACAAAATATTTCGTTGTTTGTTTGTCCTGTTTAACAGACTATCACGACGAGATGACTCTATTTTACTTTCCACTCATTCATATTTCTACCCTCGTCCCTGTTGTACCTCAAGTTAGGTTTCAAATTTTACTGCAAGCAATTAAGTTTACTCCATGCTGTTTCAGTGTTCATTCTCGTCAGAGTTCGTTTCTGTTCGATGTTATACTTCGAAGCCTGGTGCGTACCATATATGACTATACATGATCATCTAGCTGATTCGGTATTAAAGTTTGTTCAAATAGTAATACGACCGTTGAGCTGAGAGTTTACTGTGGACGCGACCAAAAGCTAAAAATGTAGCTTTGATGTAGTTGTTTCGCGATCAAATGATAACATTTGTAATCTATGTATGAAAAATGACCCAAGCCATAACTGCATGTGTTTTAAAGGACTGCCGTGATCCTAATACTGTTGGCAGTGACAAAGAAAAAAAAAATCTTCTTATGTAAAGGCGTTCAAGGGTTATAGCATGTCGCATACTTATTCGTTGCCATATGAAACGATAATCAGAAAAAAGTATGACAATATAGGGAAATTACTTAAAAAAATTACGAAGCGACCTATTGGAATTCTCAGTTTGTATACTTTTTGGTACAAATTTCAAAATTGAACCAATGCAATACATTAGGATACAGCTGGAAATTTTTGTTCTTAGTATTATAACGTCTTGAAGAATATTTATTGGAAATGTATTATGCGGGTCGTCCGCATTTCAGTTTTAACTTTCAAGATAAAATTTAAAGTGATAAATGGCCAGAAGTTAAGGGCTTGTAGGTTTTCAGCGCGTTTGAGGAGAGGAAGCGCGGGAGCGATGACTACACTTACACGCACGGCTGATCACTCTTCGCTCCTACGTGCAAGGCGCTGAAATGGCGTGCAGTGCTCTCGTCGTGCTGCGTGTACCTATGGCATTTGAAACACGCTGCAACGCAGTTCAAGCGACAGGTACGCGGCGCCCTTAAAGGCTTGCCGCAGGCGAACCGAGTGTAGTGGAGTGAAGAGATTTGGGCGGCTCTTAACATCGAGGTTTTGAGAGCCGATGAGGGTGAAGTTAGGTGAGTATGGAGCAGCGGCGGAATGCAAGGGCCGGGGGAACGGGAGATCCCCAAGAAAACGCGCCGACCAGCGGCATCGTCCGGCACGATTCCCACACACGAAAGACCGTGGGCCGGGAATCGAACCCAGTTCGCCTCGGTGGGAGGCGAGTAGTCTAACAACCACACCACCGCGGCCCCCGCCAAGTGGATATTTCAAATAAACTGCGACATGCTATTCCAGACTTCAATGGCGACTTAAGCTGAAATAAAATTTCGCGTTAAAAGAACTTTTTATAAATTAGTACGGTTCAAAATTCTAAGGTACAATTCTTATGCGTACGCTAAAAAAACATAAAGAATGTAATTTTTTTAATGATTTGGTATTAATGATTTGGTATTTTAATTAATTTATCATCGATATCGTTTCACGAAACCATACAACATCCTCCAAAAATAGAAAAAAAGTGTTCTTAAACAGTTTTGACGTCGTTTTGAAGTATGATAAATATATATTTGTTGACAACGAATTAATTTTATTTGGCTTCCATTTGTGCCATGTACAAAAGTGATAACTGAATTACTAGAAAAACTGTAACCTTCCTAAACATTTTTACACTTGATCAACCGATGAAAAAGTAATCGGGTTTATGACAATCATAACGTTATATATTATGCAACGATACACACTGGACTTAAATGTAAATACTTAGCAGGGCTTTCAAAAGTGGTCGGTTCCTCTCCCTTTCCCATTTTCTTGAGAACACTGCTGTCTGTATGCGAAACCGGAACAAAGAACTATGCGCACACAAGCCCACAGCAGTTAACGCTAGACGCAAGAGTAGAATAATTATGGGAAGTCGGGCACAAAGGATTCAGGAGTAGGCGCCACGCGCCGGGCGGCCGCCATGCTCTGACGTCACCCAACCGCCATGTTGTATGTAAGTGACCTCGACCTCTACTTTTGACCTTGACCCTGTGTCTATAACCCTCAACCTATAAGAATTCTAAAAACCCAAAATTTTATAAAAAAAAAAAAAAATAAATATAAAATATTCTAAAAAAAAGAAAAAATTTAAAAGTTATCAAAATTAATTATTTAAAGATGTGTATGTAAGAGGTCCGGTGTTCGATGACAGGTGGATCAACTAAACTCCCGACAAGACAGACCCTCGCCAGGTCGGCCGGTGTCCACCTCGTCAGCTATATTAAATGTCGATGATATTGACACAATTCCCGTGAACTATAATAACCTTGTACATAAAAGAAATAATCCAATTTTTCTTTTAAAAATTCCAACAAATTCCCAAAAAAAAAACTCCTTCACACTTGACTCAAGACCCTGGACTCATCAAGACCTTTAACTCAAGACCTTGACTGAAGACTCAAGAATTAAGACCCTTGTCTCAAGACTTAAGATCCCTGACTCAAGACTCAAAACTCAAAACCCTTGACTCAATACCTCTACCTTAAGACCCTTGACTCAAAGCTCAAGACTCAAATACACTTGAATCAAGAACCTTGCCTCAAGACCCTTGTGTCAAGACCCAAGACTCAATACCTTTGACTCAAGACCCTGGACTCAAGACACTTGACTCAAGATCCTTGAATCAAGACCCTTGAGTCAAGACTCAAGACACTTGAAACAAAACCCTTCACTCAAGACCCTTGACATAAGACTCAAGACTGAAGATTGAAGACTGAAAACCCTTAATCCAATACCCTTGACAATTTACCCTAAACCCAAAAATCCTAACAATTCTAAAAAATAACCCTACAATGTCTAAAAAATTCTGAAAATATATAAAAAAACAACAATAAAAAACTATTCATAATTTATAAAAAAATAAGAATAAAACTATCTATAATTTATAAAAAATATAAATAAATTATTATAAAGAAATTGATATAAAAACTTATACTTCCGGAGTAATCCAGTCGTTCAGCAGAAGACTGACCCGCGCCAATGTTTCTCATTGGTTAATTAGTTTGCTCCCCTCCAGTCCCTCCACCAATGTTCCTCATTGGTTAATTAGTTGGCTCCCCTCCAATCCCTCCACCAATGTTTTTCATTAGTTGATTATTTGTGCTCGCTTCACCCTAAAAAGTAATATTATTGGTTTATTACTTATGCTCGTACGACCTGCCACCAATATTTCTCATTGGTTGATTATTCGACATGCTTCCACCTCCCTCACCTTTGCTCATTCCATCCTATGCAGCCATATTGTTTTTTCGTTTGTAATTTGTTTTAATTTTTAACACATATGTGATGCTAGTGTATCTATTATCGATTTATTCACCATAGGTGCTGTCGATTTAGTCGCCATGTTAGTTGTCGACCTTGACTTTACCCTAATGACAGTGAACTCGAAAAATCGAGAAAAATCGCATCCCAAACAATTCCCAATTACTAGCTGGTCACATTAAGGGAACATGCCGACTAATAATACTAATTAACGACTGACTGCACACAAGACTGACTTAACCAAAGACTAACTCCACCAAACTGACTCCACCCAAGACCTATTCAAACCAAGAGCGACTCAAACCAAGACTAATTCCACCCAAGACTATCTCCACCCAAGAATAACTCCATCCAAGACTAGTTCCTGGCGAGACTGACTTAGCACAAGACTAATTGCTAATGAGACCAGTTCCTTCAAAAATGACTAGACCAACAGACAAGACCAACCTTCTATACCACCCACATATACCTACAACAAAACGATGATGGAAAATCTCGAGAAATGTATCCGAATAAGAGTCTTAAAGCTAACCTCTTCGCAGAAAATCTTCGCAGAATCTTCGCAAAACGTTTTCAATACAGCCGTCCATACCAAAGGGTCATATTAACTTATCAAGCCAACTTACCAGACCAACTAAACAGGCCAACCATCTAGCTGTGAAACATTCCTCAAAAAATATTCTCATCATTTCATTCGTTTGCCATACAAAAATCATCCATTTCAAACGACCCGAGTAAGGAATGTGCACTACTGTATGGATGGCAAAGTTTTACGTTACATGTGTGTATGTAGCTTTTATTTTTATTTTCTGGGAATGTAATTGAAAGGAAAATTCTTTTTCTACATTTTGCTCTTATCTACAATATACACAACGGTCGTACAACAATTTCAATAGCCCAATGGAAAAATACACTATTTTATATATGCCAAAGCTGCGTTCATTTTATAGTAATTTTATTTTGTATCTGGGGCTGAATGGCTTTGTACTGAAGGCAACCACCTCCCCCCTTCCCCCAACAAGGCGACACGTGCCGACAATTAGGGAGGGAAGCTAGAGAGCATATAAGCCTCTTTGCGGGGCAGGTGCGGAAACAGTTCTTTATTACCGAGCCGAGAGGTTAGTTCGAGGGACAGTCAATTATTACCGCGCAGAGAGGTTAGATCAGTAGACCATCGAGCAGTCAGTTGAATATCGCCGTGCAGAGAGAGGTCAACCACGCCGAGGGTGGCTGGGGGCACATCAGACCCTCGGCCACATCAGTACGTCAGTAGAGTAGTCCAGGGGAGACGGCAACATATGCGGGCCTTTGCCAAGGCCGCCCAATTCGCCGGAGCTCATCCCCAGCTGACATCATACCAGCACCAACAGCAGAGTTAAGTATAAAGTCGCCGCCCAGAGAAGCCCCCCCTCCACCACGAAGTCACCCCAGTTAATACGAATAGCCAAATTAGAGTACCACACCTCGGAAGTGTTGCTGTATGTTGTTTTTGTTCAAACTCGAGACAATATAATTATCCAGTTAAGTAAAACGTCAAAAGACTACCTTATTGAAAAACCTTTAACCTTCTAGGCACCTTATAGTCTATGCCTGGAGGAATTAACACCGACCCTATAAGCCACGCTGTATTCCACAGTGGCGTGGCATCAAGTTAAATAGTCACGACCAATGTGGGGCCTAGATAAGCCCGCGTCAGTTAAGTTGGCTTCCCAACAGTGAGGCGTAAAGTTAAGTTGGCTTCCCCAACGTGGGACACAACCCTGATAAGTTGAATTGGCTTCCCAACTGTGTAGTATCATCATTAAGAAACGATATGTATATATCACATATATATTATATATACACATGCATGCACATTCTCTTAAAGATGAAATAAACGTAGGCTATGATGACAAAATTTTGATCCTAGGTTTCAGCAATTATCATGGTTTGAGCTTCCTCGTTTGTGTAGTATACATAAAAAATTATGATAGTGTACTAATTTTACTTATTTTGTTATTTATTAATGTTTTTATTGTCTCAAAATTTTTTATATTTTTATTATTTCTACCCTGTCTCTTAAAATACTTGTACATCTTTTTAGAAATGTGTAAATACCATATTAATAACTGTGGACTACTTAAATAGGAAATTTCTTCCTCGACCGAAAATCTTACCATGGCAAAATTTTCCCGTGACACCAGTCTGGAGAAGAATCAAGAGTTTGAAAATAAACTGAGTGGAATTAGTTCCATATTCGTGAGAAAAAATTACACTAGTTGCAAACCACTAGGATGTCACTTCTGGTTTCGAATGTTTTGTAAATTTATTTCATTCGTCTGGTGGCCACAAAACGTTTACTAAATAACACTTTTAAAATATCGTTGTAGTTATCAAGCGATATACGTTTTTCCCTTGGGTATAATTAGAGGTCAAATTTTAAAATAACATTCCATAGTCAATAACATTTACTTCGTAGATAAAATATGAATATTTTACGTTTTTAGTTCATAACATATATAATTTTACACACAAAAACTTGAAATATACTTTAAATCTAGTTAAGCTTTTGAAAGTTGGATGCCGAACAGTACTCTAATAGCATCTTTTTAAGCAAAAACCACACATTTATCGTAAATTAATCATGTCTAAATGCACATCATAAATATTTATTTAAGCTTACAAACCCATTACTGACAGTAAATACATTTGCCTGTGTTTATGAAAACCGAGTGGATCCTTTACTTATCTTTTTGTTTCTAAACGAAATCATAAAGGCTATCGGTGTTAGAAGCCGACAACACTGGTTTTGTGCTTTCGACGAACGTTAAGGTAAGAGGAGTGGCCCAATTGCGATTTTTTTTATTCAGTAAAAGCTTAGAGCTACCCTAATTTCAAGACAACCTGACTATAGTCAATCCACGGTGATTTCCAACTTTTCTGAAGCCCTGCTAAAGTTCTACTATCGGTATATTCCTCCACCTCATGCAAACTAACCAAAGTGTATAAAATGACATCTAAGGGACAACGCACCGCGTTCATGCGCACTTAGTGTAATCATATTTTGCATAAGAACTATTTCTTACTACGCATTACCAACCTACCTATTGTACAATGATTTTATTCATATTTATTGTAAATGTAATGTTGTAATTTATAGATAATATACAGTATACGTAAATGTTCAATTTGATAAAAAGGCAAGGTTTTTTTTAAAATGTAAAATTAAGTATAAAACGCTTACGATACATGACGTATTTAGAAAACAATCAGGCACGTCGCACTTGGGAGATTTTTCAAAGGTTTTATTCAAAAAGTGTGAAGAAACCGCGGATAGACTATACGAAGTAAGCCCATAGTGCAAGTTTCTGCTAAAAATAATCTCTTTTAATTTGTTTTAAAGCATGTCGCGTGGCTATTAAGAGTCATGGTCGAGAGGCAGGAAAACAAGCGGGGATAGAGGGTTAATGTTGCGCTAGTAGTGTGCGGACAGAAGTCCACCTCGGCCCCTTTTTCACAAGCTCCCCAAGCCGCCGCTCAACCTCAGCCGCCACCTCCCTAACTGAAACTGATTCGGTTATCGCCGTCATCGCACCATCCACTACACATAACCGCTCCTGCGAGCCGGAAGGGAAGGCGGGGTAGCGGCTGCAGGGAGCGGTAGCTCGGAGGGTCAGAAATTAAACAAAACCATTTAAAAACGTCATCCGCACGCGTCCAGTTTTAATTACCGCGATAATAGAGGTCCGGCCCGGTGACGTCATCCGCCCAATCAACCACCGACAGCCCTCGCCAAGTGCTGCGGAGGGGAGCTGTGTGTGAGTGCGTGTGCGAGTGTGGAAAGAGAGAGCAAGGAAAAAATATAAAAAAGCGAGTACTTTATCTACCCCTGCGGCTACCGGGAATAGTATTTATCTGAATCCCGCCGTTTGGGGATTGTACGAGGGGTGTTGGTTGAATGATGGTCTACGTGCGAGGGTGCAAAAAAAAAAAAAGGGTGGGTTAAAAATGGAGGGAGGGTGGTGTGTGTGTACCTTTCGCGTCAAAATTAAGAGGTCTTCACAGGATTTTTGCTTGAAATCATGACTCTCCGTGAGAACTGCATGCTCTTTAGAATTATAGTAAGAAATGTAGATACTTAGCATATTAATTTTATTTTTAAAGCTCTGACTGCTATCTAGGTNTCTTTAGAATTATAGTAAGAAATGTAGATACTTAGCATATTAATTTTATTTTTAAAGCTCTGACTGCTATCTAGGTGCGGGATGCTAATGATAGGTCGACATTAACATACAGATATTACAAGAATACACAGTCATATTGGCATGAAAATAAAAAAAANATGCTAATGATAGGTCGACATTAACATACAGATATTACAAGAATACACAGTCATATTGGCATGAAAATAAAAAAATGAAAACAAAATTAACAAAGACAGCTGGCAAGACAGAAACTCAAACATAAAAGAACTATGCAAATAGAATATTATATTGTGTGAACAACATATAATTACACAAATTAGATTAATGAAATTGTATACGACAGAAACTGACTAGTTATATATAATCATGAATGGTTCCTACTACAAATGCGTCTGCAGTATATTCTAGCCTTCTTTTCTTGGAAATATAGACAAAGCATTTATCGTTCTGTGTCTATATACCCATGTGTTATTCCCCTTTAACGACTTTTTATCTACCAAACAGACTTGATGAAACTTTGTAGGAATATGACGCCAATAAACGTCATCCTGTCATACCTGTCCATAAAAGGAATTTCTTCTGCATTTACAAAACTGGGAATTTTCAAACGTTTCAATGCAAGATTGTGTTATCAATCCATAGACGATGCATCAGTTTGCCAGTAAATGTTTAAGTCAGTGTGGTGTGTGGTGATTATTCACACATGATTATAACTTATCACATTTCTCCCTCTGTTGTAATTATGCACTAGTTTCTACAGACTGTTTGAATCGCATAATTTCTTAATAAAACCACACTGAATTTGATAGTGTGAGTGTGTGCTTGTGTATAATGATGTGTTTGTGCATGCTCACGTTTTCTCTGCAGTTTCTGGCACTTAAGAGATTGGGTAATAATTTTAACAACCCGTATAATATAAAATTTTGAGCATGTTTAGGTCGCCATAATAGAAAAATAATTTATATTTTGTACTAACGAAGAACAGCCAAAGAATCTTTGCAGAGCAAGACGTAAACTATTGCTCTCCAATTGAAAAGCTACGGATCTAATTTGAATGGAATGTAACTCTTTGTTTCTTTACCCAAAAATAAAATAATTTTAAAATATTTATATGAAACGTAGACATATCGAGACACTACACAAAAAGCGGCTAATTGAAGTGCTAAAACATCATAACTGAAATTACTCATACCGCCTAAAATGTTCTATTTTCTTCACAAACTCCAAACATTCTAGCTTAAAAAACATTTACTATGCCACGATAACAAATGTTGTGCCTTTAAAACTATCCAGGTAAACTACACGGTTTCCGTATAGCTCGTTCTTTCAAGCGGTGGATTTTACACGTCTTCCGTTAGCTTGATATCTACACAGGTGTACAGGCTGTCCAAAAAGTCATTCCCTGAATACAAACTTTATTTATATCCACTATATGTAAGATATAGATGTGAAATTGGTGTCAACATATTGGCAAACTAATCAAGTTTTTTGTTGCAGGTTTCAGTAACGTGACTTTAGTGTAGCAATTGCAGTGTCCAGGAAACCAGACATGTTCACAAATCAGGAAAAAACCTAGTGTTTCCTCTGATACTACGAAACCCGGTTACCAATAACAGTGCAGAGGAACTTTCAGATAACATATGGAAAGATGCCGTCCGATGTCAAGAGCATTGTCGTGGTAAGACAAATTCAATAACACTAGATCTGTTGCTGACTTACCGAAAACTGGCCGACCATCAACCTCAGCTGGAAGGGTAGAAGTAGTGAAACAGTCTTTTGTGCAAAGTCCCAAGAAATCATTGCGTAGGGTCTCACGTAAAGTACAGATTCCAAAAATTTCCCTTCGTGAGACCTTAGACAAACGTTTATTGTTTCGTGCATACAAAGTGCAAATTGCTCAGGCTTTGTTGCCCAATGACACCACGCGTCGGTATGACTTTGCAGTCAAAATGTTATCATACATTGAGGGCGATAATGTCGTCTCAACAAAGATGTTACTTTTTCTGACGAGATTATTTTTTCTGTCAGTGGTGTATTGAACGGGCATAACGTGCGTATTTGGGGTTCAGAGCCCCACTGGTGTGAGTCAAAGTGTACCAGAGGCAGCCCAAAGGTGAATGTTTCGTGCGCGTTTTTGCTCGACAAAATTATTGGATTAGTCATTCCCGCTGAGCTGAGGGCACCATCATATCTCCAGTGTATCTGGACATGTTGCAATTGTTTGCTGTTCTTCAGTTGCTTGAGTAACACCCAGATGTCATTTTTGAACAAGACGGTGCACCACCTTATTAGGGTGTGGAGGTTCGTGCCTATCTTGATACAACATTTCTCGGACGATGGATCGGTCGTGATGGCCAGACAGGTTGGCCTCCACTCTCCTGTGATGTTGGCTAATGTATGGACAAAATTGAATATCGTCTAGATGTGCTACATGCTATCAAGTGTGCTCATGTGGAGACCTACTGATGGGTTGCCCTGTTGCAAAAAAAAAAAACTTGGCAAGTTTGCCAAAATTTTTATTTGACACCCATTTCACAATTCTATCTTACATATAGCGGATAATATTGTATTATGTGTCGCAGGCCTGCTCCGCTGACCTTGTCCCACCCCGCGCGAGCGGGTGGAAGAGAAGGACAGAGTAGTTAGATGGTTTATGGACGCGCGCGATATCAGTTGCAACCAGAGACGTGGAGGCTTTTCAGAAATGAATGTTTACAGAACGTGCCTGTTATGCCTATCAGGGTGCGTGCCGCTCCCGACCTTGGGTATCAAGTGTCTTTGAGACATCTGAAGAATGCTCTGAATTACTGACCTCATGTCAGATTCGGGTGCGGCGAACCTTCCAGGCCAAGGCCAGCAGCTATAAAAGGCAAGTCAGGCCTCCGAGCCGGCAATTGTTGAATGGATAAGTTTCAGCGATATAAAATATTAGAGAGAAGAGTAGCGCGTGGCAAAAGAAGTGACCAGTGGGAGGAAATCTGCAACTGCGAACATCATAGCAGCGAAAATTATGACTGCAGGCTGGATTATTGGACTGGATGAGTGATTGGAAGACATTATGAATGATGGCAACAGATAGACTGAATGCATGGTAATGATGAGTATGAGTTAATTGGCAATAACCAAAAAGAGACATAACGAGGTTAATTAGAGTTGAAATATTGGGCTGTGAAATAAAAGGAGCAAAAGTAGAGACAAGTAATTTATTGCTGTAAATAATAGCTGTGCGAATAAATTAAAAATCAAATTTGGTTCTTTTATTTTTATTAAGACCTCCATCTCTTACGAACTCTGACACGCCCCTCAGGCATTCTGGTAAAACTGGTGTCAGAGGTGAAATGGAGGCATTAAATTGTAAATAAGTTAAGCCATAGGCAAGTAATTAGTGGTATTCAATAAATAAATTAATTGTAACAGTTCTAGGCTGAAATATTAAGACTGTTTTGGTCAACCATCGCACTGATTGTTTACTAGAAAAATTAACGCAGAACTGAAAGCACTGCGAGCATTAATTGAGGGACTAAGTAGCCAAGTGAGCGCAAGTACTGAGAGTCTTGATACCACAGTTAGTAGTGCAGTAGAAACTGTAAACGACAATGTAAATAGCCTGATAAATAATGTAGGTGATTTAGTATATACGAAAATATATACTGTAAATGAGAATGTTGACAGGAAAATAGACTCTGTACATGAACATATAGACAGGCAAATATAAGGCATTAGCAAGTTAGTTAACACGGGAATTGACAATGTGAATGAAAGAATGGACAGTGTAAATAACAGGATGGACAGCGTAAATGAAAATGTGGACAGTGTCAGAGGAAGGATGGACACCATCGAGAATGAAATGAGCGCGATGAAGAAGGAATGGCAGGAATTTCTTCAGCAGCGAAGTTCTACAATCACCACACTGGCAGCCGAGAAAATTGAGGAAGCAGTACAAGTTGTTACCAACACAGCAAACTCGGAGGTTAGTCAGCAGCTCTGCAACAATGGTGTCGCGCAGCCAGGAGTGGAAAAGGGGGCTCAATTAAGTCCGCCCCTTATGATGGCCAGACAGCTTAGCTGGAGTACCAACACCAGTTTGAAATTGTCACCAACCTGAATGGCCGGACAGCCGAACAACGTGCTTACTATTTCACGGCTGTACTGAGAGGCCCTGCACTCAGCATACTTCAATCTCTACCAGAGCGACATCGACTGTACCCCACACTGGTGTCGGCTTTGGAGCTACGTTTTGGCGATAGATACCTGCGACATGCCCACCATGCACAGCGGCGAAGCCGCACCCAGCGACCAGGGAAATCACTGCAGGAGCTATAGCAAGACATTGTGCAGGCTCTCCCAAATATCCCTGTAAGGGTGTCCCAAGGAGGTGAGCGACATCATAACAGTCGGCGTTTACANAAGGAGGTGAGCGACATCATAACAGTCGGCGTTTACATAGATGCCATCGCCGACACAGAGGTACAGCAAGCAGTATGTCTGGCTGCAGACCACAACATTCAGGATGCCCTGGCCAGAGCACTGGAGGTGGAGTCAGTAAGATCGGGAGCCACATCCCGACGTCAGGTATGGACAGTGACTCTGAACGAAGACGACGAAGACAGAATAACGAAGACACTGAGGAGTTGCAGACGACTATGAAAGGCATTGCTACCATNGACCAGGGAAATCACTGCAGGAGCTATAGCAAGACATTGTGCAGGCTCTCCCAAATATCCCTGTAAGGGTGTCCCGAGGAGGTGAGCGACATCATAACAGTCGGCGTTTACATAGATGCCATCGCCGACACAGAGGTACAGCAAGCAGTATGTCTGGCTGCAGACCACAACATTCAGGATGCCCTGGCCAGAGCACTGGAGGTGGAGTCAGTAAGATCGGGAGCCACATCCCGACGTCAGGTATCGACAGTGACGCTGAACGAAGACGACGAAGACAGAATAACGAAGACACTGAGGAGTTGCAGACGACTATGAAAGGCATTGCTACCATNCTGAACGAAGACGACGAAGACAGAATAACGAAGACACTGAGGAGTTGCAGACGACTATGAAAGGCATTGCTACCATGGTCCGTGCCACAGAGCCTTGCCGCCCCCACCCAAACGACTGGAGTGTTGGCCATGTGGACGGCTGGGGCACCTGAGAGCCTACTGTCCGCAACAGTAGCAGAAGTGGCAGCGGGAAAAGAGGCAGCGAGAGGCAGGTGAGAATACAACACATTCGGAAATCTTGCAACTACCGATCTTAATGATGAAGGTCGGTGACAGTTGGAGGGAAGGTTTCAATGTTCTTACATGTACAGTTGGTGAAACAGGATTGGGATGCAATACCGGTGGAAGGGAGCCTGAATGATGTTCCTTGCCAGATGGTCGTCGACACTGGGGCTACTATAAAAGCAGTAAGATCAGACATCCTCGGGCCTTCCCCCAGCATTCAATCGACGACAGCTTGAAGCGGTACTATTTGACTACAGTAACAGCTGAGACCTCTCCAGTTATAGGTAATATAAAAGTTATCTTGACGCTTGGTGACTTAGCATGGAGCACTATGTTTACATCTCAGAAATAGAGGATGAATGTCTTCTGGGGCTTGATGTATTATGTAGGCTGGGGTGCTTTATCGATACTCGACTTGGTGTGCTACAGGTAGGCAGAACAGATTTGGTGGTGTCTACTCCACAATTAGCTGCCCAGTAGTTCAGCCCACTGTGCTGTTCGGTTATAGTGAAATTTTGGGTCTAATTGAGCCAGTAGAGAGGATTGGCGTCCTGCCAGGTAAAGTTGTCGTAGCAAAGACTTCGGTTTCTTCTAATTCTGACAGTTTTCCAGTTAAAATGATACATTTTTCCGATAGTGCCATTGGTCTTGAGGAGGGGGCCATGGCAGGTGTTTGCAAGCAGGTCACACAGGCACTTCCAAATGTTTCAAAACATTCTAGATTAAAACAAATATAATGTCATTTACCAGATAAGTACTTTGCTGAAATATATGTAACCTCTTAGTCTTGTACTTTTCTATTTTTATGTAGCGCTCTTAGCCACCAGGCCATCCTGCGCTACGACCACCCAATCGGTGGGGAAGAGGGATCATGCCCTCTCATTGCAGGTGTCCCAGCTACCCACCTGAAGTAACCAGATCCAAAGCCCCAACCTGATTGTTAAGTACGACCAAGAGACGCCCTACCACATGGACTGAGACCCTGGTACTCAGTTACCAAGCGTATGGAATGGCCGGGGTTGTATCCATGCCACCAGTGTCTTGCCAGGACACAAACGNCTGGTACTCAGTTACCAAGCGTATGGAATGGCCGGGGTTGTATCCATGCCACCAGTGTCTTGCCAGGACACAAACGGAGCGGGTTGCCGCTCACCGCCTGGTCTTTCTTTGAGAGGGGGAATCTCTCCAGACCTCCTCCAGCCTATGGAGTTNGAGCGGGTTGCCGCTCACCGCCTGGTCTTTCTTTGAGAGGGGGAATCTCTCCAGACCTCCTCCAGCCTATGGAGTTAACCACTGCCAGCACGAGTCCAACCTCTATTGATCGGTACACCAGATAGAACCACCAGATAAGTACTTAGTATGAAATATACATAGCCTCTCGGCCATTGTACTTTTCTATTTTTATGCAGCGCTCTTAGCCATCAGGCCATCCCGCACTACGACCGCCCAATCGGTGGGTAAGAGGTATCACACCCTCTCATCAAAGGTGTCCCAGCTACGCACCTGAAGTAACCAAATCCAAAGCCTTAACCTCATTTTCAAGTATGACCAAGAATAAATAGTGACAAAATGAAGATGCGTTATGATAGGAAAATGTTGGGTGACGTATTTAAAGAACGACAACTATTGTGGCTGTACAACCCACAGAGGAGAAACGGATACTGCCCGAAGCTACAGAAATGTTGGGAATGCACCTACAGGATTCTGAATAAGATCAATGATGTTGTATTTCTGATTTTTCGTCAAGGCTCGCGGGTGAAGTTGAAGGTTGTCCACATTGACATATTGGCACTATACGAAGATCCGGATGTAGCAGAGTCTGTTAGGGCCGAACAGACATGAGGAGAGGGCAGTGTGACGTGTCAGTGATTTGCTCCGCTGACCTTGTCCCACCCCGCGCGAGTGGGCGGAAGAGAAGGACAGAGTAGTTGGATGATTTATGGACGGGCGCGATATCAGTTGCAACCGGAGACGTGGAGGCTTTTCAGAAAGGAATGTTTACAAAACATGACTGTTATACTTATCAGGACGCATGCCGCTACCGACCTTGGGTATCGAGTGTCTTTGAGACATCTGAAGAATGCTTTGGATTGCTGATCTCGTGTCTCTCAGCTAGACTCGGGGTGCGGCGAATATTCCAGTTCATGGCCAGCAGCTATAAAGTGTGTTTCTGTCCTCCGAGCCGGCAGTTGTTTAATTAATGAGTTTCTGCTTATGAAGACCAGTGAGAAGAGAAGCGCACGGCGAGAGAAGTGACCAGCGGGTGGGAAATCTGCGACTGCGAACATCAGAGCAGTGAACTGCAGGTTGGACTATTGGACTGGGTGCGTGAGTGAAAGACATTACGAATTATGGCAACAGATAGACTGGCCGTGTTGTAATGATGAGTATGGGTTAATTGACAATAACCAAACAGAAACATAAAGAAGGACGTTAGTTAGAGGTGAAATATACATTAAATATTGCACTCTTTGAGAAATAATAAGGGTTATAGTGGAGACAGATAATTTAATGTTGTAAATAATAACTGTGTAAATAAATTAAAAATTAAATTATATTTTTTATTTTTATTATGACCTCCATCCCTCACGAACTCAGATACGCCCCTCAGGCGTTCTTGCATCAATTGTTTGCAATGAGTGAAAGACTTTCCGGATATTCTGTATACGGTTTGATAAAAGGTGTTATATGTCTTACGCCGAATGTTATAGTTTATAGCAATTTATTTTGCGAACACTGCTTTGCAAATTTTTTTATGTACACTAATAAATAAATAAAATTTTACACATACAAACTTTTGCTAATTTTACATTTTTGTTGTGTAATTTGTAAACAAAGAACAGCATGTGTAATTTGGCATAAATGCTCTTAATCCTGGGAATACTACAAGTATTTGGTGAAAATACATTAATGGATGGCTTATTTAACTTAATATTGGTGTTAATGTACACATGTTGAATTATGCATAAGAACACACCCACTCCCTGTTCTAAAATCTTAAATTGTGAATTTTTACTACTACATTGTCGTTCTAAGGCACTCCACGTCAGTGTAGATGTACAACTTCCGTTGTGTAATTTTAAAATAATCATGTATATGTAAATTTTCATTAATTTATGGAGTAGCCCATCTGTGAGAGTATAGTTACACATAACAAGTTTTGGCAATTTTCATGGGTTGTGTAATTTGTTGAAACGAGTACAGTTTTGTAATTTTATACTAATGTTCCTAGGATTTTAAAGATAACAACAAGTATATGTTTAAGACATGCTATTTAGCGGTACGGAGTAGAACACTCCGAACTCCATTATTATGTTCAAAACGGAAGCTTAGCTCCCGATGATCGCATTTGATTGCTATTTGCATATAGCTTACGTATTCTATATATGAAGTCAATTGTTACCCACGTTTTAGAGAGACATTTTTATAACTTTCTTTAACTACTATGTTACTAAAAGGAGTACAATAACGTGAAAATTGTAACATTACGCATACAAAGTATGTGAAATAACATGACGCAGTTGTAAAATAACTGATACCGATAGCCTTCGGATACTGACCGAGGTGGGACAATTACAACAATAGACTAACGTGGGTCTTAATACAGTAGTGGTGGTAGCTTACATAACACAATGCTCTCCTTAAATGGTTATACTATGTTATATACATATGTTTAATTATATAGCCATATAGTTATATATGCTGTACCTATATATATTTCTATAAATTTGTTCATTTACCTCACGCGCTATAACATAGTGAGTTCCCCCACCTTAACGAAAAGGATGGTTTGATTCAAAATTCCAACAAAGTATAGCAGCGTATTGTCGTTGATGCATGGGTTCTTTATTACTACCACTGGAGAGAATCATTTGGTCGCCACAGTATTTTCAATGAAGCATGACTGTATATATGTGACAATTCAAACAGATAAAGTATTCACACTTCATCAATGAAAAATCAGCATGAGATACGCAGGACAGTTTTTCATCTCCACACTCTAAATCTGAATCAGTGAGAATTTCACTGTTTTAATCAGTTAACAGCACCTGACTGATTCAACAGTCATATCAGTGAATTTACCTGATGAATTAGTGAAAAAAAATGAATGTTTTCCTTCACTTATTGATTCAATGACATTTACCACTGATTCATCAACCATCTTTTCACTGTTTTTCATTGATTTGCTTTTTGGCTGATGGATCAGTTAAACAACGTTTACAAAATGGCCGTTAAATAACGCGGATAAAATAAAATAAGAACGCATAAACTAATAAAACCAATAAAAATACATTCTAAAATGTGAGTTTTGTCATTCATGACACTATTTTACGAGGTTACATGTTCTATTCCGTTTTTACGTTTATCATTTCGTTTTCACGTAATCATCTCAGCGCTCGGTTTGAAGGTTTGAACTGCATTTAATATGGTGAAGTCAGTGCATTTATGTGTACTATTTGTTTTAAAAATATTAACGTTACAAACTATACTAAAAATGAAACTAAAGTGTATCCTAATTAAAACTTCGCTTTCAATTAATAGATATAGCACACATATTTTANTATACTAAAAATGAAACTAAAGTGTATCCTAATTAAAACTTCGCTTTCAATTAATAGATATAGCACACATATTTTATCCATTGTTTTCAACGGTGACTCCGTAGCTTAGAGGGAAACATCATAGTATAATTAATTGGGATGGTAGTAACGTGAGTTTAATTCTGAGAACCCGTGAGAAATTTTCTTATCTTTTTAAATTACGGTAAATGGGGCAANTGGTAGTAACGTGAGTTTAATTCTGAGAACCCGTGAGAAATTTTCTTATCTTTTTAAATTACGGTAAATGGGGCAATATTAATAGTAACTATCATACATATGATCATTTCTTGTAATTGCAATCAATAAAACAAATCTATATTTAATTGGCCGCACGCAGTCGGTCGTCACTTATTCAAACAGTGAATTTGTTTCACGTCACTTATTCAGTCAGTAAAACTGTTTCACTCAAACAACCAGTTGTTTTCCTCTGATTTTCACTGATTAGAGAAGTTGAATTTCACTGCGAATCAGTGGTTTTCCACTAATTCGAATTTAGAGTGCAGGAGGTCGGTGTTTGGTGTAAGATTCCTCGAAAACAGATAATCCGTCTCATGTAATTCTGTGACACCATAAATGCGAGAACGTTCGTCGGAACTGTCGCAAGTCGAATCAAACCAAACTAAACTTATACATTCATACAAGCACGTGGTAACCATCACCAATGCTTATTGTAGTANCAAGTCGAATCAAACCAAACTAAACTTATACATTCATACAAGCACGTGGTAACCATCACCAATGCTTATTGTAGTAAATAAAGTTGTTATACTGTTTATCTGATGGCGTTGGTACGAGCTCACTGAATTATGATTAATCTGCGTAAGAAACGAAATGCTTCCCCCCCCCACTCTTCAAGAAATTGTTCCATTTTTTTAAAAATAAAATATAAAGTGCACCGAAGGAATACGTCCTGACTTCTTTACACACTAACATATTCCAAGCAATATTAGAAACAGTGGATTTAGAAAAAAAAAAAACTTGTATTTTCAGAAAATGTTTTGGTACAAGACGCAGTTACTGGAAACACCGCCGTAAAACACTGCCATCGTCCTAATTAAGTGTTCAGTATCGTCAGTATTGTTTTTAGTCTGTGTTCAAAACTAAGATATTCTCATTAAATAAAAAAAGCGTTTTTATTTTATTTTAACAAAACGGCATTATAGCTTATGTAAACGTCAGTGAATATCGTATTCAATTTACGTACGTCGTGAGACCCTGTAGTATGCATTATTGAGCAAAGCTTCAAAAAATTAACATTTAAAATAAAAAGGTTTGCGTAATATTTGCATTTCCTGTTAAAGGCAGAAAGAAAACTCAATAGCACCGAGCTACACTCCGCATATTTGCAATACCTAAACGCAACGATTCAAGAAAATCGGCTGAAGAATAATGGAGTAATTATATTAGCCACTCATACACACACAACGTTTTGTCTTTTTAAAAATATTTATATGCTAAGCTCTTGAAAATGCAGCTATAATTTTACTCTCAGGATTGTGAGCCCGCTGCATAAATTGACACCTTCCCCCCTCTCTTTCGCAATCCAAATTGCAGGGGCGGATCCAATCACATTTTAATGGGGAGGGAGGAACATTCAAAGTCACCTGCTTATGTTAGACATGTGTGTGTCTCTATATACGTGTTATATATATGTGTGTAAATGTGAATTTGTGCATAATGAACGCATACTACTGTAACCGACAGTTTTCGAGAACACGTAAGATGCCAGTATTTGTAAGAGTCAACGATTACAAGTTTTTTTATGCTCTCCGTTAGTTCTTTACCATTGTCGCTACTGTAGTAATAATTTATCAGTGAAGTAAAATGCGCATAGTTACAACAGAAACGAAAGTGCTATAAAATTTATACTTTTTTCGTGACAGGTAAAACAATAAATTATCGTTACAGAAAAAATATAGATCATGAATATGGCGAAGACGTGTTATTAAACAACATACACGTATCTGCTGCATTGCAAATTTGTAAGACTTTCACTTTCGTAATTTAATTTTACTTTGGCATATTTTAGAAATCAAGATTTTTATAATAAAAAATTATAAAATTTAAAATTTTATACCTGTATACCCCTAAAAAATTTTCCTAGCATACGAGATGCGGGCACCATATGCGGTAATGTAAAATGTCCACTAAAATGTGACACTGAATGCCTTTAAACAAAATAGTGGCCACTTTGATAATTTTAACACCAACTGTTACTGAACCACACACGAAAAGAAGAAAATTCTCAACAGTAAATAACGACTGAAAGTCTCAATATTTCAAGGAGAGAATTATAATCATGTTAAGGTTACAATTCGCTTTAAAAAAACGAACTCACAATTATGTAGAAGTTGTGTAGAAACTTACTCAGCACGCAAAATATGTAACTAATGAAGAATTGGTACATGGAAAATAAAGCTTCTATTGAAATTGAATGATTTTTATTATGAATTTCCTACCAGAGTGATCTAGGTTCGATTCCTGACGGGGTCATGCTTGATTTTTGCAAGTAGCGGATGTTGCCGCTGGTTAGCGGGTTTTGTCAGGGTGCTCCCTTTCCCCTCGCTCTTGCCCACGGTCGCTGCTCTATCTAAATCTCACATCAGCTCCGTGCCCATTATAAATCTATTTTTAAGCGCCTTCTAAATCTCCTCAACTCATTTGTTGATGTTCTCAGTAACAGGCTTGCTACAGTTTCAATAACATAACTTCCTGCGCCTACTATAGTAATAAAAATTCACTAAATTCTTTTTTTATCAATATATGCGTATGGGTGCACGCGTTTGTGTATGTAGTGTAGATTTTCTCAGTTTTATCATGAATATNCTTCTAAATCTCCTCAACTCATTTGTTGATGTTCTCAGTAACAGGCTTGCTACAGTTTCAATAACATAACTTCCTGCGCCTACTATAGTAATAAAAATTCACTAAATTATTTTTTTATCAATATATGCGTATGGGTGCACGCGTTTGTGTATGTAGTGTAGATTTTCTCAGTTTTATCATGAATATATTCTCAATCATTGCAATATCGACCGAAGTGCATCATATTTAGCGGATACATTCAATTTAGCATTCAGATTATCTGTTTCGCCTCTGTTAGAAAGTAGCAGGTAGGTACATACTTAACCAGCTATTTTAAAACATGGCAATCAACGTTCAGCTCGGAGGCTTGAGGACTTTAAATAGGTTTTCAGATGACTTTCACCAATAATTCATAGGCCTCACTGTTAATGAAAACTAGTCCCACAACAGAAAAAATAACTATTTTTCGTATCATTAAAAAAAATAATAATACAGCGCACCAAACATTTACAGTGCAAATGCCACAACAAAAATTTTGTTTCGTGGCAGATTTTATTTGTAAAAAAAAATTCTAGCGAAATGTGTTGTTGATTTTAAAAAGCCAACTCTGATTTGCCTGTATTTTTGTTTAGCCAACACAGGTTTATGGAAACATAGAATTGCTAGCTCATACAATATTTTTCTCCAGTGCAAATCGCAGCTACGACCCTCTCACTCCCTACTGTGTTTTAGATGTCAGCACATCTAGGTGGAAGATGATCGCGGAAGGTATGTGGGAGAAGGAAGAAAGTGTGAGCCAGTGTATTATTGCCGCATCGTGCCGTGCCGCCACAGTGGAAGCTGCGGGCGTGTGTGTCGGAAATTTGTCGCCACGCGTAGCTGGACGGGCCATTCCGGCAAGCGGATGCGCCATTCATCTTAATACAGATAGGACACGAGGCAGGCCATAGCGACGCGAACAGGACCCATAGCTCCAAATAACTGACTGGCATCCAGCACTGTAACAACTACAAACAGGCATAAACATTAATTACGCCATTATTGGGAGGGCTTTTGTATCTCGAACAGGCGAGCACTTCCCTCTGCGCTACAGCATCCCTGATTCTGTTCACAAATAAGCTCTGATTTATGTACTTATATTTTCAGCTACAAGGGTGATAAAATAATGGAAACTGATTTCTCACTGACGTTTATTTCACTGTTTTTTTTTTGTAAAACCTCTCATTGTAACGCGCTGACGTTCTATTGGTTTTCCCGAAGACTCGCTCACTGCACGTAATCTACTGTGTCTATTTTTCTTTATTTTAACTGCTATATGAAAATATATAGTTCAATAGTAATGATCGCTACATTTGGTGTAACTACTTTGAGCAGACATTTCGATTTATACTTTACGGCAATGTAAGTTGTCAATTATATTACTCCCGTAACGCTTGTTAATGTTTGATTGTTGTTTTCCCAGTCTGAGAACTCTTAATACTAACGATAATCAACAAAGCGAAATTAACACAGGCATGTGTTAGATAAGCTCAGATGTCGTCATTGACACAAAGTTTCATAATTTATGCACGTAACACATACTTTTCATGTTTCACTTCTTAACCCCGTACTTAATTACGTACATAATATGCAGTAATATTTTATTACGAGATTCTATGCCAGAACTACGATTGCACGTAAACAGACTCCGTTTGCCCACAGTTTGCAGTGCAGAAACTAGAAAAATTAGTTTCTGAAGGTTACTGCCATGCCGAAAGGAAATATACGCCGAAATGCCAGGACATTGACAAAATTAGAAACAGACGAATTATGTCCTACATATTATGGATTACAATCTCGTGCTCTGCCACTGTTAGTTATGTTTGTTGGTTTACAAAACAAAGCGGCAAACAAGGATTTCCATTCTTTACGAAACTGCGAATACAAATAAGACGGGTTTTTCTTGTTGAATTAGGAATAAAATTATCGCAATAATTATTGTGATAGTTACTGTTCACACGAAAGTGTGGACGTGTACGTAAAACTTGGTCAATACGTGTGCCTTAATACGACGCATCACGCGAGTACGGAAACATAATGTACTGAATCAAAATCCAGCATACAATTTTGTTGCTTTTCAGATTGAAAACTCATAAGATTTAAGTTCTACAGGCGTACTTGTATAATAACTCATATGTTGCCAAAAACACGTGCGCATTAATCGCGAGAGGCATAGAGAAACTTAAATCAGCTCCAAGTGTGTTCATTTGCCGGTAAATTCGGCGATATGAAAAAAAAAAAAAATGAAAGTAGCTTGTAGAACAGTAGGGATGTTGTGTTGTAGTGTAAGCTTCAGTGCTCGTGCTTGTTAGGCGTGAAATTAGCCCGCTTACACGAGCCAAGAATTGCTGTATGTCACTCGCGTTAAACAAATATTGCCATAAAACTGCTTGACACTGCGTATGAAGCATTTCTCGTGTGTTAAACATTACTTTCACGGGGTACCGTGACACCGTTTATTTTATATGCATCTATATGGGAAGCACTATTTTTACCAGGATTCGTTAAACGTTAATCGTCGGGGAAAATGTTACTTAATAGGTGGGAAAGTTGTGTTCTACACTGAAAGAAAATATTTGTTATTGTTAAAAACTATTTGGCTAATGGTTTCCAAAGCAAAATTTTGTTGTTGGAGTAGAAAAAAAAACATTGTAATGTAAAATAACACGTTGATTGACAAGTACTAAGGTTATATAGCGCTCATCAACACATTTGTGTATTCAACAGATATTTACTGACTGCAAAAATAATATTTTGTTTGCAGCAATAGCATTCATGTTGTCCAGAGTAAAGAATTTGGCTACGATTGATTAACTTCGTCCATTGTATTCTCCAAACGAATTAATGTAGGACATTAATAAGATATTGGAGACGAATAACATTACTACACAAAAAATATTCCAGAAAACAAACTTTCGGTGAGGTGAAGTATTCAGTCCTTGGCATGTGCGCTACATGCTATATTTACGGTATACGCATGCTCAAGTCAAAGCCGACGACACCACGTGAGGTGACGTAGTGTGAGTAAGGTTTTCATTGGTTTTCCGAGATAACTCTAGGCGATTCTAAATACAGGCTTTGGTGAGTTAACTTTTACCGCTGTCTAGCTGTCAAAAAGATGGCGAATCATGACTCGCTTGCAAAAGTCAGCAATTCGCAAAACACTATTGTGATCCTCACTAAATAGTGTCAGCATTTTTTTTTTGCGACTAACGAACATATTATTTATTACCCATCAACATACCGAATTTATTGGTGACCACAAAAATTCTTCCGTGGTTGTTATTTGGCCCTAAATACTGAAATGACAAAACAGTACTGTAAGTTCATATTATTTCATTGCCCAAATATTTCCACTCAGGTGTTAGTTACGGAGAATGAATAATATTTCAGCCGAAACTACTACCTTAAGGTTTTCTTTGACATGTATTTTAATTAAGACCATGAAAATAATTCTACAAACTTCAGTCTTTTTTTCGGAAATAGTGTTAAATATAACGAAACCGAAGTAAAACTGAATTTTGCAGGTAGGAGACTAAAATAAGAGATAAAACAAGAAGTTGCTGATAACTAATGAGCCAACTTTCCTCTACATGGGTGAAAATAAAGTTTTGTAAAGTTTTTGAAAGCTTAGATGGTAGGTAGGAATTGAGGTCTCATTGACAGCAATATCATCAGAGATGAAACCAGAAACATGTGAAACAGTACAAAGAAAATTAAAATACAACGAACCAAGAATCAAATACAGAAAAAACTCGTAAAATTAAGCTAGTTTGCAAACAACTGCATCTTACAAAATGGCGGACAAAAAGTGTTTTTGGATTATTAAATGCTTGTAATATATAATGTCAGTGTACAAAAATTGGTTGAAATTGGTGAAATGGTATGGTAGTTATACCAAATGATCCTAAAATATATGTATTGCCTCCATTTTGAAAAAAAGTGTCTGACATACCTAAATATATCAGTTAACATTACCTACTGCAGTATTACTTGTTTGCCATATTTGGTAGGAATCGGAGAATTGTTTTCCCAAAATATGACATAAAAATTATATTTATTCGTATAGCACTATCTTACAAAATGGAGGACAAATGATGCTCCGTGTAGACACATTTGATGTTTGTTATATATACTCCCAGCGTAAAAAGTTAAGTTGGGATTGATTAAATTTTTTCGAAGTTATAGCATACTATGCTAAAATATTAAGGTGGCCGCCATTTTGAAAATAAGTGTCTGACGTAATTGAAATATATGTATATATGAACTGCGACAGTACTACTTCATTGCCAAATTTGGCAGGGATCTGTCAACTGTTTTCCGAGGAATCACACAAAAATTTGATTAATTCATGTAGTGCTACTTACAAAATTGCACACAAATTATTTTTTGCTTATTTGATGCTTGTAATTGATACTGTCAGCATACAAAATTTGGTTTAAATTGGTTCAAATAGTATAGTTGTTGTACAAAATAAACGTTAAATATTATTATGGCCACCATTTTGAAAATAAGTGTGTATTAAAGTTAAATTATTCTTATTTACTTGGCCTATAAAAATTATTCTTACATGCCAAATTTGGAGTAAATTGGTTGTGTTTTTCGAGATATACTGAAAATATTTAGTTTTACATGCAGGGCTATCTTTCAAAATGGCAGAGAAAAGTGGTTGAAATTGGCCAATTGGTATGGTAGTTATAATAAATAAGCCTTAAATATTTGTATAGTGCTGATTAAAGATATTTACTTATATTTACATGCCCAATCATAGTATTACTTACTTACCAAATTGGAAAAAAATTGGTTGAGTAGTTCTCGAGATATAGCATAACAACTTTATTTATTCATGTAGCGCAATCTTCCAAATTGAGGAAAAAAGTGGTCGTTGTTTGGCTTATATGATGCTCTTAGTAGATACTGCCAGAGTACAAAATTTCGTTGAAATTGGTCAAACGGAATGGTAGTAATACCAAATAAACGTAAAATATTTGTATGGCTACCATTTTGAAAATAAGTATCTAATTAAGTTAAATTACTGATATTTACCTGCAAAATCATAGTATTGCTTACGAGCCAAATTTGGCAAAATTATATTGAGTAGTTTTCCAGATATAATCTGAAAGCTTTATTTTTTTATGCGGTGCTATGTTAAAAAATGGCGGACCAAAAGCAATATTCACTTCCGAATTTAATTTTTACAACTTGCGCTGTCAGCATACAAAATTTGGTTGAAAACGGTAGAATGGTTATCGAGATATGGCATGTCACCGTAAATTATAAAATGGCCGCCATTTTGAAAGTAATTGCACGGCGTGGTTGAAAACTATAAAAGTAAGGTGTTCTTACTTAGTACTATGGACCGAGTTTGGTGAAATTTAGTTCACGGGTTCAAATATTAAAGGTGGTTAGGGGGGTGGGGACAGACGCACAGCCACACTCCCATATATATATATATATATATATATAGCCACACACACACATACACACAGACACGAAAGTGATCTCATAAGCCTTTCTTTCTTTCGTAAAGTAGGCTAAACACGATAAACATGAAAATTGGCAGTACGTTCTACATGGCTGCAAAGAGTTTTGATGAAATTCTTAAAAGCATGGATTATAGGTACGCTTTGTCGTCTTGTTAACAGATATGTCATTAAAGATAAAGGTAGAAACGTATGCAATACTAATGATACAATTACAAAAAAACGCGTGTCTTACCCGGGACTCGAACCTAGAACCTCCCGTACTGTAATCTGCCATGCAATCAACTGCATTTCGGAGGTATGGTTAGAAGCATCAAGATCATTTATAATCAATATAAATTTCGGAAGACAGGGTTTACTAATCCGGAACATTTACAGGGCAGCCATTTTGGAAATAAAATATGTGACTCACTTAAATAATGTATGTTTAGATCGTCTACAGTAGCACCACTTGTGTGCAAAATTTGGTGTGAATTGGTTAATTAGTCTTCATGATATGGAATAAAAGAACTAATTTGTCATGTTGTATCTTCATAAATGGCGGACAAATATTTATGTATTAGCTTAGTCGATGTTTGTCATATATAGTGCCAGAAAATAAAGTTTGGTCGAAATTAGTTGAGCCATATGCTATACTAACCTAAAATATTTGCCTGACTGTTATGTTTAAAATATGCGACTAGCCTCTTAACTCGTACAAATTTATATTTACTACAGAAGTATTACTTTCTGCCCAAATATGGCGTGGATAGCTTGCCTCCCCCCCAGATATTATATAACAACTATTTTTTAATGCAGAGCTGTCTTGAAAATGGCAGAGTACAGAGTTTCTGTATATACATATTTGATTGTTGTAGCAGATGCTGTCACCACACCAAATTAGGCTGAAATTTGTTATACGATTTTGTAGATATAGCATACTAAGCTAATATGTTCATATGTCTGCGATTTTGAAAATATGTGCCTGACCCACTTAAAACATATAAGTTTACATAGACTACCATATGACTGATTGGTTGCCAGACTTAGTAGGAATCGGTGAATTGTTTCCCGTGGTAACATAAGAACTTTAATCTATGTGGCTTTCAGGTCGTGGAGTCTCGAGACGTACCCCGGGACTGCCCGCAAGCCAGTGCGTCAACCAGCTTGGCCACCGAGAAACCGAGGTACATAATTGTTGGACTACAGGCTGCAAGACAGCACAATGTGAGGTGGAGCAATTCGCAGTTCGACACATGACAAATGGAAAATGTGAAAATATATTTAAATAGTGAAAGATACCCGTACGTGGACATTAACATGAACTTTGAAAATGGTCAGTACCTGCTGGCATTTCAAATGTACGCTCAATTCCAAAATTCATATAATGGGCGCCCTCAATCCCCGATACTGAGCTGCTTACGACTAGAAAAGAAGTCACCCTTACATCAGTTCCAAAGAACAAAAAAAAAAAAAAACATGAAAACAGATTGCATTTGTTTGTGTTATGGCATTTCTGTAATTATCTGTATGATACTTTTTTTTGTGCAAAACCACGTAGACATTGTATTATTACCCTTACTAATTAAACTATAATTTTTTTCCTTAAAGAAACCTTAAAAAAAATCCATATACTTCTTACGCTACATAACCTATTTATGTATTGGGTTAATACTGATGTAGGTTGAATTCCCACAGATTGACCTGGGATTATACATAGTCATTCATCTAATGCACTGACGATAAAAAGTACCTAATTTAATGTAAAAAAAAATACTATGGTTGAAAATAAAACAGACATTTAAAATGCCAATATATGTACTTTGCAGGTATAGACCTCGTCGCCATTCGGTACAGGTCGATATCGCTCTTGCCGGCAGTAAATTATTTCTGGTAGTGGAAACATGATTTACAAACATATTCTAGTGTCTAATACTAGAAAATATATATGTGTTGAAGTAGTAATTTCGTGGCCACTGGTCAGATACAATAGATTGGTATGGGTGGAGGGTTAAATTTGTTGTGTAAGGACAATGGCGAGGAGGGGGTGTTCGTTAGGGTAGTGGGGTTTAGGGTGGGGCGAAATTATATGTTCCTCGATTTTTAAAATAATGTTTTCATTTTTTTTCGCAATTTTTATTATTGGACGAGGGGTTGGTTAGGGTGGTGGGATGAGTGTGAGATTAATGCTATATGTTTCTCGATTTTTACAATTTTTTTATATACCATCTTGTGTACGGAAAATTACATCTTTGAATTCGTAAATAAATATACACACTAGCGATCAGCACTCTAGCAGGGGTCGTGGTGGTCGAGGTTTCTAATAAATTTACATACTTATTAGAGATTGATGTTTTTAAGAAATGTTTATTACATAAAATGTTTTATAAAATAATTTTTTATTACAATATTTTTTATAGTTAAGGGTTGCTGGAATTGCTGGCTGCGGGATGGGAGCGGCGAGGGGAGATGAACAAGGCTGCTGGCCGTGCCTGTGACATTAACCAAGATGGTGGACGGATCCGGATCCGGAACCCAGAACACATGTCCCAAAGTCATCTATATCATACTACTTATGTGTTCTTCCGCCACGTGTAAACACAAACATTACAAGCGACTTCCGCCTAATTATTACATTATGTTGCTCACGATATTACAATCTACTACTAAATTTACTTCGCTAAGAAAAAGTTAATAACTGTTGTTTTAATTGTGCAAATTACCTACACTTTATTGTAATGTGTAACGTTACCTGTTTCTGAACACTGGTTCAGTGGCTGATCCAAGGGGGTGCGATAGCAGCGATTGCCCCTTCTTCCTACTCGCAATGCACTAGTACTACAATAGTAAAACTAATAATAAAAGAATACGTGCCGGTATCAAACCGTACCATGAACAAACAGTAACAAGAGAAGGAAGATACAGCAATGCTTCGATTAACTTATTACATAGACAGGTTCTATTGTTCTTGAAAATATTTTTTTGGCCAAAATGTAGTAATATTTTAATACCCTAAAAACACCAGCTCTAAATTTTTCATCAGAAAACCTGACATAAATTACTGTTTTATATATTATCAACAAATACAATTGTATCTTATATAGAGCCACATAACGTTTTAATGTTTATTCCCGTCTCAACAGGTCTGAACCTATTACTGGGTTCTTCATAGAGACCTTGCTCAAACATACCTAAACAATAAATCAATAGTATGTGTTTTTTTCCTGGCTTGTAATAACCAGAAGTACAGGTTCGTTGTGAATTCCTACAGTTAACTTAAAAAAAAAAAACATTCTCGCAATAAGTTGTTGCTTTCATTAGGCACATTGTAAATCCGTGTAAAAAATGGCTTGCAATGTTATGCGGGTTCGTAATTTATTTGGTATTTGTGTAATTGGGGTGCTATAAAGAAACATTTCTAGAGAAGTAGCATTTTTGGTATAGGCCGGCGATGATGCTTCCTAAAGGGGCGATTTTGTGTTCATACAAAAGTTGTGTCAAATAACACAATAAATAACCATATTTGTTGAAGTTCTCTACTTATCATCCGCTATTCGCACCCCATCTCTCTGAACTCAAAATTTTGGCTTGGGAAATAATTTAAAATTTAAATATTGCTTTTAACTTTAAATTGCTTTTATATTGTTGTAGCCCAGTTTCTTAGAAAATAAATGCTTACAATAACATCATTCGTGCATGTGTCCGTACGTATTTGTGTTGTGATGGGTGTTACATCTATCGACGTTCACCTACATGGGAATAGTGAATTTACCTCATATGTATCGTCCTAGGTATCGTCCTACGCGATCCACGTGGGGGCTGGAGGCGTGTGGAGACATTGACTATACCTAGTGCGACGAGCTGCGAAGGGAAGAGGCGGACTGCACGCGGCCCATCAGAGAGCTGGCCAGCAAGTGCTCTCGTCCTCTTGCACTCTCCCTCCACTCGCTCTTCTCCAAAGCCTTCGGAAGAGCACGCGTGCTGCCTGTGAAGTCACGGAGAACCACAAGCAGTGTCCAAGAGAATTTGAAAATGTTCGAGACTTTTTTTATGTGAGCAACGAGCGGAATATAAGGACGAGTTCCTGCTTTCGAGCAGAGAAGCAGAGAGGGACTAAAACATTCAGGACCCTCAGAACTTTGTTCCGGAAGGATAGGGGTGGAGGGCTGGCTTTAGTCATTTGTTAAATGCGAAAAGTTAAGTGTAATTTTTAAATGTATTTTGAACGGAGTTTTCAGGCAAAGAGATTTTTAAAGTAGTCAGGAGTGTTGTAAACTTTGTAATACTCAGGGGTTATATATTCTTTTGTAAAATTATTGAATTTTATATATGACCATTGTGGTTGCATCTTTTAATCTATTTTGCAAACTAATTTACCCTTTGCATATTTTTATGGAACTTTTTTGTATACGTAAATATATTTTTAACCACAAGTGTGTGTGTATATATATATATATACACACACATACATACAACTAGTGTAGTGTATCCGACTTTCACAAACCCTGCCGTATATACTATTATCTCAGTTACCACCTGACGGGGTTTTTGTCTCTGCTCAGTGCATATTAATATTAATATTCTACTGAAGGGAGGAGAGACTAACTTGATGTACCATATGTCTAAGACCTTCCAGCAAATCGAGACAGTGCCTTTCGCAAAAGAACTTTAGGATATATGCAACGGACCTCACTAAACTTGTTGCACCTACACTATCTAGTAACTACAAATGAGATTTTTCAATTCCCAACCATATCAAATGCGTGCTTTCAAAATTTTTCCATTCTGAATTTAAGGCTGATGTAGACCATCATGAAATTACCAATTTGAATCAAACTTGGTATTCTGGTGGTATATATGGTGCCACCAAATTTTTCATACTGACAATGTTATTGCATAAGACCTGCATTTATGTAGTGATACGTGTTACCACTCTGCGTCGCTTCCCTCGCCCCGTCCCATGCGAGCATGTGCATCAGTATAACGAGTGCATAATTAATAACCCGAGAAGGGCGAGGACATTTACAAAGGGATGCCGCCGCGCTTGTCGATATAAGCCTCTCGGGACTCGTGCATCTTCTGCCCTTGAGGGGATTGAATGTCTGGAGTCATCGTTGCAAGTATGTTCTGGTCATGTCCCTTTCCTCCCTCAGCGAGGCTTCAAATGGGGGGAACTTTCTCGATCGAGTCAACTCGTCTATTTAAACCGCGACGGGTTTCCGACTCGGCAGTATGGTGTCTGGAGCCTTGTGAGGTTTTAAGAGCTAGTAGTGTGGTGCCGCGAAGCGACTAGCGGCAGCCAAGACAGTGACCGTCGATCGGCTCTCAAGACCTCGTTGTTAAGATCCGCCCAAATTTCTCAACATAAGTGACCAGTGATAGTGAAAGTAGTAATTTGGAGAAGTCAGGCACAAGTGCACGGGCACAGGCGCCAGGCGCCATTCATTCTCTGTCATTCTGGTCACCGGACCTCCATATTGGATCCAGATGACCTTTGACTTGACCCATGACCTTGACCTTGACCCTGTACCCGTGACAGTGAATGACCTTGAACCCCAAAACACCCCAAAAACAAGACAAATTATAAAATCCCCCAAAAAATTATAAAAAATTAAGAAAATTAAAAAATATTAAAATAAATTATTTAAAGATGCACATATATAAGGTTCATGTTCTATGACAAGTGGATAGACTAAGTTCCCGACACGACCGACCCTTGCCAGTCAGTTTTATGAGTGCCACATGGTTACTATTTAGAAGTGCCACTGTCACACCCTCCCCTTCCTGCCATCTTACCCCCCGGCCCAAATGCGCTAGAGCC
>NQII01004902.1:52716-93550 GCA_002778355.1 Clitarchus hookeri
GGGGGGGGGGGGGTATCGGGAGAGGTTAAAAGCCAACTTGCAGGAAAAGGAGGGGATCAGTCGGATCAGTCATACCCCGCGCCGAGAAGGCGGCAGTCGGAACACAGGGTCAGTCGTATCACCACACCGAGGTGCGAGGTAGTCGAGTGAGTCAGTCAGCTGAGGCCAGGGATCGGACACCGACAGAATCAGTGATGTAGAGTCAGTTGTAATCTGCGCCAGAAGGTGACGGTCGAGTGGGGGCTCGTCACGAGCACCACGTCGGGATGTAGAGTGCAATACCGAGAGCAGGAGTCGAGTGGTGGCCTCATGAGAGGCACCACACCAAGGGAAGAGTTAGCCAGTCGAGAGAGTCGATCAGTCGGAACGAGAAGTCGTGGGAGGTGAGTCATGTTGTGGATTCGCCGAGAACAGAACCCGGAACAGCAATCGTGGAGAGCTGTCACCGAAGCAAGGGCCTGTGAAGTGCCACCCAACGTACCGGACCTCAACCTACTGCCGGAACACCCAGAACTACAAGTACAGCTAAGTATCAGCATTGCCAGCTCAAAGAACATTCCTCGACGCCTAGCATATCCCCACATTACGTCGGCAGCAGTTAGCAAGAGTACTTTAATTCGCCCTTAAGGCCCCCAACTCACGGGGACACCGTCTCGGAGTTTATTATCTGTTTGTTTGTTTTCTCGCAAAATATAAACATTTTAAAACATTTACTGAAATACTGTTATTGTTCTACCCCTAGTCAACACCCAAGGCACCAGAGGTTCCACCCCAACCGATCCTCGCCAATTTTTTTTATGGGTTATTTAATCGGTCAATTGCTTATATTCGCTCAACCTCTTCCATGCAATGCCACATCTACTGTCGATTAATTTTTTTAGTATCACCCACTGTAACACACTGGTAACTCATGTTTCAACCACCAGAGATAATTTACTACCGACAAGCGTGCTATCGACCTGTACCGAATGGTGACGAGTTCACAAACATTTACATATTTATTATTTTTTAATTAATTTTAAAATTTAATTATTTTAATTTTAGGTATTTTTATATTCATAAAGGGCTGGGGAGGAGGGAGGGTTCAAATAAATAAAACACTGCATTTTTTACACAAAATTTACTGTATACATAATCAGCAAAAATTCAATAATATTTATTAATCTTCTTCGAACAGAGTCCAAATTACATATTTTTTTTAATCTGCAGATCTTCAATTATTATTTTTGGGTATCTCATAGAAGGCTGAGCAATTCAAGTATAGCAGTAAACATAAGTGCTCTACGAAGGGCCGCACAAATCACAGGGTCGCTACAAAGACCTTCGATGCAAGCAGCAGCATTTCTTGTGTCTGATTCACCATCCATAACATTATCATAGCTGTGTACACTTGATTCCTTTTTGAGCGACGACTCTATGAAGCTAGTATCAACATCTGGCTCATCGACACCAGTTTTGTAGGTATAAGAACCGGCATCAGCAGCTTCGGGAGTACACATTGCTGGTCAACGAGTGGGTGCAGGTTCATCTCTGGAACTGGAGGCAGAATCATCTGCTATGGGAAATGCCACGAGTTGTTGGGGTCGGCGATGCACTCGGCGGCGTGTGATCGTTTGGCTGGCGGCATCCTTCTTGGACTCAGGTTGCTGGGAGTGGACCGATGGTTCGTACACCGCCTGGAGCGAATCCACGTCACAGTCTGGTGCGTGGATGGTAACATGAGTCTGTGCCGGGGCGATGATTTGTTCTACAGTGCAGGGAAGCTACATCTTCGGCATTGTGTGGAAAACGACGCCGGTCGATGCTCCCGGACAGTCCAACAGATACTGTGTTGGTTCATAGATGATTGGAAAATGTGCGAATCGCCAGTGATCCATCTCTTCTGCGATGAAACTATACTGCACACTACCATAGTCTGGCTTGGTGCTTGCATAAATGTTCTTAGGACAGAATGGATTCATGGTGACGATCAGACCTCTAGACCGCGACTAACCAAGCTTGTTAATTTTTCCCACCTATATATAATATGGATGTTTATCAGGTGTGCTAAGCTTACATACGAGAAACTAAATTCTCTCACATTTCGAGAAGACAGGATGACTTCGTGTATAGTCGTAGGTAGCCGATTCCTGGTCCAATTACGAGGCACACCATTTGCGCAGCAGCTACATTTTTTTTCAGTGCACAGACCCAGACAGGTTCTGACCTGTCGCAGATATGACGATGCAAATCGCCATAAAGTTACATCAGCTTACGCAGCGAAGAACATCTATTTTCAACCTGCATGTCGATAATATCCACTTCAAATTTACACAAGTCGCTAAGCCGTTTTTTCTGCTCGGGGCCTGCTACAGCAGCAGCAAGTCTCGCAGCATGTTACCCACCTGATGGTATGGAATCTTGCCTTCGTCCCACTTCAGTCCGTGGTAGTACTTGGTTAGCTAGGCGTTTGTTTTCTTGCTCTTATTGTCTAACAGTTTTCCCAAACAAAGGGAGCGGAAGAAGTGTGTGCGTGTTTTGCCATCGTTATAATAGGAAACTGTGATCTCCTTCAGCACGAAGTCATTTTGACTCTGGAAACCCTGCAGATTACAGTACATTTTGAAGCTGAAGATGCTCGAAGACGAATAAACAGCCCTAGTGTGTTAACAGTTATATTTATATATTCTCACCTGTGCTCACGGCAGTATTTTGATAGTCTTGGCTCGGCAATCGTACTATACAAGTGGTCGTGAAGTATAAGGCAGAATGTGTATGAGTAGGCAGGAATATTTCCATGTGTAGTGAATTCGATCCTGCAATCGATCACATTGAATGCAATATACTCATCCTGTTTACTGAAATCGAATATCATGAGCGGTGCCAAACACTTGAAAATTTCAGAGCTCGGTATCATGGATTGGACGCATTGTTATGAAGTCATTTGGCCTTAGCTAGACGGCCAGCCTGATAACACCTTCAAACATTGAACCAGAGCACGAGCGTGATTGCAATAACATTTTGCGAAAGACAGTTGCAGAAACCCCTTTCGCCAGCCAGTAAACGGGACCGAAAATATTAAACAACGCGCCCGATATAGGCCAGCGTAACACCGGAAGCAGCGTCTTTTGTCGTCTGGCCATTGGAACGAGAAGATCACTGAAGATGGGTGTGTCCAGCCGTCGTTAACCGCCTCCTAGAATCAGCCTTTGGCAACATGAACATGGTGGGGACTTTCCAATTAGATTCTAATAGTAATGTCGTGAGGTAATAATACTTAATACAATTAATTATCATCTTGGTGTTCCATTTAAGCTCGCCCGATCAATATTCACTTAATAGTTATTGTAAAATCCTTATGTTCAATAAACTCCATCTTATACTGCTGTGCTCTACCTAATCATGACTCATTATTTAGCTACTTCCATAACCCCTTTCGGGTATGAATTGACTTAAAAGTACATTCACAACAATGGTGGAGTATTGGTTCCTCCTTACCCTCTCGCTGCGTTGCATCAGCTTCTCTATAATCCACCCCCCTTTCAATAAATTCCCAACCCACCCACACAAATTTCCGTATTCATAGTAGCAAAATTTCAGCCACGTCCACTTTTAACATTAAAACTTGTAGCTTTTAAGTAGCAGAATAATTAAAATAATGTTAAAATATGAACTTTTAAAATTTATTAGGTTTAAATAATAATTTACCTTTTACAGCCCAATATCTAAACATACGAAGCAATTATTTACAACCTAAATAACAATTGCTATTAAAATTTAAAACGTTTCAGTGTGAACCGCAAGTCTCTAGTCTCGTATATATACTTGTAAACAATTTACCTCACCAATACCATTCTACAAATTTAAATTAAGATATAAAATACCTGTGTGTGCTGGATGTAGTTATTTGAAACACAACTGTTACTGTGATAGTAATTTTAATCCCATGAGCATTTTAATTAAATTAACTTTCAACTGGAGTGCTAATTTAATAAATTCCTTGCAGTGCACCATATTGTAAGTAGTTAGATATTGCTGTGCCCAGATAAAGTAAAAATAAATGAATGAAAATAAAAAAAATAATTTGTGATACTTTACCTTCAGTCTACATACTGTATTTTAAAGAAACTTATCATAACATGCATATAAATTAGGAATAACAGTTAATACCGAGATATTTTATTCTGACATAAAGCTAGTATTACGTTATTATATGCAATATGGAAGGAAGATACCTTGAAACTACAAGCCAGGCGACGCGCCCCAGTTGCAAGGTGCCGAGGCAACACATTTCCCGTATCAGCACTTCCCCGCGTCTCGAGTGCCGCAGTGTTTGCAAAACAGTGTGCTAGCGCACGCCACACAATTTTATTCCCCCACACCCGCTTTAAAACTTAAGTTTACTGTTCTAGATTTAAGTTCCTCATACTCCCAATATTCTCATACACTTCCCAAGATCCATTTTCATATGGACACGGGGCAGAAAAAATCCCGTTGGAGCTAACCAGTTCTGTGATTCACTGACTTAGCTCACTACCCGGGGCTTTCGGATGTGCTGAAATGCACACCAGCTCTGAAGTGGATATGCAGGCTGCTAAACCTGATGTGAGTTGAAAGCTGAAGTGAGATGTGAAGGGTATTTTACGAAAGGGAATAATGCTAATGCTGACCCTTTTCTTCCAGCATCTGCCCCAGTAGAGTATAGCCTTACCCAGGAGTTCAAACCTTACATTTCGCGTGAGACGCGGAGCAATATTTTGGCCTCTGATGGAGAGGTGACCCGACTAGAGGGGCCTGTTTTCTGTGCTCTATTGGCCTTGAAAGAGTTCAGGCAGTAGGGGCATAATCTGGATGCGTTGGACTTTTGCTGTGGGTCCTTTCTATACTATACGGTACTTTCGCTTCTGACCTCCCTGGTGTAAGTCACTGAGTGCAGATTTCTCTAATTCCCGTATGCTACCTCTGTGTGGAAGTAGAATTGTAATTAGTTCCTACTTAATTATTTATGTTTTCCTTTCCTCTCTCTTATCTTTTATTTGCATAATAAATGTCATCATGTTTTACTTATACTATGTGTTGATGTCTCTCGGCCTTGATAACATTTTGTTTGTGTGTGGAAGCACTATTATAGTTATTCTTTATCTGTACATTTTTCTCATCTTTATTACTATCTTAACTTTTTAGTAATCAATGTCATTGTGTTCTACTTATATTCGTACTATGTGCTGGTGTCCAGCATACTTATTAACATTTTAATAATTATGAGCTTTATACACGCACACAGCTAACTAGAGTAAATTATTTCCAGAGAAAAAAGTTTGTATGAAACCGGTACTAGTATAACCATCTTCATTTGTAGGCATTATCTAAGAACTGGATTAAAACAGTAACATAACTATAAAGTTGTAAAATAAGTTAGTATTCATATACCGCCGAGATAACAATTGACAAAGAGAGTTTAGAAATAAACGAGCTTTAACTCACGTTTAAATACATAAGCTTTCAAGGTAGGACACACCCAGAAACATAATACAACCATAAATATAATAAAACCAAAATTAAATTCACAATTTAATTTTAAATAACCATAATCTGCATAAACTATTAGGGCCCTCTTATTTATTATAGTANAAAATTAAATTCACAATTTAATTTTAAATAACCATAATCTGCATAAACTATTAGGGCCCTCTTATTTATTATAGTACAAATGTTATATAATATGATTTGACAAACTGTGAAGGCATTCTGTTAATTCATTTCCTTGCATGTTTCAGAACAACGNAAATGTTATATAATATGATTTGACAAACTGTGAAGGCATTCTGTTAATTCATTTCCTTGCATGTTTCAGAACAACGGTACCACACGCCATGAACAGCAGCAACCAGCAGTGACGTCACATCCTCTTATCCAAAGTTTCTCCGGAGGGCGGCGCAATCAATATCCACGATAGCAGCACACCTGTTCTGACGTCACACGCAGAAACGTCGTCGAGTAGCGCACGTTCATTCCACAGCATCAGCACTTCCACATAACCCAGCTCGCGAGTCGCATATTAAAATATTTACAGGTAACTAGTGGTTTCCATATTTTACATACACCAATCACACCGCACCCTCCAGAACAGTGAGACTTACATTCCAAACTTTACTTTGAAAAGTTTATGTTTGCATTAAAAAAAATATTAGCTATTGCTAATAGGAATCCTCCAAAATCAAAGGTTTGTAATTATAATGTATAAAAAAAAAATTCTAATCAGTTTTATGATTGAAAAGAATATGGAAAAAAAATCATACTCCAATGTTTGCGACAAAAAAATATATTTTTAAAATGTACCTACTCAACTAACAACTTCTATGAACTAATTAATATGTTGTAAGAGTTTCCATCATAAAATAAAGATGTCTCATTTGTAAAACTTTATTGAATTGTGGTTATTTAAATAATCTAGTCTTTAATAAAAAGTAATTACTTTCTTATCACTGTAATTAAAGATTTTAATTTTTATAGAAAACGAACCATTTGTACAATTTACCACATTCAATAGATGTTATTATCTGTTATTGACACATATTTCTTGTATAATAAGTATCATTTACTTTCTTCAACATTTTATTTTGCTATATTTAAATACTTGTGTATATGTTACTTTAAGTATCATTACTATTTCCCTCTTAAGTATTGAAACGTAATAGAAAAGCAAATGCAACATTTCTTTTCTTTTTGAATTTTATGGAAATTCCAATTATTAATTAAATAATATTCTACGTTTTGATACCATCCCAACAGTATCCTACCACCGTGACGTCACGTACCATTTAAGTATGTAACATGCTCTTAACACAACGCTATTTTTGTCAGTGTTCTAACATGTATTTATTTTCAGCAATTGTATTTTCTGTACAAACAAAACACAATAATTGTTGTAACGGGGAGAGCAGTTAATTTTAACAATTCAAACTATTTTAGGTTTAATTTATTCTTTTCCTCTATAATGACCNTGTAACGGGGAGAGCAGTTAATTTTAACAATTCAAACTATTTTAGGTTTAATTTATTCTTTTCCTCTATAATGACCAATGTTTTACGTTGTATTGCTGTTTCATTAGCTGGACGGCCTGCCTGATCACACCTTCAAACATTGAACCAGGGCACGAGCGTGATTGAAATAACACCTTGTGAAAGACAGTTGCAGAAACTCCCTTCACCGGCCAGTTAACGGGGCTGAAAATAGTAACAACGCATCCGATATAGGCCAGCGTAGCACTGGGGGCGGCGTCTTTTGTAGTCAGGTCATTGGAACGAGAAGACCACGGAAGATGGGTGTGTCCGGCCGTCGTTAATCGCCTCCTAGAATCCGCCTCCGGCAACATGAACAAGGTGTGGACTTTCCAGTTAGATTATAATAGTAATGTCGTGAGGTAATAATACTTAATACAATTAATTATCATCTTGGTGTTCCATTTAAGCTCCCCCGATCAATATTCACTTAATAGTTATTGTAAAATCCTTTGTTTAGTAAACTCCATCTTATACTGCTGTGCTCTACCTAACCATGACTCATTATTTAGCTACTTCCATAACCCCTATCGGGTATGAATTGACTTAAAATTAATTCATAACAGCATCCATAATATGGATTTTGGAATTGACTGCACATCTGAAATGCTAGCACGTACTGCCCATTTTCAAAGTTAATGTTCATGTCAACGTACGGATAAATTTCGTTATTCAAAAATATTTCCACATTTTCTATTTGGCATGTGTCGGACTGCGAACGACTCACTCTCACATTGTGTTAACTTCCGGTTTGTTGCACAACGATGATGAACCTCGGTTTCCCGGAAGCAAAGCAAAGCTGGGCTTCACCATCCAGTTGATGCGCTGGCTTTCTGGCAATCAGGGGTAGTGTTTCCCGACTTCACGACCTGAAGACCACATCGAAGTTTTTGCCATCTTACACATTTGTCATCATTTTTATGCATTCTGCAGTGCTCAACTTACATGGGGCAGCATCCATTAGACAGACTGTAGTTTCAGATTCACTGGCTCCAGGGTTTCTCCCGTATCAACGATAGTGTCTGCATGCGTCCCTAAGAGTCGTCTACAAAAAAGTCATAAATATCACAGTTTTGCTAACATAAAACACAGCACAAGAAAAAAAAATCCGCTGTTTACAATCGTCATAATCAAAATTAATTTTCGTGCTGAGCTGTGAAAATAATGTGGATTTGTTCACATATTTCAACATTCAGAATGTGTTTCGTTGGTTTTTGCGGCTGCGATTATAGGGCAGTGCTGCTGTTTTCAAAACATCTACCTCCTAGACAGGAAAGGCAATGGCAGGAATCAGAAAAAAACATCACGTTGTAGGCAGGAACAAAAACTTCCATGGCACTCCAATTGGCAGATGTAAAAAATATAATATAAGAAAGTTTAATGCCACATTATGTACAGACGCGAGCTACCATTCAACTACAGGTATTGAATTCCGTGCTATAACACCATGACGGTTGTAGAGGGTCCTTAGTGTAAAGCATTCGCACAAACCGTACCAGGCACCTACACTCAGCGGCTTACTACTGAGGTGACTTTGATATCTGGCCAGCCCTAGGTGGCGATGGGAGGGGTAGGGTGTTCGACCGGTGATGAGGTGGTGAAAGCCCTGCACTGTCAGCTGCAGATGTGCCCAGCTCAAGGCTTTGCGGTGGCCGCGTCTTCTGAGCTTGCAGGTGCAAATTACATTTATTACAGGCAAACAAACTATTCGTACAGGTGCATGTCTCTACAAAACAAATTCAATTTGGTTTATGCAGGAAACGAAAACGTTATAATGTATGCACCATCAAACTCACACACACGTACACATAGGTGTCAGAGCTCGTAGCTATGTTCACTCAGCGATACGGGTTCGACATTCTATATGCACGTGTGCACTCACCCATGCACATGTGTGCTCACAGACACACACACTTTTGCACAGATGTCAAAGCTTGTGGCTCTGTATGAACAGGGACGAGGGTTCGAAATTGTAACATGCGCGCACGCAATAAACTTCGTTTTAAGATATACATACAATATTTGCCCAACGTTTAATTGCAGTTTGTAGGTAGCAACGAAAAAAAAAATTCTGTGACTCCATCCATTTTCAATATTATTACCATATTTCTTCTCCCTTAGCCAGATATTGTATTTNAAATACGTTATTTTATCTTCTACAGGTTACTATCAAATCCACACAAAATGCAATCCTAATGTTAACCAACAATACGAGTAATCGTTGAGAAACTTAATTATCTGTCAATAGCTTCGTAATAACGAAATACTCGAACAGGAAGGGTAATTGCATTTAAAATTAAATACTATACTTATTCAATTTCCACAGGCCTATCCAATAACATGAGTCCAATATAAATTAAGTAATCTATACATATTATTAAATGCAATGTCTCTCTGTCTGTCTGTTAGTATGCTTATCACTCGAGAACCACGTATCCCATTTATGTGTTTTTTTTTGTAAACCCATAGCTATGTTCTCTGGCCAAGTTTTAGTATAAATTTTGTTACGTAAAGTAACATAAGAAATAAGCAGTGAAGATAATAGCGAATCAAGTCAGAAGAAAGTTTGCAACCAGCGCGCTCTCTTGGAATACGCCTTCTAAACCGTTAAAGATGGAACAATATCATGTAGTAAAGAATTGCGTAGGATAAAAATACCTAAAATAAACTCCCGGAAGTTTTTCACCTTGCACTCATTGGAATTGATAAGCAAGTGCAGACATTGTCAGGCAAAGTTATAAAAAACATGGACTTTATTTAAAAAAAAACTAAACAATAATTTTGTAGTCCACGTCAGCGGAGCCGCAGGCACAGCTAGTTGGTTAATAAAATAAATGTATTTTGTAGTAACTTTTATGTATTTTACAGTGTGTGCAGAATATTATTACACTGATTGTGCATGAATTCGGGTCGTTGTCCCTTTTACGTAAACTTAGCTAGCATGAGGGAAGGCTTCAGGAAAGTTAGAAGTAGCTGTGAATGTGATATAGGCAGAACCTTAAGGTCGAAGCGCACAACTGCTAACAGTTAGTAGTATTCACGATAATTACACAGACGAAACAGTGAAAGATTTATGCAGGACATGTGTTTTTTAGCTAAGTGTTAAATAACATTTCAAATGCATTGTTTAAACTCCCGCATTGAGAATGTTGTTCGAGCCTGAAAATTAAATCACGTTTACAACCTACATACCTCATTAATTTGTGTAGAGAGACAGCAGAAGAGTTTGTAAAAATATTTCTACTGTTTGACTGCACTCGTAATGTTTCCAGTAAACATTAGTAACTCATGGTACGGGTTGGATATGTGAGAAATGCGTAATAATAAGTTAAGTCGCTCAAGTTCCGTGCAGAACAAAGTCTTTTATGGGCAGAATCCCGTAAAAATAATTGTAGGGAATGCACTTCTCTCAAAAATATGTTTCAGGAATACAGTACAGTAGTAGAAAAAAGTTTCTTCGTTTGATAATAGTCTAGAATGAGAGAAAGAACACTTCTATGGCCCGTATGATAACAAGAAACTGCATATTACTCGAGGAGGATACCATAAAAATTATTTTGAGGGAAGCTGATTGCATCATTTGGAATAATAATGCATTAATCGATATTTTTCCGTAGTGGCTAGACATGGTGGAAGTCGCTGTACCACTTGTTTGATTTTATTTTAAATTATACATTTGATCAGTTTGGTGCAGTAGCCCTTGGAAGCTTCGACTTGATTCTCCTCCACAGCATACAGTGACATGATTCCCTGCAGGGGTCCGTCGTGGATATTTGTCTGTGCTTGAGCGGTTTTCTCGGAAATCTTTATAACTTTTAATAATTATTTCGCTTTGATATTTTGTTAAGTATGTAACATGTTTCATTGCTATGTCACACGTAGTTCATTTCCAAAATTTGTTTGGGGACTTCAAACATAAAGTATTTACTGATAACATTTTAATTTAGTAAGGTCGATCTTTAAAAAAAAATAAAACACAACATATTTTTGAAAAAAGTTCATTAAAATGGCATGAGGAAATACTGAAGCCCTTGAATAAAAGTCTTTTATATACATCGACCTCTACCACTGCGACTTCAGCTCTCGATGTCCGCTTCAGCATCCCAGGAATTGTAGCGGACAGGAAAACCCCACCACTTGACGCACACCCTTCCGCTACATCGTTTCAGCAACTTATCGACGAAATACACGTCTGGAAACTTGATAGGCCTCGGTGCAGAAACTGCCATGGACTGATATGTTGTCCAGATCTTCGAGATAGTAGGTCCTCGGAGCGTAGTTGCATATACGTCGCACACGAAACAGTTCGGGGCTCCAATTCGCTATGAACCCTTTCTCGAAGACAACTTTCTGTTTGGAGATGCGCACCGGGTCGCATATTTTGGCTTTAGGTTTGCGTGGGTCTTTCGTCTTCGGAACAGCAGACACGGTCCGAACCAGGGTGTCGTCCTTGACATCTTCGGGCTTCATGCGGGTGGTAGAATGAACGGTAGAATTATACTCGCGGACGAGTTTTGGCAGTAGCTCAAGACACTTGTAGTTTCCGTTCACCACGAAATACTTCCCCATACTGCCCTTCAGAGTCCTGCTGAACCTCTCGACGATAGATGCTTTAGATTGCTGTACATGGAATAATGATTTGTGTTATGTTTCTTCATCAGGGCCTTGAATTTTGCATTGTAGAATTCTTCGCCCTGGTCGTATTGCAAATTAGTCGCATGCGGAGCGGCACGGATGCTTCTAACTATGCAGAAAGATGACAAACAGCGGATGCTTTGCCTTATATACTGTTCGACCCGCAACAATGATACGGCTCGATCGAGATAAGAATTCAGCAGAGCTATGTTGAGTTAAAAACGTAGTTCGCACTGGACCATTTCCCCTCCCACGTCATCCTCCCCACTCCCCCAGCCTTTCTCGTCCACACCCTTCTCCTCTGCGATAGCCGCGACGAACACCTGCGGCCCTGACCTTGATTATGGTTGGTTATAACCGGATGCAGATCTCGCACGAGTACTTGGCTCGGAGGTCGACAACTTCCTTTCCCACAGTGGCATCCAAATGTAGCCCTGTTGTTAAAAGCGGTTTGCGAGCCTGCTAGGTGGGTTTATATTTTTTAGTTTAGTCTCATAAAACGCAGAGCTGAATACCACCTTTTTCATAAAAAATTTTTTCGAAAACAAAAAAGTATTAAAATACTTACACGTTTTTTTTATAATGTTCTTCTACCTGGAATGCACTATCGCATTATACTAAAAAATATAAAGCATACATATATATCTGTTTTCATTGACAAAACTGCTAGCAGTTAAAAGTGCGATAGTGTGGCCAGGGTGGGGAGGGGGATGTTCTGGTCTACTGTATATTTGATTTCGCGAAAAATTATTTAAATTGGAAGAATTCGAAGTTTTTTAAAATTATTCTTTATGCCTTCTCGTGTATGGAAAATAATACCTTTGAAAATAAATACACACTGGCGATCGGCACTGTATAGCAGGGGTTGTGGTAGTCGAGCGAGTAGAGGTTTCTATGCAAACAGGGGTTTTTCTAGGAACTTCATATGCTTATTATAGATTTATGTTTATAAGAAATGTTTATTAAATTAGTTTTTTTAATAAAAAAATTTGTATTACAATAGTTTCTAGGGTTACGTGTTGCTGGAATGGCTGGCCATGGGTTGGAAGCGGCGATGGGAGATGAACAAGGCTGCTGGCCGTGTCTGTGATGTCAACCAAGATGGTGAACGAATCCGGATCCGGAACCTAGAACCCATGTTCCAAAGTCATCTATATCTTACTACTCACATACAAAAAAGAAGAACGCAAGTATGGCTTTCAAAAATGTATAGTTAACTGTGAACTACTACAAGTTTCATACCCATGCAGGGCCTACCTGTTATCGAGTGGATTTTCTCTAGGTAGGCCTACTCCAGTTTTCCGCACGGTTGCATTCCATGGTAGCTCTAACTAAGGTTCTGGTTTAATTTATTTTTCAGGGGCGATGAACCACCTCGTAAGACTGTTGCCAGGAAGGGTGTGTTTTTTCATAGACTAAAGATGACCACGACAGACTCTAGTTGCCTTAAAACTAGGTTAAGGGAAGTGTACAAATATCACAAAGCTCGCGTTATAATCTAAAATCCTACCTACGTTGTTTTGATGGTGTTATTGGTAGAATAGCAGTCCAATGCTGGAGCACGAAGAGTGTATACTACGCAGCTCGTATGAGCACTCTACTATATTTCCATTCTACTGTTCCACGACGTAAATTGGCTCCTGAAAAGCGGAAAAATGAATGAGAATTGCGCACCTGGTAGTTGGCGAGGGGAATAAACGCATCAGTCATATGTGAGCGTCGAGCTCTTCCAAGAGGTCGTTTTCCACTGCCCCCCCCCAACCTATTAAACATTTAATTACTAAAACCTTGTTATATATCCTGCATTGGCTTAAATTAATACATAGTGGTGGTTACTCGCTAGGACTGATCAACATCGTAGAGGAAAAATGGAGTAAAGTGCCCATGCAAGCTGCGCAGTAGAAATTCTCCTCGTCCCAACATTGGACTGTTTTTCACCCGATAGCGCTATTTAAAACAATGTGGATAGGATTTGGGGGTGCAGCACTGTTTATATAAGTAGGTGTTTTGAGATATTTGTATACGAATTTTAACCTAATTTTGATATAACTAGAACACACAGTGTTTTATAGGCTGTTCACTATTATTGATTACTTTTCAAAGCCCTTCCTAGGATCTACTTTTATTCTGATTTGTATCCTTTCACCATGTGTGAGATTAACATCGCCGTGGGCCTGATCCCCTTATTCACGCGTCTTCCAAGTGAAACCACATAATTTTTAGGAAAGTAAACGAGTTACTATTACACAAATTCGAACGCAAATGTGTATAGAACAAGGAAAACTGACTTCAGCAGTCATCAATTTGAACATTACAATCGCATTACGAAGTCAAGTCTTAGAACTATTTTAATTAACTCGGTTGCCAAATTAACTAGGAACTAGCATGCCAATGTTAACCGTAGTAAATAAGTTGTTATGGCAAGTTAATTTTTTTTCACAGTTGTTTTCGAAAGTGCTCACTTTACCGTGAATAGCTTTAAGTTAGTCACAGTATTCTATTCTAATAAAAGGTGTGCGTTTAAAATTAAAATGTAAACACACACTTTCATCAGTGATGACCATCTGACTTCGACAATTTCACTGGTGATGGGCGAATTAATGTTTGGAGACATGCACAGACGGCAAAAATCGGTCTACCTCTTCTTTCGTGTATTGTGGAAACAATAAGCGGGATGGAAAATGCCACTGCACGAAATGTAGTAGTCACCTGCATATCAGAGTATCGTAAACTCCGCTACCCCGAGAGAGCGATGCTCACTCATTTGGGCTCTGCGGCCGCGGTGGCTGAGCGGCTAGCCTGCTCACCCCCCACCAAGGCGAACCAAATTCAATCTCCGGCCGGGTCACTCCCGGATTTTCGCATGTGGGAATCGTGCCGGACGATGCCACTGGCCTACGGGTTTTCTCGGGGATATCCCGAATCCCCCGCCCCTTCATTCCAGCACTGCTCCATACTCCCCTCAATCACCCTTATCGGCTCTCAAGACCTCGCTGTTAAGAGCCGCCCAAATCTCTTCACTCACTCACTAACTCATTTGGGCTCTCGATGAGCGGAAATATAATGAGAATCGCGCCCCAGGTCGCGGCTGTTGCTCACGGCGACGGACAAAAAACAAATATCTCGCAAGTAATTATGAAAGAGGGCTTTTTCTCCCTTCTTGCATTGGTGGTATGAGCGTATTACGAGTGACCTCGACGCGATCTCGGGATCGACGGCAGTTTCATATTCGCGTGACGACGAGGCAGCAGGGAGAGGAGCAGGACGAAGGAAATGAGGCGGAAACCGCTGTTTATTTTTATTCGCCGTTATTCAGGAAAACCGCCGACTGGAAATTATTATTTTTTCCTTCCCCTCTCGCATGGTTGTTGGAGGCCGGGTGATGACGGGTGAGAGAAAATGGGGTTGATGCTAAGGGATGCTGGTAGGCGTGCGCGCGAGTGCTGGTGTAATGAGCACTACATCAGCTCGACGAGATGGATAACGAAGACTCGACGGTTGTTGTCGATATTGGTCCAAGGGGGATGGGGGGTCCGGGTAAGGGAGTGAGTATCTTGTACGCTGTTCACGGTAAACTAAGCACTTTTGAAAGGTCTTCTTAAGACGTTCTTGTATGTACATAGTGCATTCTTCTACCGTATGTACAATTAACTTTACCACGGGCCTGATCACTTTATTCATGTGTCGGTCAAGTGAAACTGTGAAATTATTAGGAAAGTGTATATTTTACAAATCCCTGATTTTTACACTTATATTCATTAATAAGAAGAAAAAAGCAAAATAAATAATTTCAGTTTTGACACATGTTAAGATATAGAACTACTTTTCCTCCGTTGTTACCAACTTTACTGGGCAGATACTAGACAGTTTGCACGTTAAAATATATTAAGCTAGGGGCAGTGACGTTTTTCAAAGGTTGATATCAAAAGTGCTCAATTAATGGTGAACAGCCTACCTCCGTGGATGGAAGTTTCTCTAGAAATAAAACGCTAGCACCGTAGCGTGGAACCACTTTCCCTCCTCCCTTCGGTCATCAGCCAGCGATTTCGCTCTCTTTATTTATTTTTTTTCACCTCCCTACTTTCTTCGCTCGTTCTCCGTCACCCTCCTTCCCACGCACACACTTGCTCAGCCCGTCACACTTCACGGCTTGAGGGATGTTAAATATTTATCGGAAGGTGCGTCGTGTAAGCCCGGGGCTCGAGATGATGACAGTACAATCGCTTCCCGAAAAAAAAATCTCGCTCTTGCGAATTTTTATCACGGCGATGGGCTCGTGCGACGAGGTCTCACCTATAGATACGACCACAGAGTACTTACGAATACAGAAGTGAAACAGCCGCTTATACCTCGAATTACAGCCGCACACGACAGCAGAAATGCGTCACTGGCAAGCAACATGTCGGAACGCCGCACGCCAACCAGCGCCCGGGAACATACTCCCCAGGCCGCAGACCAGCCAATAGGAAAATGTTTTTGGCACCCAGTAGCCAATCACACACAAGGTCCGTTCCTAGAGCCTCGCACAACTAATCAGATAATGGGTGCGTCCCCATCAAAGAAACCGCCTCGCCGTTTCGTGGCTGTGTAGATACCTACTCTGTAATTCGGCGATGTGTACACAAACCACTGCATGCACGCGCTCAGCCAGGCTAGTGACTGCACCACGCGGAGAAGCTGCGTGCAATTCTCGTCAAAACCCGTTTCCAATATTTTTAAATTTATTTATTTGGTCCTGGCGCACCCATATGAAGAATAAGCTCCGGGATATGGAACAAGTCAATAATCATATCACAAGGTTACAATCAATAAAAAATTCCAAAAAAGATAAAAAGTTATATGTTGCTACCAAACCATACAAAGGTATTACAATTATTAGAAATATGTTAGTAACAGCCTAATGGGATACAGCAGTTGTAGTCCCTAATCTATTTTAGCAATATTTTTGTTACAAAAATACACAGAACTTTCCGAACTATAAACTAGAAACAATCATATGATAATAAAAAATGCAAATAAAATTATTAAGTAAACACACCAGAGTTTCGCCAATGATTCATTGTTATTCAGTCCGCCGCTGCATCATTGTTGGTGGCACTAACTCTGCTCCGTTATAGCTATGATTCTCCTGCCACTGTATCCAACTCAGAAAGGTATAATGACAATGCCAATGAAGTGCATATTATTTGATACGGTATTATTAGAGACATTTAGCGGAGTCAGTAGTTCGGACAAATATTCTGTACATACGGTTTTTTTTTTTTTGCGTTTATGCGTATCTCAGCAAATAAATGTCTTGGGAATACGACATTTACCAGGAAAGATAGAAAAAAAAATTTATGTCGGGCCGTACCGTTTTGTTTTTATAATATTAGGTTTATTGTAAGAAAAAAATCGTAAAAGTGGCCAAAAAATTGCATTTTTAGAGCGTTCTTGCGCAGTTTCCTAAATTGGTAGGAGAAAAATTATACTGTATAATCGTAGTTTAATCAATGGACTTTGATTGCGTGTAATAAAATCCTATTTTCACAGCTATCATATTCACAGGAAAGCGTAACAGCGGAAGCACTGCACGCAGGTTCTGCGCCTTGCGCGTAGCAGCGACGGTGCTGGCCAGAGAATACTGGAGAGCTCGCCGATTCTGGCGAGACATGCGACGGTGCTGCGCTCTTGCGGTTTCGTGTCACCGATACCTTCGCAGATTCCGCGCAACCATATCAACAAATTTTACGACGCGTCATTTTACGAAAACGAAACAGAAAACGTAACAATTAAAAGAGACTTGAGCTTGTTTTAAAGATAACCATGACAGGCGAAATATATGCACTCTATAACTTTTTTAACAACACGGTTTAAAAACTCGTCGGTGTCATATCTTAGATCTCAAAAGACAGAGAGGCAAGCAAGCAAACGCTGTATTCAATAAATGTACATATAACTAGAAATTTGTCAAACTTTTTTTTCGTTTATAGCGGCTAACAATGGTTCCAGAAATATCATACTACTTGGACGAGCTTTTTAAAAAAATATTGTGATGTTTATATAAATATGATTTACAGTATCTGCTCGAAATATTTCGTACTGATTACTTCAGGAGTCTCGATTCGCTGAGTCAAGGCTATGAATGAACGACAATAGTAGTAATATATTAATTTTGAACAAGCACGCAGTAATTGGTATAAAAACTACACCAGGGGCCTATCCCACAAGTCATAAGAGAACTTCAATGATTTAAAAACACCCACGTAACACATCGCCGAAGTCCCATATTAGCTTAACTAAGATATAGTAAACTAAGTTTATTAGTTAACCTGCATGAAATACACTGAAGAGCCAAAAAAAAATTGTACACCTGTCTAATATCGTGTAGGGCCCCCGCGAGCACGCGGAAGTGCCACAAGACGATGTGGCATGGACTCGACTGATGTCTTAAGGTATGCAGGAGGCCACCATGAATCCTGCAGGGCAGTCCACAAACCCATAGGAGTGTGAGGCTGTAGAGATCTCTTCTGAAGAGCACGTTGCAAGGCATCCCAGATATGCTCAATAATGTTCATGTCTGGCCATTTAGGGGCCAATGGAAGTGTCTAAAGTCAGAATAGTATTCCTGGATCCACTCGGTAGTAATTATCTACGTGTGGGGTGTCGCATTGTCCTACTGGAACTGTCCACGTCCGTCGGAATGCACAATGGACATGAATGGGTGCAGGTGATCGGACAGGATACTTACGCATCTGTCACCTGTCAGAGTCGTTTATAGATGTATCAGTGGTCCCATTTCACGCCAACTACACACTACCCATACTATAACATAGCCTCCACCAGCTTGAACAGTCCCCAGTTGACACGTAGGGCCCAGGGATTCATGAGGATGTTTCCATACCCGTACACGTCCATCCGCCCAATACAATTGGAAACGAGACTCGTCAGAGCAGGCAACGTGTTTCCAGTCATCAAGAGTCCAATGACGGTGTTGGTGAGCCCAGGCGAGGAGTAAAGCTTTGTGTCGTGCAGTCAACAACGGCACACGAGTGGGTCTTCGGGTCCGAAAGCCCATATCAATGATGGACCGTTGAGTAGTCCGCACACTGGCACTTGTTGATGCCCCAGCATTGAAATCTGCGCCAATTTGAGAAAGAGTTGCACGTCTGTCACGTTTAATGATTCTCGTCAGTCGTCGTTTGTCTCGTTCGTTCACGATCTCTTTCCGGCCTCAGCGATGTCGAAGATTTTATGTTTTACCGGATTCCCGATATTCACGGCATACTCGTGAAATGGTCGTACGTGAAAATCCAAATGTTAAAGCTACCTCGGAGATGCTATGTCCCATCTCTCGTGCGCTGACTATAACACCACATTCAAACTCACTTAAATCTTGATAACCTGTCATTGTAGCAGCAGTAACCAATCTAGCAACTTTTCCAGACGCTTGTTGTCTTATATAGGCGCTGCCGACCGCATCGCGTTACTCTGATTGGTTCCATACCTCTGTTATTTGCATCCGCACGCCTATACCAGTTTTTTTTGGCTCTCAAGTGTACCTTTTATTGGAAATATATAAATGATACACACATTCGCACTAGTTTACAAATGAAAGTAAATTCATATTGAATAAAGTATCTTATTATTCGCAGGATAAAAACCTATGACAGTGCAAAGTTACTACATCTTTATTACTATGTTCAGCTTTTGACATTAAGAATATGGCCTGGTCGCAGTTTCTTCACACTTTTTGAATCGAACCTTTGAAAAATTACCCCATGTAGGACGTGTTTTGTTTTTTTCCTCAATATGTCCTGTATCAAAAGCGTTTTATAGTTCTGTTAACATTAAAGTATCTCAATTTTGGTAACATTATAATTGTGCTTATATTTTATCCATAAATTATAATTCATTTATAATTAATAAGAATAAAACTATAGGGAGATAACATGAGTGTTGGTTATGTCTAGTAAAAAATAGTTATTATGGAAAATATTTGTGAAGTGAGTACGCAGGAATGTAGTACGTTGGCTCTCTAGTGTAATTTTCTAGGCTTGGTTAAGTTTTGTTTGTGTGAGGCGGAGGAATATCATGAAATTAAAACTTTGGCAGGGGTTAAACAAAATGGAAGTAACCGTGAATGGCTTATATACGGAATATTTCATAAATATTTTGTGCATTTTTTAACAAAATTACAATGTGGTCTAAAATGGCACATTTGGTTTATAAACCCAACATTGTAAAAATGTGCGGTGAATACAAAATGTAATGAAAAATTTGTTTGTTAAAACGTAGAAATGATAAACATGAAAGGCATATGAAAAAAATAAGCAAAAAAAAAGAAAGAGGCAATGTAAACTTAACATAAACACGTTAATAGTATATGTTATTCTATTTCTAGATTTTTTAATTTTATTTTTGTGATTTTATAATTATTTCCAGGTGGTTTTGGCGAAGAGGGGGTGAGGCGAGGGTGGTGAATGAGCAAGGGGTAGGGTAGTGTAATGTATGTTCTTCTATTTTTCAGATATTTTTTATTTATGAGATTTTTTATAATAACTTCTAGGGGGTGGATATGGAAAAGTAGTGCGGTGAGCTTGGCTGAGGTTAGGGTGAGAGAGCCAGGTCCCTTGATGCTCAGCGAAACCCCCAAAGAGCTCCAATGACTCGAAAATTGCTTTTCCAAGCGCTCGTTTTAGCAAATGAGGTTTGGTGCATTTTGGTGACAGGGGGGAATTTTAAGGGGAAGAGGGATTTTCTGAGGGAAATTTGGGAATATTTCAGAAAAATTCTAGGAATTTGAGTGTTTTAAGGGAAAAACGGGAAATTTTGATTAGAAAATGGGAAAATTCGTGAGGTCATCCAAGATGTCCAACGAAACGTGATGCATGAAGCATGCGCCAAAACGAAGGTAACTACATTACTGGCGAAGTATTGAGAGCCGATGATGGTGAAGCAAGGTGGATATAAAGCAGCGCCGGAATGCAAGGAGGGGGAGAAACAGTAGATCCCCGAGAAAATCCACCGACCAGCGACATTGTCTGGCACGATTCCCACATACGAAAATCCGGGAGTGACCCCACCGGGAATCGAACCTGGTTCGCTGTAGTGGAAGGCGAGCTTTCTAGTCGCTACACCAACCGGAAGTATCTTAAGTATTATAACATAAATTCTAACATAAATCGTAGTCTTCTTAATACACTGCTCTTACGTGTTAATAGAATGATTTTTTTACAGACACGATTTCAGGTAAACTATCTGAAAAACAGTCACTTTGAATTACTATTTCTAAGGCAAAACTTATTGCACTACTCAGGGTCCTGTTTGGACAGCAAAATTGTGAATCTCGGTACAGTTCAAACGCATTTTTTCTTCAATCTGGTGCTAGCAATACGGCCTATGGCAGAAACTTTTTTTGAAAAGTCGTGTTAAGGCTTGTTTGCAATCTTTATCTATGGAAAACTAAGTAGAAAGTCTGGAACGTAAACCAGTAGTGTACTTAAATAATGTCTGACAGTAGTAAAATGCATGTTTGGAAATTAAAAACCGTATTTGAAAGTGGTCCTTCGGAAACTTACCAAGATGCTAAATAAAATTCACAACAGATATAATTGCTCTGTTTCGATTGGATTTTTTTTAGTGAAAACGTTAGAAAGAAGGAACTGTTTTGTGCAACAGTCGAGAAGACTAAATTGCTTTCAATCTCAGTACGAGCCTCTACTTTACAAGCTCGTACTATAACGAAAATGGTTGACAAATTGCTCCGGTATTGGCGCAAGTCACGTAAAGATCCAAAACAAAAATGTATTTATTTTGTGCAATAAAAGTTTTCCATACCAATTGTTGAGGATTCTTGCGTACTTTATAAAATAAGTCATATAATGAATGTAGTATCGATGCAATAATGAGGTAATATAATTAATGATGTACGTAATTACTATTCTAAACTCTTTCTGACAGCAAAATTTGTGCTTTTGATTGTTTTGTGTATTGTGAAGCGTAGAGTAGCTAATAAGCTACAAAACTATTTTCCGAATTTTTACCTCAAAAAGTGTAATAACAGAAAACGGTTACTACACGATTCGATCAACACAATTCCAAGTATTTCGTATTTTTTCCCAGTCACTGACACAGTAACACAGATGTACGGGTGTTTGACGTCCAGAATAATGGCAGAAAAACAAATGAAATAACCATTGGCAAGTACATGGCTTTGGATAGAAAACGCGTTATCTCCGCCAGTGAAAACGCACATAACATGGATACTGAGATGAAAAAGAACACCCGGGGTGTTTTTGACTCGTCTGTCTGTCTCCCTCTCTCTCTCTCCAGCAAAGAGCAAAAACCTTCTGTTTCGAAATCGTTTGACGTCGACGTACAGCGCGGGAGAAATCATCTGCGACCCAGGAGTGAAACGTGGCAATTGCTCTCTTCCTCTTCAGGGTCACAGATACCCTTTCACATCTTCTTACTTACGTCTCTCTCCTTTGCTCGAGGTCGTGTACAAAGAAATTGAGTTCAGCCGTTGCTACTAGTAGCTTGCACAATTGCTCCATCCTACCTACAAGTTTTGTGACTGAGGTAGCTAGTAAACCTAGACGTCCCCTTCGAAACACTGGATTTAGGCTCAAATCTCGGGTGTGCCATAGACGCGTGTGTGTATTTTTTTACATTTTATATCAGATTAGTTATTAAGCCATCACACCATAAGCCTGCCTTGTTTAATAGTGAATCAAAACAAAGAACGTTATTTAATAAACATCATCTTTGCTTCAGAATCACTAGAACATGTTTCCCAATTATGCACATTTCATTAAAGGAAAAATAAGAGGAACACGGTTAAATTAATTCTGTACTGGTGGAAGGGGCATGTGACACCATACTCATGATGTTTTACTTCATGTTGGTTAAAGAGTTACATAAAGTTTCGGGAAATTTTTCGTCGAAAGAAAATATGTTCAAATCATTTCCATTTAAGAAACTGTAAACTAAATTTTAAAAATTCTAAGGTATGAACTTTCAAATTTAACCAAAGCGTGTTTCAAGCAGTGTTGGCATAAAATTTTGTGTTGTTCAGTGTACATTTTCAAAGTAAATAATTAGAAGATGGAGGTACAGCTCATTTTATGGTCACTTAGCCTGCAGTATATAAATACAATGGAATGTATTGGTGTAATTCCAGCAAAATATACATAACTGAAATGTTTATTTATGGAGATGTTTTATTTATTTAAGATGAAAAAAAGGGCGTACTGAAATGCTGATTAAAAGTATGGTTATATCATTATAATAGTAATAAGATAAATATGCACGATGGTAGTTGCAAAGTAAATAAGAGGCGTGGGTATCGAGCAACAGGGCTGTTGACAAAACTGTGGTTTAATGCCAAAATATTACACATAACATTCTGTGCTTTCTTATTTATATGTTATCTGTGTGTACAAACACATACATACACTGGAGAGCCAAAAAAACTGGTATAGGCGTGCGTATGCAAATACCAAAGGTATGGAACCAATCAGAGTAACGCGATGCGGTCGGCAGCTAGATCGGTTACTGCTGCTACAGTGACAGGTTATCAAGATTTAGGTGAGTTTGAACGTGGTGTTATAGTCGGTGCACGAGAGATAGGACATAGCATCTCCAAGGTAGCGATAAAATTAGGATGTTCGCGTACGACCATTTCACGAGTGTAGCGTGAATATCGGGAATCCGGTAAAACATCAAATCTTCGACATCGCTGCGTCCGGGAAAAGATCGCGAATGAACGGGACAAACAACGACTGATGAGAATCATTAAACGTGACAGACGTGCAACCCTTTCTCAAATTGGCGCAGCTTTCAATGCCTCCTGCATAACTTCAGACATTAGTCGAGTCCATGCCACGTCGTCTTGCGGCACTTCTGCGTGCTCGCGGGGGCTCTACACGATATTAGGCAGGTATACCAGTTTTTTTGGCTCTTCAGTGTATATACCGTGCACAAATAATTTTGGCACGGTATACAGGTAACACCTTCAATTTCTGTAATGCTGTGCTCAATGCAAAGCTGCGTGAAAAATTAACACCACACAATTTAAGAGTAATTCACAAAACGTGCAAGTTTGTTCACCTTCAAACAATATTTAACCTTTTCCTTTAAAAACACAAATAAAACAAAGAAGTGAAGGGCGGTCGCGAGGACCCAAAATTAATGCCCTCACTACGTAAAACCACATAAAATTTTAAAAGATTAATAATGAGCACGTCGACTTCTCGTAGTGAACCTAAACTCAGAACGTTGCACGATGGGCCATGAGTGTTACTTTCATGAAATAAACTAATCCACAAACAACTGGGGCGGCTAACAAACACGTTAAAACTCACACATTTTATAACACAAAGCATTAAAACGAATAGAAAAATGCTACCGTAAAGTGGCTTAAGTTACTGCGAAACCAAATTTTGAACGGTGACCGAAACATAATTTAGAAAAACCAAACTCCTCGACAGCACGTCCCAGAACATACACGCGACGCCACAATTAATAAAACACCCAATCTAAAACCATTAAACAGCCCAACCTCGTACACATACACACATGACTCACCGTAATTTGACGCCCCAGAGAAAGTGCTCTACGTCACAATAACGATGTACACCTTAAGACGTGCAGAAGGGAAGTAGACAGCCGGCAATCGTTGCCGACGAAAACGTAGTCGCCAGTAACAAAATACTCATGCGGGGGGACGAGAAAGGAGGGGAATCAAGGAGCAACGGGCACAGAGAGGAAACGGGAGAAGGAAGCCAAGCGCGCACACGAGCTCGCCACCGAAAATCAGCTCAGATGTCGCCACAGAGTAGAAAGCGCAAGCTAGCGGCGCACATATACAGACACAGCTGTGCATGTACACACATACAGACACCGCTGCATACATATATTTCACTGTTCAAACTAGCTGCAGCTCGTCAATTGTCACTATCTACCACAGTTCATCCGTTATTATTTCCAGCTCTTTAACAAACTGAAAATGACTGTACGTTTGTTTACATTTGGTTTTAAACTCAAACTCGCGCTTTCACCAAATCCCAGAGACAATGTTAACCACATAGAAAGACAGAATGAGTGTTGTTTACTTCTTAGTCCGCTTACCTCTCGCCAAGTGTACATTATCGTTACTTATTAGCCACACCTCTTATATGAAATGTAATTGGAAAACCCGCATTGAGCGTTACGCCTAACACCGAAATTGAAGTTCTCGTAACACGAACTGATGACTTGATGATTATCAGTGCTCATAAGATGTTTCAGTATTTAAAGGACGTTCACAAAAATCACCAACAAACTCCGTTAGGTGATTCCTCACATAAATATAGACGAAAAGTAAATTCATGCCATTTATCCTAACTCGCTTCCAAAGGATGGTACACGCTCGTAAAGGTGGATATGGGAGACCTATCGACGAATAGCGAGGAACCACATTTGCTTAGACCTTCGAAAGTACATTTAGTATTCCAGTAAATGCGGTAGCACGCATTTGCACACACATGCCCACACCCACACACACGCAAAAACGCACACATACACACAGTAGGGATGCGTCACATTCGCCTCCAGTGCGACTGAATACACCTGGGTGGCAACTACAGATGTTTCCATAACCTATTTCTTATGTACACCGACAGTATTTTCTGTAGACGTGTATATCAATTTACTGGTACAATACACGCACTTTCAGAGGTCTAAGTAAATTTGGTCCCGTAGCATTCACAATAAATCTGACGCTTACCTCTACCTTTACGAGCGTGTACCATCCTTAGGAAGCGAGTTAGGCTAAACGTCATGTTTATACTTTTCGTCTATAATTATGTGAAGAATCACTTGACGGAGTTTGTCGGTGGTTATCGGGATCATGATGTCTATATAAAAAGAGTGAAAACATTACTGTAAATATAGCCGAAAATTATAAAAACGCAAGATGATATAAACATTAATGAATGCCATACATAAACAATGACATAGTTGGTGGTAGCATCTGCGTTTCTTGGTTGGGTCTGGGTAGAGGGAGAAGGGGCTCACCAAGATGACCTTTCTTGTTTTCTTGCTGAGCGTAGCAAACGCAACGGACAGCAAAAGAGCCCGAGAAAGAAAAATCAAAGGTTCCTGGCAAATAGGTTACCTACACGGGTAACTTGTAATACCCGTTGTTTCAAAACACATGATAAAACTGTTAGTAAAGGAGTGAATGCCACACGGAAAAACACATCTTATAGTAAAACTGTCAGAAATGTTTGTTTTTAATATCAAAGTGTCAGAATGAACAGAAAGACAATCAAAAGAAGACGACTACCATTTATGTGTGGGTGCGATAAAATTGTAACTTTCTAAACAAAGTGTTTTTCAATAGCTTAAAAATTGAAGTCTATAATTAAGAAACGGACAGAAAGAGTTTTTAATGCAACATTTCGGTAGCTTGAAATAGTATTTCACATTTTGCCCATTTTAAGATGTGAAAAATTAGAAAGAAATGTAAAAGAAAACTCTGGGGGAAACATTAACTTTTAATATTGAATATTTTCCTAATATTATAAATGATATAACATCTTCAAAATTCAGCAAACATTTTAAAAACTCAAAATTATTTAATAGCCACTCGCATTTCAGGTTTTCTATGGAAATATATAACTTGATAAAATTTTTTACAAAGCCAACACTTGCCCTTATGAAAAGCTGGCACGATGGCACGTTACCTAGTTGGCGGCGTTGTAAATGCGTGTACAAGTGGAAATCATACAGGATGATGATTTCTGTCAGGATAAAAAAAAACAAGACTGTAACGAACAGCATTTCAGCACACTTCACTGTGAGCTCTGACGTCACTCTGTGTACATCACAGCGAGGTGGATATGTATTCCGCATGCGTACAGTCATAGTTCTACGGTCGCGTGCAATAAAAAACCCCATAACGACGAAGGTTGGCAGACGAACTAACACTTTCAAAAAATTAATTGACCCATTTCTAGCCTTAAGCTGGGGACTGCGATAAGCGGACCAGAATCTTACCCTGAGGTACAGACTATTTATCGACCAGCTTGAGGTGAGGCGAGATAAGCTTATGTGGAGTAACACGGCGGAATGAAGACAGCGAAGTTTGTAAGAGGACGGAGGGAAGGGGGGTGTCGGTACCTCGAGAACCCCACCCCAACCTTCCTAAGGTCTACAACACGAGTATACCCTTCTGAAAATGTTCCGACCCACTGCTTTCTTGGATAGCATTGGCGTTCTAGGAAATGGGAGGGTTAAAATCAACCAGGGAATGAACTGCCGGTTCCTTACACAAAATACTTGGTTCCTAAAGCTCCTCAGTCACATCCAAACATATAATTTTGTATACTATCTAGAATTTCATCACATCTACCGGCAAGTGGGCAATGTCATTTAACTATACTTGTACGAACGCAATTAAAACTTGGAAACCTAGAGCGGCGCTGTAAGTTAGCTTCGTAAAATGATCCTACGTTCAACTAGTTTTCGCCGTAATAAACCGCCTCTTAATGCAAAAAAAAAAAAAAAAAAAAAAAAAAACACCCACACCTTTTTGATTTCGAAAAAATATACAAGCCAAGTGTTTTATCGGAAAGATTTCAGATGTAGCCTTTGAAGGTTTCTTGCAATGGTGATATCAAAGGAAACATTATTTCTGGTTTTCTACGACACCCACTGCAATGGACTAAAGTTCGAAATAATGATTCGTTTGATATGGGATTTCAGATAGTAACACGACTCTTTAACTGCGTTCTTCTGCGCTGTCTTCGTCGCGTCGTCAGGTTTTCAACTTGCATATTTGTCTTCGCCACAGTGTTCATCTGTGTTATCATCGTTGAGTTGTCAAAAAAATTTCATGCGTGCACTTGTATATATCGTTCCTCTCTTTATTGCTCGTTCGTTCGTTTCTCGTCTTTTTTGGTTTCGTTTCGTTTTGTTGGACAACTGACTGAATTATTTACCCGGAGCCCATTATAACTAGGGATTCCCATCCTACGTAATTTTTCTGTGCACAACCGTGCGACTACAATTCAAATCACAAATCCACCCTTACTTGTCTCGCGGTTATAAGTATGCGCGTTCTTTACAGACTTGCTTAGAATGTTCTGTATGCCCAGAGTGTGTTATTCCGTCACGCGTTAAACATTTAACTGTAGACTGTGGATGAGGTACGTTTATTCGTCTTCTGCACATATGCCCATAATGACTCAAGAATCGCCAAGACAACTGTTAAAATTCAAGTGTTTCAAAAATTACTGGACGTTTGTTTACATTTGGTTTTAAACTCAAACTCGCGCTTTTACAAAAAATCGGCGAGGCTGTGTCTGGAAAACGGCCGATTGTTTTCCGTGAATACTTCTGCATTAGCGAGCAATGTATTCATTTGGATATGGAAATGTAATGAAAGTAACGAAATGGATACTTTGCTTTTATAGCTTAAATGAACAGAATTAGACGAGATATTTCGTTGGACAACAACAATCAGCGCGCTATCGCATCGGAGTCGCTAGATATACTGACTGGAAATCTTCTCTTGCGCCCAAATTTGCTGCCGGTCGCCGAGGGCGCCTCGCACAAGCGTGGCGCCAAGTGAAGGACATGCTCGCATCACAGTCATATACTGGATCGAACGATATCACGGTAATTTCAATCGTGTTATTACTAACGAAGTTATAGAGTCTATGGATGGATTACTCTGAAAACATTTTTCCTTCTTGGTACCCCGTGCGCCAGTCTGATTTAAAAAACATATTAACGTCAAATATAACATTTTACGTAACTTAGTCATGTAGCATTTGCTTTACAGCCTAATAACAAGTAGTGTACTAGCACATTAAAGAAATTATTTAAGGAAACAGTACGGTATCCTTTCTCGAAACTACGTGGATATGACAGTTCTGTAGGAAGAAAAGCAGTTCAGAGTTGGACACAGATATGGTTATACTGGGCAGCTGACATGCACACTCTACCCCATATTTGCTCTACGAAATTAACACTGTGGCGAGCCTGGTCACTAGTATACATGCACTAATAAAGTGATTATGTAAAATTGTTAGAACAAATAACTTTATTAACACACTGCTAAACAATTCCGTATATTTACGGACATTTTAACGGAAATATACAGTTAATATGTCCGTAATGACGAAAAAAGGAACTGAGCACCATAAGTACAAAATATGGAACGTTTCCGTATTTCTTATAAGCGTGGGTTTCGTAAACAAACAATGCCCTACGCGAAGCTTTCTTTGCCACAGTAACAAGAAAATTATCGTTTCTCGTCAGTTCGGATATCCACGTCACTTAGACCCATTTCTTGAAACATAAAAAATTAGCACCAAGCTCCTGTAACAGTTAGCAACACTTATTCAAACATGCATGGAAACTGGAAATGTTACATAGGTCTATATCACATTTCTTGAAGTAACAGATTTATAGGCCGTTTTATCAGGCTGTAGGTAAGTAGTAAAATTCACTAATTCCTATATTTCATATTCGTGTTAAAATTTACAAAATAAAATATTCTTACTTTTCTAAATTTCTTTTTTACACCCAGTAAAACACCCGTTAGACAAAAATTATACATTTTTATAGTAATCTCTCCCTTTTTGAAAACCGGAAAAACTAACTAGCATGTTTACGGAGAGGCTCCGTGAATTCACAGAAAGTTCGTGAAATTTACAGAAACTTCGTTATTGAAAAGCAAAGTGCCCGCAATTTTCGGAAAGTTCTGGAGATTCTGGATTACTTTTACCCACACTTTCTTGTAAAATTACGGAAATTCTTTTAACAGAGCACTTCGCCGATCACCGTGAGAGTGTCGACGAGAAATTATGTCCTATGTTATTACATTGTTCGGTAACTTCCTCTAATGCGATTAAAAAAAATATAAATATACACTTTTTAAGCCAGTAATTAAAACACTGCTCATTAAACATAGCTTCAAGAAGTTAATACCCTCGCGTTTTGGAATTACCAGTTATTTTGTAACAAATTCTGTTTTTAGGAAGTGTACCGAAATTTTCAACCCAACGCGGCGTAAATAATAGCGTCCCAAAAATGTTTAAGTCATAACACATTCACAGCCATCGTTACTTTCTGACTTGTAATATGGTAACATCCAAGATAAGAAATAATAGGTTATTTTGTGCGGGCAACTACACTTATGATATCAATAACAATTAGACTGTACACTCCAAAATCGAAACAGTGAACATCGCTCCAAAACTGCGAATTTTCCCGCAGATCTGTTGAAACTGCTGCATTTGAATTAGTAAAAACTCTACTCATCATTTTAGTTGCCGGTGTTCATTGATTAAACAGTGGTTTCTTCTGATTTATAGTGAACTGCACTGTCCTGGCAGTAAAATCTCAGTGCATTACTCTTATTCTTCAGTAGATAACAGCTCATTAACTGAAGATTCAGTAAAATAATTCTACTGTTTGAAATCACTGATCCATATTTAAAGTGTACAGACTTCAGAAAATGTAGTATGTACCGTAAGTAACGCTCTGTGATGTGTATCGCTACAGTCAATTCGCGATTACTTCCAACTTTTCTGAAGCCCTGCTAAAGTTCTACTTTCAGATATTCCTCTGTCCCATGCAAACAAATCTTAACCGAGTCACAAAAACAACATTGTCAGGAATGTACAATTTATGTTGAACATGAAAGAAGAATGCATATGTTTTTCAACGCTTTAAAATATTTTGTAAAATTAATTGAATTTAAATCAATAAAAAAAGGGTATATTTTCAATCAAAATTTAAGCGTATTTTGAATCTGGATGCTCATGAAAGCACATTTTGCAAACCCCCCCCCCCCCCCNTTTCAGGAAGCAAGACTATCACAATAATATTACAGCAGTTTTATATATATATATACACATCTGTATTAAATATTAGTAATAATGTTTATACATATTTGTATCAATTGATTTTATACACACGCTTTTTGAGCATAAAAATTATTGCTTTATTTTACTGAAATGAACGTACGTAAAAAATCTATTATTTAAAATATTTTATAAAGTTGGTACCAATATTTCCTTACAGACAACCATTAAAGTTATTATTATTAACCTACTTAACGAAGATTTTCGTGCAAAATGTGTTTTATGAAGAATGCAAAATGGAAATACTCTTAAAAATGAATTTAAAAAATGCTTTTATTAAATTGATTCAAAAAAAATTTCAGTGAGAAAATTCTAGCAAAATATTAAACAGTGTTAACAAATTTAATGCATTCTTCTTTCTTACGCAGCATAAATCGTACTTTCATGAATTTTGGTAGTGCGTGTACTACTTTTAATGGGTCTTGTATGCCGTACATTCGGGTGCAGTGCGCCTTTGGAAGCCACTCTGTTTCTACCTTAAGAACTACATTTAGTGTCTGCGTTATGATAAACGGAGTTAAAGAAAGGAATATAAGATTTTTTAAAGGTGGATTTTAAAACTGCATAATTAACCATGGACGAGCTGTAGCAGCAAGACAAAAAGTATAGCCCATTCACGGTTAGTTCCAACTTTTCTGAAGTCCTGCTAAAGTTCTACTTTCAGGATATTCCTCCACCTTACGCAAACAAAGCTTAACCGAGTCTAGAAAATTACACCAAAGGGGGCGGTGCACCACATTCATGTGCACTCAGTGTAATGAATTTATGCATAGGAACTATTTCTCACTAGGCATTACCAAAACCACTATTTTCTCACTGTATTAATTCAGATTTATTGTGAATGTAATATTATAATTTATAGGTAGAAAATAAGTAAAACATCAGTTTAACCAAAAATAATGTATATTTAACTATAAAACGCTTGTGATCAGTGGCATGTGGTGAAGTGTTGCAAGGTAAGCTGGTGTTTGCTCAGTGAAGTACAAACTTGGTGCACGCAGCAGGAACCAGTAACCTGAGTGGGGCCGGGAGAAATTTAATGTATTGCGGCCACTCACGAGAGAGCTGTGAGGCACCCATCAACCATTAAACACGTGCTGTGACAGAAACTGCATTACTACGTTTAAATGGCCGGTGTGTAAAGTAGCAAACGATCAAGTAGGGCACAGAGCAAAACACAGATTACCTTGCAACAGTTCACCACACGCCGCTGCTTGCGATACACGGCATGTTTAGGAAACAACCAAACATGTATACATGGGGGTATTTTTCAAAGGCCTGATTCAAAAAGTGTGAAGAAACTGAGAATTGACAGTAGCAGAAAGAATAAGGCGGTGTGCGAGCAGTGGCGCAGTAAGCTGGGGGAAATACGGCACGACGGGGAGATGCAGAAGAAGGGCGCAGCAGAGATTGTTGCGGCTACGTGCCGGGGCCCGAAGCGGCGTCTCGCGTCACGCGGTCTGAATACTGTTCCCCGCGGTCCCCTGGGTGCCATGCCGCGTACACAAGGCTGCCAGGGAGGAAGACGCAACCCTCACGCCGCACCACGGCACGACGAGGCCTCTTGACAGCCGCCTCGCCTCCTCTCATCGGCAACCCGTCGCGCGCACTCCCCTCGCCAGCGCGCGAGGCAGCCTGTTCGATTCTCGCGTGCCACGCGCACCTGCTAATGTTAATTGACTAACGTTTATCAGAGCTACTCTCCCTCAGATCCACCACTGTATTCCTCCTAACCCCTCGCTTTGACTCCCGCAGACTGCCTGGAGAACCACTTACCTACTACGACGCCCGGCTGCCTTATAACTGATTTAAGGACCAACTCTCGGAAGCAAAGGAGCGTTAAGGGTCTTAAAGGCGAGAATAGCTCACACATACCAAGTACCCATCTCTTCTACGCGCGAGTCGCTGAACTGACATGCTGTCTTCTTGTATCGAGTGACATTATAGCATGTAAATTAAATCGTGACATTATCAGATTTTGACGTTAAGACTTGCAAAATTAAGCTTAGTTATAAAAAACGAGCCTCGCTTACGCTCATTAAAAATATTTTAGGCACCTGTCTCCCCTGGCCCTTTAATTAAACCTATCTTAAACTATGCAAGTTTTAGTGTTAAACACTGTTGTCGGTCCGCCATTTTAAAAGATAGTACAAAATAAAATATGCAGCTTTCATGCCATATCTCCAAAACTACTATGCAGGTTTTCGCCAAATTTGTCTTGTTAGTAATACTATATTATGTCATGTAAACTTAATGCAATTGAAATGGATAAGGCGCTTATTTTTAAAATGGTGATCATACTAGTAGTTAGAGGTTATTTTGTAAATCTACCAATCTTTCGGCTAAAACTGACATATTCTCTGCACGACAAACGCTTATTGATCACGCCTTGCAAGAATCGTGCGTGTCACATCACATGCACAGTTTTGAGGGCAGTACACATAATCCACATGAAGAGCGACGGCGACAGCGTCTTCGTACAACACATGCGTTTGCGGTTGTACAAAACTTACGTCGTTCACGTATAAGCCATCCATGTGCTTGCTTGCCAACTTTCACTGTCACCGAAAGATTTTTACTGGGTGATGAATTTTTTTATAGCTATTAGAGTGCAAATTAACGCAAACAAATATGCACTTGAAGTCGACATGTTTTGGAAGCTACTTTAAGTAAATCGTGAAAGAACAATGGAAAATAGCATTATTTCGAAAATTTTGCGAACAAATATTTTGCCAGAGTGATGAATTTCTGTCGCGTTATTACATATGTTGTGAATTTGTACACTTCACTGTGGCGCAAGATATTTTGTTAAAGGATTGTATAGGAGCACATACATATTCAGACGAAAGTACGTCTAGTAATATCACTGACCACTGACTGCTGCTGAAATTTACTATAAGTCTTTCTGTTGGCGATAATGTACAAGAATGGGCTATCTGCAACAAAATATCTCCCATTACATAGTTGATGTAATTAACTTTATTTCACGAGAAGATCGCCAGCTTTGAAGAAGCAACGGTAATTCCAAACATAAAAGTTATATGCCCGTTAGCTGAATGAAAGCGAGACTTCTAAAATAGTGGCGACTCATGTAAGGCTTGGAAAATGATATCTGTGCTATTTTCCAGCAAATTTTGTTGAAGGGGAGAATTTAAGGAGAGGAATAACTGATATGCGTTAGTGCTTTTATGTAGCAGCGATAATCACCCTAGGTTGAAAATTAAATCCCGCAAATATCCTGGATTAATTGTATTTAGGATTTAATGTATGCATACATTTTAGTGGAAATAAATTCGTTTAGAGCTAATTGCTGCGAATATATATAAAATTCTTGCAATAAAATAAGCGCAATTATGAAAGAATAATTTAGAGTATGTAAAAAATACTGGTTTTCCTACTTAAAACTATGTAGTATATCACTATTATTGAAGTTTCCGTTAATTTCAACCGGCGGCATTTCACGCTAACCTTCCAGTTTGCAAAAAAAAAAAAAAAAAGCAGGAAAACAAACTTTATTTAAGACACATTTAAAATGGGCCTTCCAGTTGAAACCTCTTCAGTCTTGAATGTTTTCTGCTTCCGCATCTAGAAACATCTCTGAGTGCTTATGTACGCACACAAATTTGATAACAGTTGTTTGTAACACGTTAAGATATTTTTAATTTCGCTAGTCTTCCTCCATAATCGTTACTACCTCGAGATCCAACCTTGTTCCGCTAGTCTACCCTAACTCTGGTATCATAGTTATTTCTCTCTCTTATAATGTCTACGTTAACCATGTTCTCCCAGGTTCTTCTCTCTTTATATCTTACCTGTGTACTATTATCAATAGATCTCGTCTTCGGACAATGTTTATATGCTAATTTATTTGCCCCCGCCTACTGTTAGTCAGTCAAGCTCTTTATACAAGAGAATCAATTCCTAATTTTTACTAATTCATTCAAAAAAGTTTTCACTGAACAGAATCATAGATTTTTATCTCTCTCCAGTTTCTATCGATGGTTGTTTTGTAACCTTTACATGGTAGCCTCTGTTTAAATTCCAGATATTATTACTGGTTTCGTTATAGTTTTATATTTCGCGAGTTTGGTCGTCACTCTAATCACTTATGTTACATATTAAAACAGAAACAACCATTTAATATTTTAATTCAAGTCGTGCAAAAAAATGCACATTTTTGTCAGAGAATCATTAAAAATGATACGTAAACTTTGTTTTTCGCGATGGACCAGTGAGAAGTGTTTATGTTGTTCAATTCCATGGGTAGGAACCAGTTATAGAGCGGTGATACGTCCGCAGATGCCAAAAACTTTGTCAAAAGAGAGCAGCAGGCCCGATTCAGAGGGTAACTTTATGTAGTTTGCAGAATGACCTAACTGAATCAATTTCCTTACCATTTTAAGTTAAAAGCTGACACATTTTAAAGGGCCCAACTACGCCTCCGTATCGTTTGCATTGTGCATAAACGGAATTGGAAATGTGGAAAATAATAAAAAAAACTAGTGTACCTCCGAGGTGACGCGATGATGGCCTATGAAGGGCATGACTGTGCGTCGGACTCGGTGTGCCCTCGTGTGTTTGCGTATGAATGCCGCTGCACGACCTCGACCAGAAGTGCCATCACACCAACCTTAACCCGCCCCCCCCCTCTCTCTCTCTCTCTCTCTCTCCTGGGGGTGTGTTTGTATGCCACGGCAAGGGCGCATTACCAATTCATGGATCCCTGACACGCCCACTCCTCGTCGACTCCGGGAAACCTCTCTCCCCTTTCACTCCGCGTTCGCGGGCAACGACGACTGAACTCTCCCGACCTTCCAATCCCGCGCAACGTCTTCCCTGACGGCGGCCTCTTGTGTTCGGAGCGGTCCCTGGGGGAACGACGTAGCTCTGCACATACTCTTGCTGGTTGCAGTAATGAACTTGAAGGGGAATGGCGGAAGTAATTTTAGGTTTGTGCGTTTCCTAGACATCATCTCTGCTTAAGATTTGTCAGTTAAATTTTGGTTCTCTCTATGGGATCCCACATGACAAGGATTGCTTGACGGAATATCAGTAATATTTCCTACGTGGTCTAAAAAGGGATATGTAATCAATTACTGAATGAGAAGGTATAATTTTGTGGTAATATTATAAGCAATTAAACGTTAACACCTGGAAAAAAACCCATGTAAAATGTGTTTTTTTCATCTAGGGCCATCAATATGAAGCTTCAATTTTTGAAGTCAATGGGAAAGAGAGCTCTAAGGGCGACACCTAGCTCATATATCAAATGACACAGTGCCTATGCTAATAAGTTATCAAACACCACAAGTCATGCAGTTGTGACATTACTTCATAGTCTGTTACTGTGCACTTTTGTTAATTTTTTTCCCTCGCATGCGTCATTATTTTTTCCTTCCCTAGGTCGCTTAAAACCACATACACCAGGAAAGGCAAGACTTAAACGGAGACAATTGTACACGCCTTTGTGTTTGCTGGAAGTGCCATTTTTCGAACTTCCTGGAGGTGTTCAATTTTAGCACTAATGTGGTGCTTATTAAGCCAATAATATTATTAAAGGTTTGAAAAATGACAACACATCACCAAGAATTGACAAAATACAGATAAAACCAAGAATATTCCTACGATATACATCTGTGAGGATAACTTGGTAGCATCCACCACATCCGTTTTACTAATTTGGTACATTTCCTGCTGAAAACAACAACTCTGGAGTTCTCCTTCTTCCAGGCACCGCATATCATATTTCTTCACTAACTGCCTTTTTTTCTAATGTTGCAAAATCTGTAACAATCTCGAAGACTCACCTGCACCTGTATCATGTATCTACAACATGCACCCGAACTTTATGGATCTTTGTAAATTAGACTANTCGAAGACTCACCTGCACCTGTATCATGTATCTACAACATGCACCCGAACTTTATGGATCTTTGTAAATTAGACTACATCAAGAGCGTCATTCTTCAATTGTAATACATCATTATTTAACTTTTAGATATGCCTACTTCAGTGTCATTGCTATCATGTTGGGATTACCTGGAACATTTTTAGCTTGGTCTCTGAAGGAAAGATAGGCTTATGAGACCACTTCCCTGTATGTGAGTCTGTGTGTATGTGTGTGTATATGCATGTATGNACTTCCCTGTATGTGAGTCTGTGTGTATGTGTGTGTATATGCATGTATGTGTATGCATATATATGCGTGTCTGTGTATGTGTCCATCTTAAAAACGCGTGAATCGAATTTCACCTAACTCGATACACACACAATATTTAGTCATTACTTCCTACGTTTATAGTTTTAGACTATGCTGTGTGCTTATTTTCAATATGACGGCCGTTTTAATGTTTAGGATACTATGTCATATCTCCGGTATCATTTAACCGATTTAAACCATTGCGAATTGCGTAAGCATTTAACATAGAGATCAATATTGCTGTTGGTCCGCCATTTTGAATGGAAGCACAAAATTAAAATTATAGCTTTTATATTATATTTCAAAAACTACTACGCTGGTTTTCGCCAAATTTAGCTAATGAGTAATACTATATCATACCATGTAAACTTGCTATTAAAATGGATAAGATACTTATTTTCAAATTGGTGGCCATACAGATAACTAGAGTTTGTCTGCTTTATCTATTGACCGTTCGACCAATTTCGACCAAACCTTGTTTCCAGAAAGAGTCTATTACAAGCATCATATATGCCAAAACATAGCTCCATTCGTCCACTATTTTGTAAGATAGCATTACACTAAGAGATTAAGTTTGTGTCGTATTTCGGGGAGTAATGATACGATTGCTGCCAAATTAAGGAAATAAGTAGTCCTATAGTATACCATATAAACTTACATGTTTTAAGCGGTTTATGAACTTATTTTGTAAATGGCAGCGATTAAAACAATTTAAGTTTATTTGCTATATCTACCATACCGTAAGGCCAGTTTCGACCATACTTTTACATTGAATATATTTATTACAAGCATCTTATATGCTAATGTACAGCCATATTTCCCTGTCATTTCCCCCCACACATGAAGAAATAAATTTTAATGTCTTATCATGGGGGACAATTAACAGACCACTAACAAATTTGGAAAACAAATGGTTCTATGGTATGCCATACGAATTTTTGTTTTAAGTGGGTCATACATTTATTTTCAAAATTATATAACCATACTAATTCTACATGCAATAAAAAGTGTTTTTAAACTACATGTTGAAATTCAAACTACGGAATCTACAGGCTAATAGAAATAATAAATATTAATAACAAAATGTTCGAAAAATTCATGTGGTATTTTTAAATTGAAACCGAAGTTAGCGAAACAGCGGAAATCCGCAACTTTACGTACANTTCGAAAAATTCATGTGGTATTTTTAAATTGAAACCGAAGTTAGCGAAACAGCGGAAATCCGCAACTTTACGTACATGAATGAACAACAAGTTGCATATCCCGAAGGCGAACGGAACTGTTGAGCCATGCGGAGTGCGCCTGCACATAGGACACCGTAATCTCAAGGTACGTAGGCGTCACTAGCGGTTGATTGTTAGTGCATGTGTGTCAAACTACATAAACAATGGGGGGCTAACAATTGAGTATTAAAGGCTGCTGGAAGTGATTGTATATTATTACTAACAACGCACAAATAGCAATATTGGTGTTGTAGCTTCCATTGGCCTATGTACAGGCGGTCGCANGTATATTATTACTAACAACGCACAAATAGCAATATTGGTGTTGTAGCTTCCATTGGCCTATGTACAGGCGGTCGCAACTTGTTGTGTTATATTAGCTCACAGATGCGGTGGTTTGAATCTCGACATGCAGATTGGAAAGCACCGTGCATGTACGAAAGCATGTAAGCTATTTCAACTTAACTTTGTGTAATTGCAATATGTATGCAAGCAACAAATGAACTAACACAAATACTCTTTCTCCGCCATTTAGGAGGATAGCACCACATGCAAAATTAAACCCTAATGTCATATCTCTGGAAGAAATTATATGATTCCCACCAAATTCCGTAGACAAGTTATACTTTTGTAGTCAATCTAAAGAAGGTAGGGACATATTAAAAAAAAAACCAGCCGTGTAAATTTTTTTGGTTAATATACTTTATGTTTCGACCAATTTCAACCAAACCTTATATGCTGGCAGTATATATGACAATCATCGAATATGCTAATACGTAACCTTTTCGTCCGCCATTAATGAAGATCGCTACATGAAAAAAATTGAGGTTTCATGACATATCTCGGGGACCAATCAACCGATTCCTGCCAAATTTTACACGCAGGTAATATTACGGTAGCCAATGTATACTAACGTGTTTTAGGTCGGCAGACCTTTTTAACGGCGTTAATAGAAATAATTTAGATTAGTGTGTTAAATAAATTAACGAATTCAACAAATTCAACTAAATTTCGAATATTAAAATTACAAACATAAATTCCTATGCGTACAGAGATCCTCTTCTGCTTTTTTCTGTAAAATATTACCATGTGAGTGAACAAACTGTATATTTATGACATCTTTTCAACTAGTTCCCACTAAAATTTCGCACATCAGTAATGCTACAGAAGGCTGCGTAAACGTACATAATATAAGTGGGCCAGACACTGATCATCAAAATTGCAGCCATATAAATAATTTAGATAATTTCGTCATATCCATTAAACAATTTAACGAAATTAAACCAAATTTTATAAGCTGATAGCATCTATGAAATACATTTTATACAGAGCCTCTTTTATTTAGACCTTTTTGTATGACAGCACCAAACGGGGAAAAAAAAGGTTTTTATGGCTTTCTACCTGAACAAATCAACCAATTTCCACCAAATTCTTCACACAAGTAATAATAAGGTAGGTAATGTAAATGTACATGATTTAAGTGGCTCAGACACTTATTTTCAAAATGACAACCCTGTAAATATTTCAGGTTGGTAAACTCTATATACCAAAACATTAAACCGATTACCACCTAACTTTATTCTCCGAATCCTACCTCCGCAACGCACTTGATTGCACGATAGCTTCTGGTACGAGATTTTATTTGTTTGAGTCTCGGGTAGGGCATGTTTGTGTTTATAATTGTCTCATTAATTTTGCATATGTTTGTTGTTCCATCTCTAATGATATTGCTTTCAACGAGACGTCAAGCGCTACCTATTTCAAACCTTTTTAGAACTTAACAGAAAACTATCTGCCACCATATACAGGAAGGTAACCTCGTTAGCAATATTAGTAACGTCTTGCTATTTTTAAAGTCTCATAGAACATTGACCTGTTACTCTGTTGTGAAGGGAACCGTACTTATAAGTTACCTGTCGGGTTTCATCTCTGTTATTAATGTTCTGCCTCCTAAGTTTTGTGTTACCTTTCAGAAGAAAATACTAAGAGGCGTTTTACGATTTCAAGAACATTTATTTGTTTGGTTCTGTCTAGACAAAACTATTACAATTGCTCTACTGTATTTATATTTCCATCCATTAGCTTGTACACGAAGCACCATAAGCATGCGTTTTAATTTTCTGTTACTGTCAATTACGAAAGTTCAATTTTTTACCTCTAGTGCCGGGGGTCGCGGTGGTGTAGTGGTCAGACCACTCGCATCCCACCAAGGCGAACCTGGTTGGATTCCTGGTGGGGTCGCTCCCGGATTTTCGCACTTGGGATCGTGTCGGACGATGACACTGGTCGGCGGTTTTTTTTTCGAGCATCTCCCGTTTCTCCCGCCCTAGCATTCCCGCTCTGCTCCATACTCACCTCGCTTCGCCCTCATCTGCTCTCAACTCCTCGTTGTTAAGAGACAACAAAACTCTTCACTCCACCTTTATTCACTTGAAATGCATGTGCTGCATTCCATTTATTCGAGCTTTGCCTCCTAATATCCATTTCTTCATGCTGCGTGAACCTCCTTACTTTCCTCCAACACTCTTCCACATATTGTCTAATAATTTGACGCTATGCGCCTGCTTGTGATATGATGTACAGGGAGGGTCATAGGGTCTGAGTTATTTTTACCAGGCACAGACTATAAGGTGCCTTGAAGGTTGAGGTTAAACAATAATGTAGTTACTCGGTGTTTCAAATGTACTAAGTTATATTTGACCAGAAATCCACACACCCTTTCCCAGAAACTACCACTTTTCCAGGAATACACTTATACTTTTCCGAAGATTTACTTACTTTCCCAGAAATTCACATATAGTACTGACCCTGCGAGATGGTACCTTGCGAGTTGGG
>NQII01004902.1:93786-150812 GCA_002778355.1 Clitarchus hookeri
AATACATCTCGTCAGGTATTTCTGCCGCGGTGCATATTTACTGCGTTCAGGCGAACTACACCGGATTATTTGCTGATGACTCAAGAAAGCCCTGCACTCTCAACAGATCTCCCGGCGGCTAGAGACGTACGATGATGAAGGGGTGTGGGAGGGGAAGGCCTACGCTTCAGCTCCACGTGTCCCGAAATTTTCCACCTGCCTGTGGTTCCACGTGCCGCCTGGAATGCGCCTAGCGAAGTGCGCGAGGCGGGGATGGTGTGAGGGGGTGATGGATGTGAGCCAATGTCGTGCTATAATCCCTAAACCGGCACGCGATAAGCAGAACAATCTAAGTATTGTTAAAATTTATGCTATTGTGGGAACCATCTTTTCTGTAGCAGAAACAGTGTTTTCTGTAGTAGGAACTGTACAGATAGTCGCGAACACAATCTTACAGTATCGTTACGATTACAGAACAAGATATTGTAAACCCAACAGTGCTGTTTGCAAATTGCAACAGAATGTTCTGTAGAGATCACCTCGTANTACAGAACAAGATATTGTAAACCCAACAGTGCTGTTTGCAAATTGCAACAGAATGTTCTGTAGAGATCACCTCGTTTTATTTCAAAAGTTTACAGAAAAAGTATGGATATTGCAACAGTGTCGCGGATTGTTAGCTGTACCCTCTGATTTTGTTAAAAGATTACATAAATAGAATTGTAGCTTTGAAAAAAACAATTATGATAATTACAAGAGTTCCGCCGACTGTTAAAGGCAACCTCTAATTTGTTTAAAGATTATAGAACTATCATAATTGACAATACATAAAATAAATAGGAAAATGTTGCTATTGTGAATTAATATTTATTTAGTGGAGGCTGCTGACTATCTGTGAGGCTACTGTGNATAAATAGGAAAATGTTGCTATTGTGAATTAATATTTATTTAGTGGAGGCTGCTGACTATCTGTGAGGCTACTGTGCGCCCTTTAAAGTGTTGACAGACGCTGTCATGTTAGGCGTTACATGTAATAATTGTAACAAGGGCGCTGGAATGTCCTATTTGTATTTAAAATGCGTATATCACTTACACAAAGAGGACATAAAAATGAAATACCTAACGCCATATTTTTATTGGTACTACAAATTATCTGATATGAAAGGAAGACCTGTTTACACAAACGTTAAACCTAAAAAAATTTTTATATGAGATGACCACCAATGTTGTACTTATAATATAAATATATATAACATAAAAATATTATGATTTTATTAAATAAATAAGGAAACTCATGTGTGAATTTGGAGTATCGAATTACTAAGAAAGAAATGTGTTATTTTTATGAACGACAATTTGAAGCGGGGATTTTCATCCGTTTTCTATTTAACGAATCAAATCGACAGTGTTAGAACAATATTCAGGGGGTTCTGGAAACGATATAGAAATGATCTGGGAAACGAAAGAGTTAAGACAAATCTGCCATAAACATTAATACATAATCATAATGAACATTTTTAATACTACAGTATAATATTGGTATTTATTTCATAGTTCGTTTATATGGGAAAACAGTTCTCCAATTTGCAGAAGGCATGTCTTTGCAATAACTTATTTAGCGTTACTTTCCTAAGCACTGATAGCGTCCATGAAATAAAAAAAAACAAAGTTACTTTTTATGTTACNACTTATTTAGCGTTACTTTCCTAAGCACTGATAGCGTCCATGAAATAAAAAAAAACAAAGTTACTTTTTATGTTACACCTTAAAAAATGAAATGTGGTATTTCAAGAACTCCCAAAAAAATAAATTTAAAAATTCTTAATAAGTAATAGTTTCAGAATTGAAGGCGATGATCAAAACATTGCAGCACATACCATACTGGAATCACTGCGTTCATTTCTAGTTTACGTATAACTTCTGGGTGTACTGTTTTAGTTTTTTAAAAAGTGTAACTGTTTGCTGAAGCTTGTTCTCATCACTTGCATGTCGAATTCAAAGCGGCGGAGGCTGTTAGACGGAATCTTGCTAAGTCAACCGTGTAAACACGCGCAGCGTTACCTCGGAGACCCAGCGCTCCGCAGAGCTTATTGTGTACAAAGGAGCAGACGTTAAAATGCGAAATGGAAAAAATATGGGCAGTATTCAACGAGGGTTCTTTCTGTCAAGTTCAGATATAAAATAATGGTATTGTGATAGAACGTGCGACATGTGAATGCTTTCGTGAAACCCAGTGAGTTGTAACACTGCTACGTATTTCTTTTTTTTTTTTTTTTTGGAAAAATGTGTGATGTACACGTAGCCAAACTTTTCACCTCTCGCATACAGTTGTTTTATAGCTTGCTCGGGAAGTATTTTCATATTGAATGCTGTCAAACTTTTCATCGTTTGTAATTCTGTGCCGGCGCGGTATGCTCTTTCATAGGAAGTGAAAGTTACGGGCAGTTTCGTCCCCTGAGAGGAATATAGCTGACGTCTGTGCCGAGAAATAGTGGCGTAGAGTGGTAGAAAGGGTAACGGTGTGTAAACAGTTATCTTGACGTACATACGCACAGACCTCGTATCTAGTTCAGTAATAAATAAGGAGTTACCATTATAACTAACTAGCCTACTTTCCTCTGCATATGTATGTGGGAAATCTGATGAAGTAGGCCCTACTATGTAATTCAGATAAAAAGAACATGTGTGTTAAAATTTATATGTCTGTCTATATATATAGCCAACATTTTGAAAATAAGTGCCTGACCCACTTAAAACACATCCTGTTTACATTGCCTACCGTAGTAATAATTGTTTCCCAAAATTTGGCGGGAATAGTTTGATTGTTTTCCGAGATATGGCATAACAGTAGAGCTGTCTTACAAAATGGTTGACAAAGGGGATCTGTGTATACACATGTGATGGTTGAAATATATGCTCTTAACTGAATACGAAGTTCAGTTTAACTTGGTTACCTGATTTCGTAGATATAGTATAGCAATAAAAAAACTACATATGGCGACCATTTTAAAAATAAAAATCTGACCCACTTATAATATATCAGTTTACATGAAGCATCGTAGCATTTATTGTTTGCCAAATTTGGTAGGAATTGGTTGATTGTTTCTCGAAATATGATATAAAATCGAATTCTTTAATGTGACGCTATCTTACAAAATGACGTACAATACAGGCATTTTAATAGCATATTTAATCCTTGAAATTGATACTTTCAGCATACCAAGTTTGGTCAAAATTGTTTAAACGGTATGGTGTTTATACCAAATTAACCTAAAATATTCCGATGATCGCCATTTTGAAAATAAGCACCTTATCAATTTAAGTCGTATATGATAACATGACCTTTTATATCACAAGTCACCGAAATTTAGTGAAATTCGTTTCACGAATTCAAAAGTTGTTTGTTTTGGTGGAGGGGGAAGGGGGCATATATCCCAAACGGACATTCGTATTATTTCATAATCCTATCTTTACAAGGAAATTAGGCTAATAAGGGTTTGTTTGTCAGACCAATAACATGTACTTTCCTGCTACAGGAAGATGACTGGCGTTTGTTGGGCAGTGGCCCAGTTGTATCCCCGCCAGACAGAGGGGCAGATTAACCAAACCTGCAGTCAAAACCCCAAAATTTAAAGTCGGGAATCGAGTTGTTAAAAACTTATTTTGAAAACTAGATAGTTTTGGACATTCGGAATGAGAAAATTAGCACAATATTTTATTACTATACGACGTTATAGTAGCTTAAAATGAACGTTTGCTGTAGTGTTTAGAAGCAGGAATTTTAAATTGATAATTGCAGGAGTCTGATTATTACNAGTAGCTTAAAATGAACGTTTGCTGTAGTGTTTAGAAGCAGGAATTTTAAATTGATAATTACAGGAGTCTGATTATTCCTTTTCACACTGTTTATGAAATATATTGTCACCTTATCAAAATACAATAGCATCTACGTAAATAAAACTACACTTTGTGGATGAAATTGTATTATTTTGTTATTATGAGTATTAATTTGAACCACACTCTGCGATTTTAACGTTTCCTTGGTTTTGTCCTAAAAATGCCTAATACATTCCTTTTTTCAATTAGGTTTGAAGTAATCGTTTAACATATACTTACACCGTGTAAAAATATTAGATGCTAAAACGTAGTACTGTGGGAGCTGAGCGGCATAAAGTAAGTGGAAACGCAACAAAAAAAAATGTCTAGTTTTAGAAATTACACAGGATTACCTGTCGACCAAATAGTGCAAGGAAACGGGACAAGTAACNAAAAAAAATGTCTAGTTTTAGAAATTACACAGGATTACCTGTCGACCAAATAGTGCAAGGAAACGGGACAAGTAACTATGGGAACATCGCTCGTCATTTTATCGAGGACCACACTACGTAAGTCTGCAGCCATCAGCCATTACAGGAATCAATGAAGAATGGGGTTATACTCCACGCTATGTTTTGCAGTTTCGCTGTAATTGCTGAAGCCTTCCATAAATGTGCTCTGCTNAGAATGGGGTTATACTCCACGCTATGTTTTGCAGTTTCGCTGTAATTGCTGAAGCCTTCCATAAATGTGCTCTGCTAATGGAAAATTTGTACGTTTAGAATTATCCGTTGTACTCCATGTATCCTTCAGTTCATAATGTTCTAATCCATGGTTGTAACGTTATCGAATCTGCTATATTTCCAATAGGTATNCCATGTATCCTTCAGTTCATAATGTTCTAATCCATGGTTGTAACGTTATCGAATCTGCTATATTTCCAATAGGTATACCTAGCGAGGAAGCCCAAGAATGCGGGACTCAAGAATTCAGAAGATTCAGGGAAAGAAGAAGCAGACAACTGAGAAGGCTCGCGGCAAATAACCGACTTTATACACATTTTGTTGAGTTCTTCATACCCAACACTGTCTTCAATTAGAAATCTCCCACTTAAAAACAATTAATATTTGTCTATATAAATCCTTGCCTTGCTTGAATGAGCGAGTGAGTGAAGAGATTTAGGCGGTTCTTAACATGAAGGTCTTGAGAGCCGATGAGGGTGAAACGAGGTGAGTATAGAGCAACGCCGGAAGGAATGTAAGGGCGAGGGAAATGGGAGATCCACGAGAAAACTCGCCGACCAGCGGCATCGTCCGGTACGATTCCGACATGCAAAAATCCGGGAACAACCCCGCCGGGAATCGAACTTGGTTCGCTTATGTGGGAGGCGAGCAGTCTAACCACTTNTGCAAAAATCCGGGAACAACCCCGCCGGGAATCGAACTTGGTTCGCTTATGTGGGAGGCGAGCAGTCTAACCACTACACCACCACCCCGTCTTTATTGAAGATCAGGATGTTATCCGTCATAGCTATTGTAAGTAGCAGTCGCGAAGAGTTTTCTGTTGAGTATAATGAGTGATGAAATGAAATACAACACTTCACTTGTTATAAGATTCAGCTTATTTTTAGACTTAGATTTTTCTCATTGTGTCATTATTTGTATTATTGATAAATGTTTATGTTTTGCAAGTATATGAGATGGTCANTTGATAAATGTTTATGTTTTGCAAGTATATGAGATGGTCAAAATATTTAGTTGATAAAATGTGCCTAATATAGTTATACATTATGATTTAGATTTTTTAACTTTAGTATATTGCTTATATTATAACAAATTATTGTTTAATTCAAATATATATCAGCATAATTCATCCTTCAATAAATTAAAAAGAAAAGACCATGCATTATGAAGAATTTTGTTTGGATAATTTATAATACCTTGTGCAATAAATATAAAGTTCTCTATTATTTCAGTTAAAAAAACTTACTTATTAATTAATAAAGTCCATAAAGTCTATGTTCTAGCTTATACCTTGCGTTCATAACATAAACTAAGGCACAAGTGCACAAAGGTTTTAAAAAATCATTTATTGAGGTCTTGGGCCACAGATTGGGGTCACCTGACTTGCTGTGTGCCACCAGGGTCGCATTTGACCTTGGTTGCAAACAGCCCTGTCATAACTCATTCCATTTAATCCTGAACCACAATCACAAAAGTCTATCTTCGATATCTAACAATNCAAACAGCCCTGTCATAACTCATTCCATTTAATCCTGAACCACAATCACAAAAGTCTATCTTCGATATCTAACAATTATATTACATCTTACCGTCTTATAATCTTTAATTATATTCGATTTGTAACCTCCGCTACTGTTGCACAGATTTCTCCAAAGCTGTCTACGCTTAGTTGGTCTGCTGTGCCCTCCCAGCCCCTTCTTCTTTAGGGGTGTGTCCTTTTTCCACAATTGCGGCCGTAGGACCAGACAAGTCTGCTCAGCCGCAATGCATGCGGCCCTTTAAATATAATAAATTTGACCCAAGAAGGACAGGGATCGCCCTGAGACGAATCCCATACTCCAACCGACTTATTTATCAACATGCATGCCGGAGGGACACAGAACTGTGAAGGCACTCACACTGGCGTGGCAAGATTTGTGGGCCCACCAGATAATGAAAATTAATTGGAAACGTTCTCAGATATGACTATATGACTCACGATTGACTCAGAGGTAGTTTAATATTCTCCCACTGTCGCGAGGTACCTTTTTACAACTTAGGCAGCGAGGTGGAAAATTATGCNTCAGAGGTAGTTTAATATTCTCCCACTGTCGCGAGGTACCTTTTTACAACTTAGGCAGCGAGGTGGAAAATTATGCGACGGGAATACTCTTGTGGGTCGCGTAGTGTACAGCATCGTGACGCAAAGGTTTCCTCGGGGTGCTCTCATTCAGTTGATCTGGAACAGTCTTCAGTTGGGAAAGTACAGATTACGAACCCAGTAAAAGAAACTACTCGAGACATTTTGAAAAATGCTGCTGGTAATTTACGGGGAAAGGAATAGGACATTATGGAGTGTTTTACTAAGTATGCGCCAATTCTCAGATTAACATATTTTAGCACTATTTGGAAAATGTGATAGTAAATATTTAACGTAAACATACATCCGCGACTTTCAGCGAATGTTGTCACACGAAATATGTTGAGTAGGTGACTTTTAAATACTTCATTTGATTGAGTGGAAAAATATATTTTTTAATATTTTGAACTTCTCTAAAATAATTTTCTTTTCTTTTGCGCACTTTATTTAACATTTGCGAATTATTTTTTTTCACTATTTTCAAGTTGACAACATAAATAGTTGTTTATGCACCAGATATAATACAAAGGGAAGTTTATAGCATCGTTTAAATTCACAAATGCAGTGCTGAGAAACGGTAATTTTGCTGAAAAAAAAATGTTGCTACTACATAATTCATAAAGATTTTAAGGAAATGATAACAATATAGTCTGGTGGTAAGGGGTATAAATTCTATGTTGGACTCCACCCACAAAATTCGTAGGTGGGGGTTGGAGGGAGGGGGGTATGGAGGTGTAATGTACCCATGTCATTCGCCTCCTTCGGTTACTGTGTCCCTACTCCGACTTGCCTCCTTCATTTCATCTCATCCGCTCTTCAGGCTGGCATCTTTAGGCAGTCATGCACGTTTCTTCGAGTAAGACATCAGCCTTATTTATCTTCAGTCACCAATAATATCAGCCTCGNTCGAGTAAGACATCAGCCTTATTTATCTTCAGTCACCAATAATATCAGCCTCGTTAGCTTTGTCACAGGTGGCAACAGAGCATCGATGTATATTTGGTCCTCATTTCAGCTATAAATTCTTTCCACTTCGACGTATGGTGAAGCATAAAGGTTTCGTCTACGGTTCAACTTCGATATACCTCAAGGATATTCTCACCTTAATGAGCGACAAATGTTGGTTCAAGTTCTACAGTGGCATNGTTCAACTTCGATATACCTCAAGGATATTCTCACCTTAATGAGCGACAAATGTTGGTTCAAGTTCTACAGTGGCATAGAATGTTTGACTGTCTGATTATCTCATAGGTGTTGCTACACTGAAAATGTTACCAGCTGCGAATCAATCTACGGGATAGGGCCTACCTGTGCTACGCAACTTACTACTGGAGTCAGTAAGCTTCGTTAATGAAATTTCGAAAGCAAAAAATATAGCCTTCAGTGGTACATACATCATTTCTTTAATACGCAAGATTCCAGTTTGTTTATACATAGTTAAACCGGAAATCCAAAAACGACGGGAGTTGCGCACAATTCTGGACACATACTTTCTACTTGCGGGGATGATACTGTTTGATTTTATGTCAGCAATTTTAATAAAATAATATACCCGCTTTCGCTAAACATGAAAGGAAAAATGAATTTGTCTGCAGTAAAAATATTTTACCTAGAACTTCGAAATCCACAGGTTCCCCAATACAACCAAACCAGAAAAATTTACATAAAAGGAGTTAAATAACGGTATTAATCATCCAGCTTAGTATTATTTTTAGGATAGAAAACATTTTATAANTTTACATAAAAGGAGTTAAATAACGGTATTAATCATCCAGCTTAGTATTATTTTTAGGATAGAAAACATTTTATAAATTTTTTACGATTTCTTGCTGAGAAATATGTGCCAACCGGGCACGCATTATTCATAGGTAAAATATATTTAAAAGCAAAACCTCCACACTTATAAGATATAACTTTTTTTAGGAAAAAAATTGATAGTGAAATCTTTTTCAAAACCGGGTTCCTAGATGTCAAGAAAATTATTTGCTACAGAATCATTCTCTGTCCTCTTTAACTTATTATTCTCTGGAGTCAAGGTGGTATTTCGGTGGCCACGCATGCTATGCCAGTTTCACGTGGCGAGGATGTTGGGACGGAAATGACTCGCTCTTAACCTCCGGCGTGTTCGAATATCTGGGAATCGAGTCAGCAACCNCGGAAATGACTCGCTCTTAACCTCCGGCGTGTTCGAATATCTGGGAATCGAGTCAGCAACCTTAAACTAGTTATTCGGAGTCGACAATACTCGCTGTCTTCAGCACTTATAAGCAAAACAATGCCTAAACCACAACAACTGAAGTTGGACATTTCGCATCCGCCGTGCCCGGGACACTCGTCATCACACCCGATGGATCTCGAATTCCCGTTCGGGGACATACGGAGCGTGGACAACGCGTTGTTCGCCTCGGACGAACCTCATCTAGACCGACCAGCACGGAAGAATAATCAAAAGTACCCGTCCGAGCGTCGCATTACTTCTTGCGCCTTATTTTCTTTTGTCGCACGGGCGATAGTTCCGGGGCTAAGATTTCTCATAAATAAAAGATGAAAGCAATNGAGCTCGGAGGGTGGCGTTGTGTGCAGGGTGTTGAGCGGCGAACAAGGAAGGGATGGAGGCTAGGGTTTTCTCGTCACGTAGCCCCGCAGGAACTTCTCCCTGGAAGGGATGCAGGTGCCGATAGGGGGGAAGATAGGGTGCACTGGCGGTGCAGCAGTGGCCGCGTCTTTCTCCAAGGGGGTTAACGTGATCCCCTGGCCGAACACCCACGCACATACACGCGCGCGAACGTGACCAGACTCGGGGAGGGCCTGTGCGCCGGCCACACACAGAGGCCGCGAGGGTGGCCGCAGACATCTCCGACGTCGTCGACTTTCTTCCGCTTCCACCCCGCCAACATCGTCTTACTCAACGTATCCTACCCCGCAGGACGAATAAGCCCTCAAAAAAGCCTTACCAGACTTAGAAAGTCTCAAATTGATGCATTTTCATTTTTGCGGTGTTTGAGGTTTGAGTCACGCTGTTGCTCTCAGGAAAGCCAAAGTCAACGAGACCTTCTGTTTAAAGTAGCTGTACAGAATCTTGGTTTCCGATTAGGTTCTCTAGTAACGAAATGTGCTGTGTGTGGGACTCGAGCCATCATAGATTTCCTCTCCACATGGGCGTGGTACCCCTTCCCCCCAATTACTATTTACAGTATATGCTAACGAATACGTTAAACGCACAAACACACATTGAGAATTTTTGTGGTATTTTTAAAACGGATCACGAACACCCATGTTTTACACGGAATTCGAATCCAAAACCATTTCACCACAACCCAGAGTGTAACCAAGTGGACCACGAAATTCTTAAATTGGACTTATGGTTATTTTTTAGGACTTATCTAGCTATTATAAATTTTTGTAGTTATTCGTTTTGCAATTTTAAGTACAATGCGAATACAAAAAAAAANGGACTTATCTAGCTATTATAAATTTTTGTAGTTATTCGTTTTGCAATTTTAAGTACAATGCGAATACAAAAAAAAAATTTAAAATATATGGGCAGTTCCAGGAAACACACGTAGCTATGAGAAGTAGTTTGCTATTTAGTTAGAATATGTATTCATTTGGTTAAATTTTATGAATCAATGACTAATTTCTGTGCAAATTATTACTAATCAATACTTTACAGGGTTTTGTTAGTAAATTCATCCAAACAAAATCCTACGAAAACACGGATTCTTGATTCGATCATAGACTACATTATTTATATAAGAACCTAACAGCCTTATTTCAAGGGTGTTAAAGGGATTAAAATTTATGGTTGGTTTTGAGAATATTTCTCGGTTTTTAATTAAAAATTCAAATCATTGGAGATTGGGTTTATAGAATGAAATGTTTTTCGCTGGCATCGCATATTCTTTTGTGTGAAATTCTCAAGATTAAAAACTTTACGCTTGTGGAATATCCATTAATAATATATACATAACTTTTATAATGGGCACGTGCATGTACGAACACATGTACACACACAGTGGAATGTAAACATTGCCATGAGACTGCCACATGGCAATGTTTTTTTACCTTTGGCGGAAGGATACGAAATGGGCTTGAAAGCAGATCTTTAGCAGGGCTTCATGAAAGTCTCTTCCAGTCGTGAACCGACTATAGGACTTAATTGTTAGTTAAAAAATGAGTTTTACTGTAAATCTTAAAATTAACTTCATGCAAATCACTAATTGAATTTGCAAGAAATATTTTATATTCTGCTGGTGAAATCACCAATTATTTTTAACTGTAGTAAAATATATTATAAACGTGATTTTTTTAAATTATTAAGAAATAAACAAATTCATGATTTACATAAGTTTCTTGATTTGAGTTATAAAACTAAAACCTATTCTCATTATTTAAAAGGTACTGTTTGATATTGCATCCCAGTATTATACAATATTACAGCATAGAAAATTTGGACATTTAAACAGCCTTAAGCCGAATGTCAGGTAGTTATCCCTTGAAGCTTGAAAATTCTGACCTCGGAGAATGTGTAGGCTGTGGGTTTCGTTAAGATAACCTAGCAAATTTTTGACTATTTAAGTGGGCTCTGTTGTGCGTAGGTAAGGCTGTTCACGGTAAAGTTCCTAGTTACTTTTACCTTTCAGCCATATTTTTTACTACGTAAGTAATAAACACAATGTATATATTTCACCAGACTCTAAAGTTAAAGTTTAAGGCTACTTGCTATGGTATATAATTATTGACTATTATTCCAAATGAGAGGGCTTTCAAATGTGTTTACTTTACCGTGAACAGCTTGTAGTTAGATTGTTAGGTCTTAATTTTTGATCGATAGCACGGTTATTAGAGGCCGAGCCAGTTACTCACAGAAGCGGAAATGGGGAAGGAATCGGCCGAGACCTATGAAGGAATCACCTTAGCATTTGCCTGTAGCGATTTCGGGAAATCATGAAAAACCGAAACCAGGGAGGCCGGACCGCGAATCGAACCCACGTCATCTCGAATGCGACCAGTGTGTTACCACTGCACCACCTTTATCGGTAACTTGCTGGAGTTAAACCTAGTTGACTGATGGAACGATGCTGGTCGAATTGGCAGAACAAAATGCTAATACGTCGTTAAAAAATGTTAGAAAGAAAAACCGCCGGACTTAGTGGGTTCCACCTGGAGATTGACTGCATGGGGTATTTCATTTCTCATTACGTCATACTGATGTTCACGATGTTCCGTCACGAAACCTACACGCTTTGCACATTTGTTAGCATGGTTATTCTAAACAAAAATTTTAATACACATGACTCAATTATAAAACTAATTAAATAAATTAAATTTTAAAAATCACTTTGAAGGATGACGATTGGTTGGTTGAATTGTGTAANATTATAAAACTAATTAAATAAATTAAATTTTAAAAATCACTTTGAAGGATGACGATTGGTTGGTTGAATTGTGTAATATTATTTGGATTAAATTTTAAATAAAAATACTTGATAAATAAAGCGCCTGTTAAAGTCTTACTTACATAAACAATATGTTCCGAAAATTTGTAGCATACAAGTGAGTGGATTATTCTATGCTACAATGACGAGAAAAAACGACATGGAAACGTATATGAAAATTATTAGTTTAACCACCAGAGGAAAATATGGGAAACATTTCGTCGAGGTGAATTTCAAAAACAATGTTTTGTAAAAATAACTCTTGTCAGATTTTGATGAATGTGAGGTGATACCATCTAGTAGAAGAAGTTAATGGCTATTTCATTTTTACTTTTGTTGGCAAAAAGTAGCATATGTCGGAAGATACAGCATGCTAAAAATTACACAGTAGGCTACTGCGAAAAAAAACATAGCCCTTGTCAATCGCATTTCTTACTTAAACAGCCCATTTTCACTAGCAAGATCTGTTCTTGTGAGAAATCAAAATTAAGTAACATAGTCACTCTTCATTATCAGTTTGTCGGTTAAATTGCGCCAGAAGTCAAACCGATTTACCTTCNAAATTAAGTAACATAGTCACTCTTCATTATCAGTTTGTCGGTTAAATTGCGCCAGAAGTCAAACCGATTTACCTTTACTTGTTTCTATGAAATCCTTCAGTTTGATTACAAATTTTCTTTCTGTTCGTGGGCACTCTGTTTTTACCCAATGATCAAGACATTTATATGATTAGAAAATGGAAGGGAAATTTTAGTGTAGTTACACCACCCTATTGGAATGATATCATGGCATCATTACAATTTCATCTAAAATCATTTAGAGTTGTAGACGTATTTCGAAGAAATGTTTTTAATTTTTAGGATAGTGTCAGAACTCTTTTTAAGTATATCAGGATTGTGACTCAAAATGTTGAACGTAAATTATATTACACCGTTCTTATAATAAGGATATCTACTTAGGACAGGGGAATCTAGCAAAAATTCGTAGCAAGATGGCTGTACTTCAAGGGCTCTTATGACCCGTTGTCCTCAGTAAATCGAAACCAGATGTACTAAGAAAGTTGTGCGGTTTTTATAAATCTGCGAAGTCGCGGAAGGTTAAATTAGCTCTCTTACTGGCAGGATTGCTTTCGTAAAAAAAACCCCCTTCGTTTGTCGTGCAAACAGTGGTTTAGAAATGCTTCTTTAAGCCACCAGCGATGTTCAATAATTTATCTCATTTTGTCAATAGATATGGGTACCAAATTAAGCATTTTGGGCACATGTTTGTATCGCCGTTTCGACTTGTGACGAGATTTGGTGTTCACCCCTAAAGTCTGGCGAAACATTATGAAAAATAAATTTTTTTTTTCAGCTAGCCTCTAGCGTCTCTAGTAATTTATTCGCATCATATAAACATGTATATAACTACGTGGAAGTAATCAGTGGTATTACAGTACGACTAGCTGGCGAAAGCAGATGTTATGAGCCATGTAGTAAAAAGAAGGCTACTGAAAATTTAAAATTTTTGCAAATGTTTANGCTGGCGAAAGCAGATGTTATGAGCCATGTAGTAAAAAGAAGGCTACTGAAAATTTAAAATTTTTGCAAATGTTTACTAGCGCGTCACTGACTGCAATCACTTGTCCAACTTGAAAAAAAAACCCCTCCAGTGCAAGAAAGGGTAGGCAGAAAATAAATAGTATCGATAGCCATTGTCGGGCAGTTTGATGGATGAGAGGTTGAATATGCATCACTCAGTTCGTCAGCAGACGGCGGAAAAATGGAGTTTGGGAAAGGGGAGAGAGTGATTCGCCTAGAAAATAAAGGATATATTCGCACGATAGATAACTCAGCAGCAGGCTTGACAGCTTGACGACACCGCTGGCCCGCACGGGCGGTCGCTCGTCATTTGTCGACGGCGTGTCGACGTGGAGTTTGAGGGGAAGTCGTGTCGTAACTTCTGGTTTATTACGTCTGCACTAGATTACATTCCCGGGGATCCTTCCATTTGTCATGTTTTTACCTCGGTCCAGAACTTCGGGAATGATCGTTATTTGTTACACTGCTCGAGCCCCACCCTCCAGCCTGGTGCTAGACTCCAAACGCCTCCTGATCCTCGTCAGGTCGCCATATTATGAGGCGGTCCAAGGACCTGGGGAAGGAGTTAAGGGGTGGGCGAAAGTTTTCTGTTGAGGGGTTGGTTGTTGGGCATTTGGANCTGCCTCGCCGCGCAGATCTATCACCCTCCGGAGGGACGTAATTGAATCTTTCTTTAGCCTCCGAAGCCCTCCAGACTTCAGCTTCGCACCCCTCCCACCTTTCCCCCTTGATCGGCCAGCCCATTCGGGAAGAACGCCCCGCAACTCAATACTCCGCTGGAAATGTTGCACTTAACCTCGGTGTGCATCGTACACTTTCGTTAAAAGGCCGCTTCGATCTTGGTTACGTTTGCGGGAGTGAAGAGTCCCAAGCTAATCAACTTTCACACGTGTCTCAAATGTGCTTTTGACGTTATAACCGCTTGCAAGTCGTACAGCAAGACTATATTTGTAAATATCAATTGAAATAAGCTGCAGTCCGATAATTTAGGATGCAGTTTGAGGTACAATAACTCCAAGGAAACGTTACACAGGTGACAAGATTTCCATTACTGAAATTTAAAGTCATTGCATGGGGTGCTTCAGTATGTACCTGTAATCCATGAAGAAAAAAAAACATGCTTCATTTTAAAGTAATAATACATAAACAAAATTGTAAATTTAAATTTTTCTTAACTGTATATAATGTTTATTTTTAGGCTATAAAACCGATTTCGCCAAACGTTAACATTTGAAAACTTCACGTACACACGCCCGTAATCGAGGAAGGATTTGAGCCTACTACCATTAAGCATCCAGAAACACAGGCAGCATCCGGTGTGGGAAAATAACAATGAACGGATTTCTTTTGGTATTAGCTTCAATTACTGTTACAGATAGAAAAAGCTTTCTTTTTAGAAGTTACCAGTTTGCTGGAAAACGTGTGCGTGGTAATAACATTTATGTAATGTAGGTTGTTGTTTTCTACACAAAATCACAACACTGAACTACAATCGATAAAATAAAATGACCAGGCCTAGTTTAAGCTTCTTTGTCATTTTGGGATGTTATTGGATCCCCACTCATTTGACTCTTGGTTCTCAGTTGCCTCGATATCATTTTCAGTAAAATTTTAGCATTTCCACCCAGAAGAAATTTGATCCGCCATATTTCGCCCGCTTCCGAGTATAATGATCGTGTTGACCAGATGACACATCATNACCCAGAAGAAATTTGATCCGCCATATTTCGCCCGCTTCCGAGTATAATGATCGTGTTGACCAGATGACACATCATGTCAGCTCTTAGCTAGCTCCAAGGCGAACCGGGTTCCATTCCCGGCGGGGTAACTCCCAGATTTTCGCACATGGGAATCGCACTGGACGATGCCTTTGTCAACGGGATTTTTGGGTAACTCCCGTTTCATACACTCTTGAATTCCGGCACTGCTGCACACTCACTTCTCTTCACCTCATCGGCTAGCTCCACCCGCACCTACAGCAAGTTGAGTAAAGCAAAAGGCACGATGGGGAACACACCAAAGCTTGAAGAAACATACAACATGTACTAGACGATGAACAGCGTTTTGCTGCTAAATGTTAAGGTGTCAATATCTTGGAATGTTAATAGAGCTCTGTTATGCAAGCATAACTTTTTTATGATTTTGAGTGTGGTGTAACTATGAAAGCTTTCAACTCAAATATTAGGAGTCTCTGACATTTTTCACTTATTTTTTACTCGGAAATTTCGGAAACATTTGCCGTCGTTGTGATCGGGTATTTTTTTGAACATTAAAAATCAAAGCTCAACATGGCATAATATGACCAGTTAAAATAATTTTTGAAGTTGGTACGGTTTCATGTATTTTCCTATGTGGGACAGAAATTATTACATAATGATGTAATACTTGATTCTGGTTGCAGATATGTAGCGGATCACGCGAGAAAAATTTGTTTGATTTCGAAATGTCTGTCAAGATGTTCCCGGCACATTGACATGCTTGGTTTTCAAATATTGAATTTTTAAATTAAGTTACGGAGGGATACACATAATTAAAGATGTCGGGGATACCTCCGCCATTAGTTCGGAAATCCCGAAGGTGACAAGATTCACTGCAACTTCCTCACCCGTCTTGTACTCAGAATTTCACTGATTCTACCTTCTCACCTAATGAGCTTGGTATAATATAAGTTTAATTTACAATTGCCTAATCAGTTTTGATTTTGGAAACGTATGTTGCAATTTCTGAATGGCGTTCCTGGNACCCAGAAGAAATTTGATCCGCCATATTTCGCCCGCTTCCGAGTATAATGATCGTGTTGACCAGATGACACATCACGTCAGCTCTTAGCTAGCTCCAAGGCGAACCGGGTTCCATTCCCGGCGGGGCAACTCCCAGATTTTCGCACATGGGAATCGCACTGGACGATGCCTTTGTCAACGGGATTTTTGGGTAACTCCCGTTTCATACACACTTGAATTCCGGCACTGCTGCACACTCACTTCTGTTCACCTCATCGGCTAGCTCCACCCGCACCTACAGCAAGTTGAGTAAAGCACAAGGCACGATGGGGAACACGACAAAGCTTGAAGAAGCATACAACATGTACTAGACGATGAACAGCGTTTTGCTGCTAAATGTTAAGGTGTCAATATCTTGGAATGTTAATAGAGCTCTGTTATGCAAGCATAACTTTTTTTTATGATTTTGAGTGTGATGTAACTGTGAAAGCTTTCAACTCAAATATTAGGAATNTAACTGTGAAAGCTTTCAACTCAAATATTAGGAATCTCTGACATTTTTCACTTATTTTTTACTCGGAAATTTCGGAAACATTTGCCGTCGTTGTGATCGGGTATTTTTTTTGGACATTAAAAATCAAAGCTCAACATGGCATAATATGACTAATTAAAATGATTTTTGAAGTTTGTACGGTTTCATGTATTTTCCTATGTGGGACAGAAATTATTACATAATGATGTAATATTTGATTCTTTTTGCAGATATATAGCGGATCACGCGAGAAAAAGTTGTTTGATTTCGAAATGTCTGTCAAGATGTTCCCGGCACATTGACATGCTTGGTTTTCAAATATTGAATTTTTAAATTAAGTTACGGAGGGATACACATAAATAAAGATGTCGGGGATACCTCCGCCATTAGTTCGGAAATCCCGAAGGTGACAAGATTCACTGCAACTTGCTCACCCGTCTTGTACTCAGAATTTCACTGATTCTACCTTCTCACCTAATGAGCTTGGTATAAGATAAGTTTAATTTACAATTGCCTAATCAGTTTTGATTTTGGAAACGTATGTTGCAATTTCTGAATGGCGTTCCTGGNATAAGTTTAATTTACAATTGCCTAATCAGTTTTGATTTTGGAAACGTATGTTGCAATTTCTGAATGGCGTTCCTGGCAGTTGTAACTAGCCAGGATTTGATTTTTGAGAACCCCGGAAGCAGGCAGATAGGGGAAGCGACGTTGTTCCTCCACCCCTCCTTCCCCGGGGGGGGGGGGCAATTCTGTTCCACCCCTTCACTCCTGTGTCCCCAGGTGGGACGGGCGACCCGCCTTCCTACAATCAGTTCCGCTACTCGGTCGCGCTACTACGCTTCCAAACGACCGCCATCAACATGGTTTATGGTCGCGCTGGAGAATGCTCCAGATGAACTTTCCGTTTCTTAAAGCGTCCCCTCGTCCCTTGCCACTCTTCGGCCCCCAAGCGGCTGCCGCATGCTCTCTGGACTTCTTAAAACTCGCGCGAAGAACTCTGGACGTCCATGAATCAACGCGGCTCGGCGAGAGATTTTCTACCAGCTCATTTGCCCGACTGTCCGCGGTCTCCTGACATACACATGAGGGTGGTTAAGAGGGGATATCCCGGCCTTTTGTATTTGCGTATATTACTCCATAACTTAATTTCCAGACTCAGTATTATAAACCAATTTTTCAAGGCACAGGAAATATCTTAACAGTTATTTAGAAATACAACTTAATTTTCTTTCAATACTCGTTTCACGCCTGTAACCTCAATCGGATATTTCCTCATTATTTAATAATTTCTGTTTCACGTGGTTAAAGTGCAAATATAACTGAAACCGTAAAAAACTTAAAACAATTTGTTTAGTATTTCTCTATGCAGTGTCAAGCATCGATTTTAATGTCCGGTCATGCATTTTAATTACAAAGATTTGGAAAAAAAAAANTTTCTCTATGCAGTGTCAAGCATCGATTTTAATGTCCGGTCATGCATTTTAATTACAAAGATTTGGAAAAAAAAAATTAATAAAGAACAATAAGATTTTCCCACATTAAGGCGGTTGCCTATCTGACGTTTGAACTGTGTTGCAAAGTGTTNATTAATAAAGAACAATAAGATTTTCCCACATTAAGGCGGTTGCCTATCTGACGTTTGAACTGTGTTGCAAAGTGTTTTAAATGAGGGTTTTTTTTACGAAACAATTAAAAGTGTGCCTACGAAGTGAAAACATGCCCCAGACGAGTGTGGAATGATAGTTTCATACTATAAAAATTAAAACCCTCCAGTTTTATTAAAACCTTTTTTTTATACTGCCCTAGATTAGAACCTACTATCCAAATAGAAGTTACAGAATTTTCATTTAAAAAATGCATGGGCCACCGCTTTAAGTCCCATAGGTAGACGCAGCACGACGAGAACGCTGCACGCCAGTTCAGAGCCTTGTGCGTAGCGGCGTTGGCTCACTTGGTGCACGTGGAAGTGTAGTCCTTATCGCTCCCGCGCTTCTCGGCCTCACACACGAAAACAATCTCCAACCAGGTGGGCCCCTTGAAGGCTTTTGATAAATATATANGGGGGGTGTAAAATAACTGCCTACCGGATGTCAGGTGCGCAATTTTGATAGGAAATCCCACGTTAAGGGAATTTCGCTTCAGTGTGTTAATTTTAAAGATCGACGTTTCAAACAAAATGTATCCTTCACGAATTTTTTAGGAAAATATCCCTACGAGCGTATATTTTCAAAATATGTGGGCAGTAAGTTCTTTTTGTAGAACGTAAATTTTAAAATTACTAGCAAACAGGCTATACATGTTATGGAAACATCTACACTGTAGGGAACTTCTCCTAAACAATTTGTGAAGAATACATTTTGTTTGAAACTCCATATTTAAAATTAATGAACCGAGGCGAAATTTCCTTAACATAGGATTTCCTATTTTAATTTCGCAGCTGCCAGCCGGTAGGCAGCGCCCTTAGTACTGACACGCTGTGCGCTACGCAGGGGCGCAGTTACGGGACGTATAAAGGTACGTTTACGGTGACAAATACGTACGTAATGAACATTTACGTATCAGAATGGAAAAAAAAGTTATATTTACGAAACGGAATATGCTCATCGCATACGTGTCATCCTCTACACCCTCGGCATGTAGACGTATAATAAAAGGCAATATTTATTTTATTGCAATTAATATAATATATTATTTCTAAAAGAAAACTTACGTTTCTATTTTTCTTTGATTATTAAGAAAATATGTTTAAATTAAATGTAATAAATAATTTATTTTTATTTTTCTACTCTATTATCATGTTTCGTGTTACTTTATTGACACATACTGGGCAGTAAGTAATGGCAGAATGAGGATGCAAACAAAATTATCGCAAATGAAATGTTGTCTTCTAATAAATGACTATTTCATTAAAATCAAGTGAATTTCTAGTTGCGTGTGATTTGTTGACCATAAGACGAGTATATCCAATATTAATCACACATTTCTGTAAACGTTCTACATAGACGTCTCTTACCTACACGAAATTGATCGTGAACCGATCTTAAGTAAAAGTGTGAAAGCCCCCCCCCCCCTTTTTTCACACCCATATCTGTGGGGCCACTGGCTTCCTTGCTGATTGTTACAGAAGGCCAGATGGCAAAGTTTTAACATCAACTTGAGAAGTAACGTTTATACTGTGCTTTGCATGGCTTCGAAAACGTTGTGCATAAACATTTTCAGGAACTGGTAAACGGTCTTCCAACTCGTTTGAGTATATTCTAGCTAGTCTTAGCAAACGTAGACAAGTGACATGTCATTTTATAGATAAATTCTTCCGCAGCCTGTGTAACCTGCAGAACTCCCATGTATGATTTCACGTTAAATGTAAGGCAGCTCGTAACTGGAAATACTTACTTGTATTGCGGTTTGGGCAGGGTAACCGCTGTGAATCTTGTGTGCAGTTTTCTTCTGCAATTGAATGATAGAATACGGATTTTGTACTGTTTATAAACGCAAGATGTAGCTGAAAAGTTGGTTTCAGAATAACCAGTTTGATTCACCTAAAATGTGCAATACTTTAGAAACAAAACTTTGATAATCCATAAATGTGGCCATGTACATTGAAATTTAGAATTTAAAAAGTAGTTAAATTAGGTAGAGTACGAAATAAATACTGAAAAAGATTTTCGTTCACTATTACTACGAGCATTGTCCTTAATTACCTTGATGCACGTTGAAAAGTATCCGTTAACCAAACGATAATCGCAAACAAACACGTCTGTGTAATAAATAAAACTATGATTTCATAGACTGCCATCTTAACCAACTGAGCTACGGAACAGCTGTCTATACTGATACTAAATGCGAAATTTTCTGGAAGTCGGTTTGTTTATGTTTCTTGCTTTTATTTTTGGTTGGAATGTTTAACGTTTAAAACTCGTGTTCACGTACGGTATTATGTTTTGTTTACAAATATCATCCTTAATTGTCTGTAAGATACACACATTGCGAGGAAATGTGACACTGACTCGCAGTACTGAATGAAAATCATAACCACGGGCGACAAAATAAGGAACCGATCTTACCTAAGGCCGTAGATTTCATTACATCGTACAGAAATTCAGATGTAGTTACGATGTAAGCTTTCCATACCCCGTTAGAAGTGTTCTATCACCCCAAAAGTGCGTGTACGTTAGTAACAGTAACACGTAACGTAGCACCGAAACGTAATAGTGTGTATGGGATCCGTAAATGTATGACGTTTCAAGAAGTGGCAATGGCGTTTTGTAATGGGTCGTTTTCGCTTGAAGTCGGTATCTTATGCCGCTCCAAAGAAAATTATGGTTATACCGGTGGCGTTGCGTTTACCCTAAATTTGTTTGCCATAAAGTAAGGCCAAACGAAATTAGGATAAACGCAGTTAGGCTAAACGAGGTTATGCGAAACGAAGTCCTGAACGATTCTGATATAACCACAGTCTAGTAGTTAATTAAAAAGACTTGAATGTGACGATTTAAAAGACTGCATGTTTGATAACTTTTCTAATACATACCATTTGTGTACAAACATTATGGTTGGACCACCACACGAAATGGAAGGGTAGGGTGATGATAACTGCACAGTATATTGCACTGCATTCAATTTGCATGTCTGACACCAAAGGGCAGTAATACTGCTTATGTAAGGGCTGGTTCTAACAGGAGACGCTTGGAGTCGCCTATGTAGTATCCGTAGCTCAGCGAAATAAGCTTTCTTTTCAAATACACTGAAGGGCCAAAAAAACTGGTACACCTGCCTAATATCGTGTAGGGCCCCCATGAGCACGCAGAAGTGCCGCAAGAAGACGTGGCATGGACTAGACTAATGTCTGAAGGTATGCAAGAGGCTATTCACACCATGCATTCTGCAGGTCAGTCCACAAATCCATAGGAGTGTGAGGCGGTGGATATCTCTTCTGAACAGCACGTTGCAAGGCATCCCAGATATACTCAATAAAGTTCATGTCTGGTGATTTAGGTGGCCAACGGAAGTGTCTAAAGTCAGAAGAGTGTTCTTGGAGCCACTCGGTAGCAACTCTCGACGTGTAGGGTGTCGCATTGTCCTGCTGGAATTGTCCACGTCCGTCGGAATGCAAAATGGACATAAATATAGACGTATCAAAGGTCCCATTTCACGCCAACTGCACACGCTTCATACCATGACAGAGCCTCCATCAGTCTGAACAGTCCCATGTTCACATGTAGGGTCCATGGATTCATGAGGATGTCTTCATACCCGTACACGTCCATCCGCCCAATACAATTGGAAACGAGACTCGTCAGACCAGGCAACGTGTTTCCAGTTATCAACAGTCCACCAATGGCGGTGTTGGCGGGCCCAGGCGAGACGTAAAGCTTTGTTTCGTGCAGTCAACAACGGTACACGAGTGGGCCTTCGGCTCCAAAAGCCCATATCATGGTCCTTTGAATAGTTCGCACGCTGGCACTTGTTGATGCCCCAGTATTGAATTCTCAGCCAATTTGAGAAAGTGTTGCACGTCTGTCACGTGTAATGATTCTCGTTAGTCGTTCTTTGTCGCGTTCGTTCACAATCTTTTTCCGGCCGCAGCGATGCCAAAGTTTTGATGTTTTACCGGATTCCCGATATTCACGGTACACTTGTGAAATGGTCGTACCCGAAAATCCAAATTTTATTGCTACCTAGGAGATACTATGTCCGATCTCTTGTGCGCCGACTATAACACCATATTCAAACTCACTTAAATCTTGATAACTTGCCATTGTAGCAGCAGTAANATATTTATTTTATTGCAATTAATATAATATATTATTTCTAAAAGAAAACTTACGTTTCTATTTTTCTTTGATTATTAAGAAAAATATGTTTAAATTGAATGTAATAATTAATTGTATTTTAGTTTTCTACTCTGTTATCATGTTTCGTGTTACTTTATTGACAAATACTGGGCAGTAAGTACTGACAGAATGAGGATGCAAATAAAATTATCGCAAATGAAATGTTGTCTTCTAATAAATGACTACTTCATTAAAATCAAGAAAATTTCTAGTCGCGTGTGATTTGTTGACAATAAGACGAGTATATCCAATATTAACCACACATGTCTGCATACACGAAATTGATCGCGAACCGATCTTAAGTAAAAGTGTGAAAGCCCCCCCCCCCCTTTTTCTAACCCATATCTGTGGGGCCACTGGCTTCCTTGCTGATTGTTACAGAAGGCCAGATGGCAAAGTTTTAACATCAACTTGAGAAGTAACGTTTATACTGTGCTTTGCATGGCTTCGGAAACGTTGTGCATAAACATTTTCAGAAACTGGTAAACGGTCTTCCAACTCGTTTGAGTATATTCTAGCTAGTCTTAGCAAACGTAGACAAGTGACATGTCATTTTATAGATAAATTCTTCCGCAGCCTGTGTAGCCTGCAGAACTCCCATGTATGATTTCACGTTAAATGTAAGGCAGCTCGAAACTGGAAATACTTACTTGTATTGCGGTTTGGGCAGGGTAACCGCTGTGAATCTTGTGTGCAGTTTTCTTCTGCAATTGAATGATAGAATACGGATTTTGTACTGTTTATAAACGCAAGATGTAGCTGAAAACTTGGTTTCAGAATAACCAGTTTGATTCACCTAAAATGTGCAATACTTTAGAAACAAAACTTTGATAATCCATAAATGTGGCCATGTACATTGAAATTTAGAATTTAAAAAGTAGTTAAATTAGGTAGAGTACGAAATAAATACAGAAAAAAATTTTCGTTCACTATTAATACGAGCATTGTCCTTAATTACCTTGATGCACGTTGAAAAGTATCCGTTAACCAAACGATAATCGCAAACAAACACGTCTGTGTAATAAATAAAACTATGATTTCATAGACTGCCATCTTAACCAACTGGGCTACGGAACAGCTGTCTATACTGATACTAAATGCGAAATTTTCTGGAAGTCGGTTTGTTTATGTTTCTTGCTTTTATTTTTGGTTGGAATGTTTAACGTTTAAAACTCGTGTTCACGTACGGTATTATGTTTTGTTTACAAATAGCATCCTTAATTGTCTGTAAGATACACACATTGCGAGGAAATGTGACACTGACTCGCAGTACTGAATGAAAATCATCACCACGGCCGACAAAATAAGGAACCGATTTTACCTAAGGCCGTAGATTGCATTACATCGTACAGAAATTCAGATGTAGTTACGATGTAAGCTTTCCATACCCTGTTAGAAGTGTTCTATCGCCCCAAAAGTGCGTGTACGTTAGTAACAGTAACACGTAACGTAGCACCGAAACGTAATAGTGTGTATGGGATCCGTAAATGTATGACGTTTCAAGAAGTGGCAATGGCGTTTTGTAATGGGTCGTTTTCGCTTGACGTCGGTATCTTATGCCGCTCCAAAGAAAATTATGGTTATACCGGTGGCGTTGCGTTTACCCTAAATTTGTTTGCCATAAAGTAAGGCCAAACGAAATTAGGATAAACGCAGTTAGGCTAAACGAGGTTATGCGAAACGAAGTCCTGAACGATGCTGATATAACCACAGTCTAGTAGTTAATTAAAAAAACTTGAATGTGCCGATTTAAAAGACTGCATGTTTGATAACTTTTCTAATACATACCATTTGTGTACAAACATTATGGTTGGACCATCTCACGAAATGGAAGGGTAGGGTGATGAATACTGCACAGTATATTGCACTGCATTCAATTTGCATGTCTGACACCAAAGGACAGTAATACTGCTTATGTAAGGGCTGGTTCTAACAGGAGACGCTTGGAGTCGCCTATGTAGTATCCGTAGCTCAGCGAAATAAGCTTTCTTTTCAAATACACTGAAGGGCCAAAAAAACTGGCACACCTGCCTAATATCGTATAGGGCCCCCATGAGCACGCAGAAGTGCCGCAAGAAGACGTGGCATGGACTAGACTAATGTCTGAAGGTATGCAAGAGGCTATTCACACCATGCATTCTGCAGGTCAGTCCACAAATCCATAGGAGTGTGAGGCGGTGGATATCTCTTCTGAACAGCACGTTGCAAGGCATCCCAGATATACTCAATAAAGTTCATGTCTGGTGATTTAGGTGGCCAACGGAAGTGTCTAAAGTCAGAAGAGTGTTCTTGGAGCCACTCGGTAGCAACTCTCGACGTGTAGGGTGTCGCATTGTCCTGCTGGAATTGTCCACGTCCGTCGGAATGCAAAATGGACATAAATGGGTGCAAGTGATCGGACAGGATGGTTACGTATCTGTCACATGTCAGAGTCGTATCTAGACGTATCAAAGGTCCCATTTCACGCCAACTGCACACGCTTCATACCATGACAGAGCCTCCACCAGTCTGAACAGTCCCATGTTCACATGTAGGGTCCATGGATTCATGAGGATGTCTTCATACCCGTACACGTCCATCCGCCCAATACAATTGGAAACGAGACTCGTCAGACCAGGCAACGTGTTTCCAGTTATCAACAGTCCACCAATGGCGGTGTTGGCGGGCCCAGGCGAGACGTAAAGCTTTGTTTCGTGCAGTCAACAACGGTACACGAGTGGGCCTTCGGCTCCAAAAGCCCATATCATGGTCCTTTGAATAGTTCGCACGCTGGCACATGTTGATGCCCCAGTATTGAATTCTCAGCCAATTTGAGAAAGTGTTGCACGTCTGTCACGTGTAATGATTCTCGTTAGTCGTCGTTTGTCGCGTTCGTTCACAATCTTTTTCCGGCCGCAGCGATGCCAAAGTTTTGATGTTTTACCGGATTCCCGATATTCACGGTACACTTGTGAAATGGTCGTACCCGAAAATCCAAATTTTATTGCTACCTAGGAGATACTATGTCCCATCTCTTGTGCGCCGACTATAACACCATATTCAAACTCACTTAAATCTTGATAACTTGCCATTGTAGCAGCAGTAACCTATCTAGCAACTTTCCCAGGCGCTGGTTGTCTTATATAGGCGCTGCCGACCGCATCGCGTTACTCTGATTGGTTCCATACCTCTGTTATTTGCATACGCACGCCTATACCAGTTTTTTGCTCTGTAGTGTATATAATATATATATCAATTTATATATTATATAAATATATATAATATGTAATGTATATTATATAGTACCAAAAAATATATATATTAAATATTTATATAATGTATAAATATATAAATTGTTTAAACAAACACGAAGATCTACCAAAAGAATTTTCATCCTAATACCTCCAAAGCATTTGAATGTTTACTGGCTACAATTACTTTATAATGTAACAGGCTAAATATTTAGGTAGTATCATTTTATTTTTGGTGAAATTCTATTTTAATATAATTATATGTTTTTAGAATGTTCAGGTAGTTTAGGGATCACCATTCATATTTGCATTGTAACGTTCGGCACTTCTTACCTGGCCGATGTTCACGTCGCCACGGCTTGCTCAAAGGTAGAATACGAGACTCAGTACAATTGACGCCGATTCATCAAGAAGTAAAGTTCCAGCGTAGTTTGTTCTATACTTTATTTATCATTTGAATGAAACAGTTCACATACGAATTTCCAGTATGCAGAGTACGAACCGTTCACAGATAAATATCCAAATACAAACTAGCGCCACAGTCGTTTGCAGTTTATTAATGTCTCAAAACTTGCATCGCAAGACTAAGTTACGAAGGCAGGAGGGATGTTCGTTCCCTCCTGGCACCCTAACGACTCCCCACACCGGTGGAAATAAGTTGATAGAATTTAAGTTAAGTTAAACCGAAAAGAAATGTGAACAAAAGATTTTACGGTCACGGGTGCTTGCCGGTGTGGGTGAAATTCTTCATGCCTGATGCGTCTTCTCACGCCCGATGCGTCTTCTTCGACGGTTGGTTACTTTTTCTCCTTAAGGCGATAGACACCACTAGTTTATATTAGGCAGGCCTATCGCCCCCTTCTCCTAAGATAAANTACTTTTTCTCCTTAAGGCGATAGACACCACTAGTTTATATTAGGCAGGCCTATCGCCCCCTTCTCCTAAGATAAGCGCAGGCATCCGGCATCTGCCAGCAGCGTCATCCAAAACTGCACCCGCTCTCAACACGTTATCATAATCGAAACTGCGTCGTAGTAACTAAAATTGTTGACACCGTCAACATCCAGATAAACACACTTCTCGTACAACAAAACGGCGCCAGAGGAACAAAAACTTGTCGACGTCGCCTGAAAAAGCTAAATAATGCTGATGCTTCACAAAAAACCAAANAAACACACTTCTCGTACAACAAAACGGCGCCAGAGGAACAAAAACTTGTCGACGTCGCCTGAAAAAGCTAAATAATGCTGATGCTTCACAAAAAACCAAAGTTCGAAACGAAACTGTAAAACGGACTCCTGATAAAACGTAAACAGCAGACGTCCACCCGATAACCTACAATAGTACACGTCTGCCAGATAAACTAACACGGGAAACGAACCACCACTGCTTTAAACTTGAAACCCGATAAAAATATTACGAAATCAAACACACGAAAGAATTTTACACCCAAGTCCCGAAAAATTAAGAATATTGCGTCATTACAGCATGTGTTCAACTCTGAAACCTAAATTATAACTCAATAGTTTGTACTAAAAACAAGGAATTAGATACATCATGAGAGGAGAGTAGAGGAAAGAGTAAAACGAGAATGCATGGCTTAGGCTGCCCCGAAAAAGTAAAATATGTTGGATATGTGTTTCATTTTGTTTAACTATTTGACCTGGAAATAATTCCATGGTGGGGAAGAGCTAACTTGTGCCTCCCTGAAGGGATATATTAAATACTAATAATAATTAAATAAAAAACCTTAAACATACACGTGTGACCATCATTGCCTTTTAGTCAAATATGTATTGAATGATAATTAGGATTATTTGCAGGTGCCTGCACCATAGGTGGCGGTTGGCTAGACTGCGACGCTTTGAGTTGGTCGTGAGTTTATTGAAAGTTGAGGCTACATTTGTTCACTTGTTGCCAGACCACGGAGGGGTGTCTGTGTAGCTCGCCGACGAAGGCGCGGAAAGACTGGGATGACTATTGGAACCAGTCTGCGACGCCACGACTACTGTCGTGTAATCAATCAAGATTTTGTGGTCCACCAATAATTACTTAATCGAAACAAAGATATAAGTGCTAAGGCGATAGCTACAAAAGAGTGGTGAAATCGCAACTGAAACCTTGAAGTAAAGATATACGTTTTAGAAACAAAGAAACGTGGTTTTTGATACTCCCCAATATAGTAGAAGCTGCAATTTTACCTGTCATTCATTAACTCTTTGGTGCATTTCATTTTGGTATCAACNACTCCCCAATATAGTAGAAGCTGCAATTTTACCTGTCATTCATTAACTCTTTGGTGCATTTCATTTTGGTATCAAAGCAGCTTATAGAGTTTGACATAAACCTAAAAAGTTCGCAAATTTAAACTCCGCTGGAGAGAAATTTACAGTTACAGATCGACATAAACTAATTAATAATACTTTAAACTTACTTAATTTTAGGTAAAAGAAATTTTTTATTTAATCATCAGTTTAGATGGAAAAACAATCTAAATTATTAAATATGGTTTATTTGTATGCTAAATTACATGCTGTATTTGTATTGAATAGATTATTTTAATATATCGTGTAACTCAATTTGTACACAGAGGTAAAATTTTACTTCTTTAAATTTAAAAAAATTATCTCGATCTTTGTATAGGAGTTAGGGAGTATTTTATTGTTGTGCTTTTAGCATATTTTCGAATCAAACAAAAAACTATCATAAGTTCTCACTTTTTACTATACAACAACTTAAAACCCCGTAGCATATCATCATAAATTTGTGCATGATAACATTCCCATAACATGTCTGTGGATTTCTCGTGATCATGTGATAGGACAAAATTTTCTGTTGTTGCACTAAATAAGCTATTCTATTGGTCCTTCTGTACTGGTCAGGTTCATATCCTTACATCAACAAATCTAGTAAAAATAAATCATTCTTTGGCTGGGAGATAAGCAGTTTTTAACCAGAAGAGAATACTTCTGACTAGAAAGTTTAGTTTAAAGACGTAGTGAAAAAAAAAATCTAGATTAGTTTGGAATGTGGCGTTGGAGGAGAATAGAGACGATAAAGTGGAGAGGACGGGTAAATAAAGAAAACATCTTGCAGAGAGTCAAGTAAAGAAGAATTCTGAACGTGATTATACAAAGGAAGGTAAACATAAGGGTTCATGTTGTGTAAAGTAATAGACTACTGAGTGATATCACTGAAGGCAAGGTTGAAGGAAAGCGAGGACCGGTAAAATGACGGATGCCTATAATTAATAGTCTTAAGCAAGGTAGGAAGATGAAGTTCCAAGACCTAAAGTAAGAAGCTGCAGGCAGGACAAAATGGCGAAAAACGTTTTGGATATACAAGTACCAGTCGCCGGTCGTCAAACTAAATAATAAGTTGGGTGAAGATAAATCTGGAAAAACAATTCAAAAACCATTTTCAACATAGAGGTTTTCAGAGGTGGATATGAAGCAGCGCTGAATGCGGTGAATGATCCCGCCGTGAATCGAATCCGGTTCGCCTTGCTGGAAGGCGAGAGCTCTAGCCGCTACATCAACTACGGCCCTATCGGCAAACAGTAAGCATAATGCACAATTAAGAATACTTACTACACAAATTCAGTCTTTATGAAAATATGAAATTGAATAAACATGTATTGAGAGATTTTAGCAACACATTACAATCACATGCGTTTATCAATGCTTAATAATTTCTAGAAAGTTTTCCGAGGTTATGATTATTAAGAATTTATATAAAAATGAATGCTNACTCCCCAATATAGTAGAAGCTGCAATTTTACCTGTCATTCATTAACTCTTTGGTGCATTTCATTTTGGTATCAACGCAGCTTATAGAGTTTGACATAAACCTAAAAAGTTCGCAAATTTAAACTCCGCTGGATAGAAATTTACAGTTACAGATCGACATAAACTAATTAATAATACTTTAAACTTACTTAATTTTAGGTAAAAGAAATTTTTTATTTAATCATCAGTTTAGATGGAAAAACAATCTAAATTATTAAATATGGTTTATTTGTATGCTAAATTACATGCTGTATTTGTATTGAATAGATTATTTTAATATATCGTGTAACTCAATTTGTACACAGAGGTAAAATTTTACTTCTTTAAATTTAAAAAAATTATCTCGATCTTTGTATAGGAGTTAGGGAGTATTTTATTGTTGTGCTTTTAGCATATTTTCGAATCAAACAAAAAACCATCATAAGTTCTCACTTTTTACTATACAACAACTTAAAACCCCGTAGCATATCATCATAAATTTGTGCATGATAACATTCCCATAACATGTCTGTGGATTTCTCGTGATCATGTGATAGGACAAAATTTTCTGTTGTTGCACTAAATAAGCTATTCTATTGGTCCTTCTGTGCTGGTCAGGTTCATATCCTTACATCAACAAATCTAGTAAAAATAAATCATTCTTTGGCTGGGAGATAAGCAGTTTTTAACCAGAAGAGAATACTTCTGACTAGCAAGTTTAGTTTAAAGACGTAGTGAAAAAAAAATCTAGATTAGTTTGAAATGTGGCGTTGGAGGAGAATAGAGACGATAAAGTGGAGAGGACGGGTAAATAAAGAAAACATCTTGCAGAGAGTCAAGTAAAGAAGAATTCTGAACGTGATTATACAAAGGAAGGTAAACATAAGGGTTCATGTTGTGTAAAGTAATAGACTACTGAGTGATATCACTGAAGGCAAGGTTGAAGGAAAGCGAGGACCGGTAAAATGACGGATGCATATAATTAATAGTCTTAAGCAAGGTAGGAAGATGAAGTTCCAAGACCTAAACTAAGAAGCTGCAGACAGGACAAAATGGCGAAAAACGTTTTGGATATACAAGTACCAGTCGCCGGTCGTCAAACTAAATAATAAGTTGGGTGAAGATAAATCTGGAAAAACAATTCAAAAACCATTTTCAACATAGAGGTTTTCAGAGGTGGATATGAAGCAGCGCTGAATGCGGTGAATGATCCCGCCGTGAATCGAATCCGGTTCGCCTTGCTGGAAGGCGAGAGCTCTAGCCGCTACATCAACTACGGCCCTATCGGCAAACAGTAAGCATAATGCACAATTAAGAATACTTACTACACAAATTCAGTCTTTATGAAAATATGGAATTGAATAAACATGTATTGAGAGATTTTAGCAACACATTACAATCACATGAGTTTATCAATGCTTAATAATTTCTAGAAAGTTTTCCGAGGTTATGATTATTAAGAATTTATATAAAAATGAATGCTNGTTTATCAATGCTTAATAATTTCTAGAAAGTTTTCCGAGGTTATGATTATTAAGAATTTATATAAAAATGAATGCTCATTACTGCCAGCCGTACATTAAATCACTTAGAAATACCCACCAAAAGCAGAAAACACCCTATTTATGTCAGGTTATGGAAGAATGGTTTATTATCGGCTGTGTTATTTTCCTATAATTTCTGCTGGGTCAGTTTAGGACATATTCGTACTTTGAAATTTTTTATAATTTGGATCGTGGTGATTTTGATCGTAGGCCACTCAGAGTTATGTAATATGTGCGTTGGACGATGGTTTGGCCTAGAAGTGCAGAATATGGTCACTGGTCAGGAAATATGTGTGTGATAATTAAATTATGATCAGGTATGAGATGGTCTCAGTTCATATCTGGTGATAAACTGTCCAAAAGTCTTGAGATAACAAGCAAGCACCATGCCTATAGAATATTGCTTTTAATTTTAAGCAGAGTTTTTAGTCATACATCTTGCCAATATTATTAGTACCATGCACTCATAAATGTCTCATATAAATATTTATTTTCAATGTTAAATTACTTATGTTTTACCATATATTTTCACCTTTGCGTAGCAAGTTTATAAAAAAAGATTATTTACTTATAATATCCTAGGCTTTTCATAATAAAAATGGTTAAAACTTATATTTTTACATAACCCCCNAAAAGATTATTTACTTATAATATCCTAGGCTTTTCATAATAAAAATGGTTAAAACTTATATTTTTACATAACCCCCGAAAGTGGACTTTGCNTATATTTTCACCTTTGCGTAGCAAGTTTATAAAAAAAGATTATTTACTTATAATATCCTAGGCTTTTCATAATAAAAATGGTTAAAACTTATATTTTTACATAACCCCAGAAAGTGGGCTTTCCTGGGGTTCTCCGAGTTTTATAAAATGAGTTTTAAGAAAACACGGTTTTAAGAGGGGGGGGGGGTTGAGCTAGATTATAACAAGTTTATTGACCACAAGTATATTGACCACAAACCCTCTTGTATTAAACTCGTCTGGGGAAAAAAATTGCCAACGCTGTGTGAACTGTGCTGATGGAGTATACTAATGCAGTGTTTTAAAGAAGGTGGGAAGTGGAGCACAATAAAAAAACATAAAGGATAACTCTGCGTAGCAATTATAATTATATATGTTGAACGTAGTTTAAAACACATCTACGCCGCCGCCACTATATCCACCTCCAACACCACTACCACCACTACTACTGAAACCATCACTACTACTACTAACACCTCTAGTTATAGCCAGATTGATCCCGATAAAACTGTTAGCGCAAGAGCGGAGCCGGATATTTAAGAGAGCGGCGGAGGCAAACAAAAACGAAACCCGCGAGCAAGAGAGAAACCATACTATGAAGCATTGGCAGATCACCTGGAACCATGCAAACAGAGGGAAGTGGACCAGAAAATTGATAACAAATTTAGACTGCTGGGCAAATAGAAAACATTAAACAGTAAACTACTGTCTGACGCAGGTGTTAACCGGCCACGGTTTTTTCAACAATTACCTGCATCAAATGGGTAAACTACCAACACACCGATGCTCTTGCTGTACGGAAGTCGACGACGTTGAGCACACGGTGTTCACCTGCCGCAGATGGATTCTAGAACGAAGTCAAGCAGAAGCACAGCTCGGAGAGACCTTCAGTGCTGATAGCCTGGTGACGTTAATGCTCAAAAACGAGAAAAACTGGAGCATAGTATGTGCTTTCACCGAAAGTGTACTCAAGGAGAAAAGAAGCGAACAAGATACATGCACGCGGCGTATCACTTAGGGTGAACACGTTCAGACTGATGTAATGCAGCAAGGCGGTCCCAGTCTGACCCCTCTACACCATAGGAAGGGAGAGGGGAGGTTTTTAGTAGGTAAAAGCCCCACACTACTGCCACTAATACCGCTACTTCTACCCCTACTACCACTACTACTTCTAGACGACGTGGCGTGTGCGTATTAATGCGTGTACATTTAGTAGGCCCTGTGTACGGCGCCAGTATTTATAGAAACCCTCATCATGTTATGTAATCCCTCTGGTATACGTATGACTGTATACACTTACACGTGTAGAGAAATGTGGTATTTTATTTGTGTGACAGAAGAACACTCACAAATAGTACAACAAAATTAATTTGGAAAAAAAAACTAGAAATATCACTAGGAAATGTATGTACTACTACTGGAAATAATTAACTCAGCAGAGATGTTGTAAAAAATGCGAAATTTAATTTGAAATCTTGTAACCAAAATTAATTCTCTCAGACAGGAAAAGTTTAATCAATTAGCAGACCTGATTTAGTCTGTGGCCTCAGCAAGACTTGCCCCTCTTGTGACTCAAGTGATCCATTTATTTTATGCATGGTATATAAAATTTCAAACTTCTATAAAACTAAATTAATTAATTGGTTCTTTGCTCCAGATTAGATCAGTGTTTGAAACATAATACTAATAATAATGCCAGTTTATCCGTAGTTAAATTAAACAAGGTTCAGTTCAACTTAAATCAACTAGTTCGTCTCTGATTCTTAATAAAATAATTCGTCGACTTAGCAGATGATAATTTAAAACGAATAATTATTGACTTTCTCGAAGGTCTTGGCGATTTCGTTGTCGGCAGTCGCATCTCCCTGGATGGAGGAGCTCTCATCGCGTGCTTCCCTATTCATGATCTTGGAACTCTGGTGCCATTACAGTCCCAGCATATTTAAGCACACGTGGTTGTTCGAACAAATTAACCTGAAAATATACGCGGGTGACGACCGATACAGACCTGCTTCTTCCTAAATCTTGCCTCGCGTCTTCGTCTCCTTTGAGACGGCCTGTTTTCAGGTTCGAACTCGGGTCTTTATAATAAAAAACTAAGTTAAATATCTGCGCGCCGAACCCACGTGGGTTAGCGTCCTGCCTTCGAACACCAAGATGGCTAGAATACTCCTTCAAACATATAATTAAATAACGCCGTCTACAACTGACCAATAACGAGAGTGCTAGCGGCAAGAATTACTCATAGCGTCACTTAGTTACCATGGCAACGGATAATTAACTGCTGAGATACTAGAACCTTCTAATCACATTACAAAAACAAACAATGGAATGTCATATAAATGTGTTTACGATAAAATAAAATAAAAGGTTTAACGAGCAGTAAAATTACATGCTAAATAACATAATTAATGTGCCAATGAAAAATAATATCAGTGAAATCGTATTACGTCTTACAAATACATAAACAAGTGAATAAATAAAATCTGCATTTGGTCTAATTTTACGTTAGAAGGATATTTTATTTTTCTGGAATGAATTTTCGAGGAAATATATAAGGAATTGCGGAGAATCAAATCATAATAAAGTAGCTTGACATGTCACACCACAGTCTCAGAATGAAAAGAGCCTGCGACAGATTAAACGCAAATGGTTTCTCTAGTAAGTGTAACAGTAATTGATGTAACAATAATAATAGGAATAAAGTGATGTTATTTACTCAATCGAGGTGATGAGAAATTTAATAATTGGTCTACATAACTTTTGAAAACATAATTGAAGCCACTCAAATCACTCCAATCTACTCCACGTTTATTAAATCTAACGGTTTTTTAATCATATGCTTTCTTACCGAACCTCTGCAACACATTTCATGCGCCAGAGCCAGGTGGAACCCTTAATATTATGTTCTCGCAGCTAAGAAAGCATATATTTCAATTTCCCTGAATGCGTGTGTTGCAGTGTTATTTTATCGATTCAACCGCGCCAAAAATGAATTTGTCAATGAAAGAAATTAATGTCAGACCGTAAAGAAAAAAATATAATTGTTTCCCTACTGTTTCTGCTGCAAGGAACGCGAAAGTCACGTGGCTGCAATCGTTGGTAAAAATTTGTCCTTTGGGTATCTGAGTGTGGTAAAGATAAATAAACAAAACTCACGCCTGCAAATAGATCCACCGGAATATCAACATTTTTATTTGAATTAAGTTAATGAAATTTTGAAAATATATATTTAAGTTTTTCCCGTGACCACCTATGCCTGAAAAATGAGCGTGGTTATATTCATATTAGTTGTAAAAACTTAACAGTACAAGACAATTCAACAGTAATATGTAAAGATTCCTGTTAGATAAATATTCGATTGGAGTGGCGAAGGTGTTCAAGGAGGGGGGAGGGGGGGTGGCACATTTGAACCATTTCCACCGCGTTCTGGAGATAATAATAAAAAAATGCTAAAATTTGTTTTTGGTCAATTTATTATTTTTAATAAGAATTGCCTTGTCATCACACACTGTTTAAAAAATATTTATTTCTAATTTAGAGCACATTTTATACATTTCCTCCCCTTGGAGGCACGATTTAAAAAGTCCTATTATTGTTTCCTTGGGGATTGTGCCGGTATTGTTATGAAGAATAGAGAACGGCGATCACTCATTAAAGTTGATAGATACTGAGAATTCATTGACAAACCCGTGTAGGTAAAATATCACTAACTTTTTTAATGAGTTTTAAACATTAGCGAAAGCATTATTTTTAAACTATTTTAATCACAATAGTCGGTCGAGAATAAGAGTTATTGAGTATTACGTGAAACCACAGTCCAGCGTTTCCTATCACCTCAGAGGTTGAATTTTTAAAATTCTCTTTTTAGTGGGCCATAAGGAAAAGCCACTCCGAAAATTTCGAGGTTCTTATCTTTAGTGGGCTGGGCTGCGTATGATGAACGCGTGAGTGAAGGAAAAGATGAATAATTGTATGAATAAGGGCACTTAATTTTACACGTAGAGATAAACTTTCTTGTGATTTTTGTAAACATTAAACATTATTGTTAATAACCTCACCGCTGTTGCACTTAAACTGCAGTACCTAAGTGCCACCGCGAGCCTATTCGGAAACGCCTTTACAGCTGTAGAGATTCCTGTTGTTGGGCAGGCACTGGTTGTGGCGTCATCTTGTGTGGAGTGCTGTCAGGCTTGGTTGCGGCGTCTAGTGGCGCTCCGATCATGCTGGCACTCCGTGAACGAGTCTTCAAACCTAGACTGTGTGGGGCGAGGAGATAATGATANTGGAGTGCTGCCAGGCTTGGTTGCGGCGTCTAGTGGCGCTCCGATCATGCTGGCACTCCGTGAACGAGTCTTCAAAACTAGACTGTGTGGGGCGAGGAGAGAATGAGATATTTTGGTGGCATTTAACAGCTAAGGTCTCTAGCACCGATAGAGGGTAATGTGAGGTGAAGACGAAGCAGCAACGAAATACAATGATGGGGAACGTGCGTACTCCGAGATAACCTATCGACCAACGTCAAGGTTCGCTACGTTTACCACAAGCGAAAATCTGGGGCTACCGCACCGGATATCCGATACATTATTGCAGCTCCTTGTAACGTGAATAGTCTGAAGATAAATCGCTTTAAATGCTCACATATGATTATTAGATAAAAAACGAATGAAACAAAATTGCCAAACGCCCCAATCAATACAAATACGTTAGTTCCAGAATGTAATGTGTACAGAAACAGGCATTGCTTTTACGATTAATTTAATCGGGCCGAGATTAATTCAAATAATTACAGAATTATCATTTACTTGAATATCTTAAAAAAATGCTGAAAAACTATGTACCCCGAAATTGAAAATTGTAATTGTGTGATTATACCGTACTGTCCAGTTTCAAATACTATTATTTATTGGCTTCTACAAGAAAAACAGAGCTGAATACTGTTATGCTCTGACGCTCAAACTAGACACGAACTCCATGAGCGGTCCGTCTAGGAGGGGACCCACCTCGACCACCCCTTGACACACCCTCCTCCAGGTAGACCCACTCGCTGCCCCGTCGCTCCTCCCTATTGGAGAAGCCGATGAGTTTAGAAGATGCGCAAGAATATTCTGGAACTAGGACTCTCGGCACAACGCAGCATTCAAATACATTTCTGGGCGATTACCTACGACCCTATAAATATTGCAGCTGTCCAAGTGTCGGCAGCTTTTGGTAGAAGTCTTTTGCTGAGTGCACAAACTAGGCGAATACGAGTACTGTGAGGGACATCGGTGAAGAGGACGGACGACGACGGGAGGCTGCAAGACAACGGCGGACAAGATGTTTGTCGTGTGAAGGGACGAGAAGGCGTGAAACCCGACGAGTGAAGGCTACTTTGCATGAGGGCGCTCGGAGAACTCTAGAACATTGTGGACTGGTGGGATCTGAACTAACTGAGATGGGACTGTATGAACATGCAATACGAACTTTATTGTAAATGTTGGAACTGTCAAATATAGACATAATTTATAAAGTAATTCATTAGGTTTCGATACACTGTCTATTGGGACTGATTTTTAATTATTTAATTACATTAATTTCTTTGAGTTAATTGTAAATTGTATTGATTGAATTCATCAAACGTAAACAGTAATTGATAGCAATGCACTGTCAGATGTTGAGCCGAGAGAATTTTGTTTGTAGACATTGTAAATAAACTCAGGTAACTAAAATCAACGTTTTATTTAATTAAGACCTCCATCCCTTAATGAACCTGGTTTAGCTCACTTACTGTCAGAAATTATAACAATACAATAAGTTCAAAATACTTTATTAGTTATTGCTAAAATCTTAAATACAGAGCACACTATTTAATAAGTTCAAATTTGCTTAACATGGCAGTTTGGACAATCTAAATGAAATGAAGCTGCACCAAGCATTCAAAACCACAGACACAGAAAAATGTTACAAGTTTTATGACATCTAGTCTATAATTTCAATAAATCTTTCAACTCTCTCTCCTGCAGTCATATGAATGCTCTGCCATAAGATCTAAAAGACTGTAAATAATTTAAGTTCAGAAAAACCTACACACTATATACTGACTCAGCATAATGGAACCACAATTACATTATGATATTTAATTACGTACCGAGACACTATAATCTATACGTTTTGAAATAGCAGTCTGTGCAATAAACAAGAAGAAAAAGTTTCCAAATAATGTATACATAGTTAGAAGAAAAAACCGATGCTCTTTTTAATATAACGCAAATTAAGTGTACCTAATTTAAGTTGAAGAACCAATTGATTTTGTGTAAATACATTTTGTCAGTTTTACACACAACTAGCATTCTGCTCGCGGCTTCGTCCATGTGTAATACATGAAGTATTGTCTATTTTTCACCGAAGGACCACTTTGTACTCCATATTAGTGGTCAAGATCTCAATTACTAAGATTACAAAGATGAATTTACTCTGGAGCAGGTCATGTGAGAAGCAGTCTTCAATTCTAGCTCTACCATAGACTAAAGATGAAGTAGACTGATTTTCGTCTTCTGCGCAAGTAACTACCATGACCTACAACAAATTCGCAAACTTCTGTCGAAGTCACGTGGTCAACAGTGTTAAGCGCGTTTGTTTTTAGTTTAATTCTCAAATGACACTCTATTTTTCATGAATAAAATGCTTTCGCCAATTTCAATTTAATATAATTGCGTTAAATATTGGTTAGAAGAAGTTCACAAACAACGCAAAGTACTTGTTTATATACGAACTGTTCTAACCTCAAATGCTATCCACGTGGTTTTTGACAGTTGTGTAGTCGGAAAAGCAGCCCAATATTGCGACACGGTGAGTGGGTATTGCGCATGTACGTCGAGCACTCTATCCACATATTTACTCTAAGATCCCGGCCACTAATAGCGACTATTCATTTGCCTTATTTATAGCCGTAGAGTTAGAGACAATTAAATTGTTAAATTATTAACGTTGCTCTATCCTCGTAACATTTTCTTCTATGGCACATCTTTCTTAAAACGTTTTCTCAATTCACTTTAAAATTGCAGGCTATAAGTAATGAATAAACTGAGTTTTGTCTTCTAATATTTATATTATTTATGCTACTGGAATATATGCACGTGAACAAAAACTCAGATTTGGCGGAAAACCAAATGTAAACAAACATCATCGCCATTACTATAACACGTGATTTCGACAGGTGTTTCTTCCTTTTATTTAATGAGCTTCTGAGGACACCTCGCAAACATATATTTTACCCTTTTTCACCTTTTTAGAAGTTGAATTTCGGAATATCCTATAAGCGTTGATGCAGGGTGATTCTAAAATAATGGGACAAACATTGAGGTCTGGTAGATCTCACTAAAACAAACAATTATTATATAGGAATATATGGGTGGGAGTGACGCGTTGAGGTACAAAACATAAAAATAACACATGAAATGCAACACATTGTTTATTTACAACGTCGCCGCTAAATACCTTTTTACAGCAATGTTTATAATAATTGCTCAAAATTGCTACCACCGACAGTAATGCAAGCTTGGTAGCGTCGGTGGAGGGATTGGCGAACATATTCAAATACGCCGGGTATTTCATGCACGCGTGCAGTCGCACGGGATAGTCGAGCGACGAGGTCTTGAATAGAATCAACTGGAGTATCGTAAATGAGGGCTTTCAAATGCCTCCATAGGAAAAAATCGAGACTCGATAAATCTGGCGATCGTAGTGGCCATCGGACTGGCCCACCACGCCCAATCCAGCGCACCCCAAAAGTAGCATATTACACGTGGAATGCAACCAGAAAAGCGTTTGAAAGAAGAAATCGAGGAAAACGAGTTAGCGGTCAAAATGGTATCTCCGAAGGAAATACATTAGGGAGAATTTACACTGTGCATCCCAATCAAGCTGAATGCTTTTATCTTCGTCTTCTATTGGTTAATGTTCGTGGACGGACTTCATTCCAGAATTTAAGAACTGTCAAAGGAATTGCTCATGACACGTACCGTGCCGCATGCCAAGTACTTAGATTGCTGGAAGACGATAAACACTGGGAAGATTGCCTAGCTGATGCGTGCGCAACATCGAATCCTCATCAAATACGNCGATAAACACTGGGAAGATTGCCTAGCTGATGCGTGCGCAACATCGAATCCTCATCAAATACGTCTGCTATTGGCTATCATACTAACTACTTGCTCACCTTCATCACCATCAGAACTATGGGAAAAGTACAAATCGCATATGGCTGAAGATTTATTGTGACGATTCAGAGAAATCAATATGGAACCGAACCGGGATTTCACGCCAGATATTTACAATCAAGCATTAATTCTGATTGAGGACCTCTGCTTAGAAATCGCGAAAAAGCTTCTTGCTCAGTTGGGAATGCCATCACCCAATCGTTCTGCTTCTGCTACGTTGGAAAGGGAATTGCTTCGTGAACAGAGCTATAACACAGCCGATCTACTGCCATACGTACGATCGAACGTTCCTAAACTCACAAACGAACAAAAAAAATTTACGATCAAATAATAAATGCAGCGAGCAATCAAAGAAGACTCTTCTTCTTAGATTAACCAGGAGGTACTTGGAAAACATTTCTCATTACGCTCATTTTAGCGACGGTTCGATAGCAGAATGAAATTGCGTTAGCACTAGCGTCCTCCGGAATTGCTTCTACACTCCTACTTGGAGGCAGAACGGCGCATTCAGCTTTAAAGCTGCCATTAAACTTGCATGCAAATGAAAATCCCTCATGTAAAATTTCCAAAACGTCTGGAATGGGAAAAGTGTTGCAAAATTGCAAGATCATGGTATGGGATGAATGCAAAATGGCCCACAAAAATCTCTGGAGGCTATCGACAGAACATTGCAAGACTTGCGGGGAAGTATTAGCTCATTTGGAAATGCATTAGTAGTGCTCGCAGGAGACTCCAGACAAACATGGCCTGTGAATTTATATCTACATCGGTTCATTAACATGTCATTTTATACAGAATCTTAAGACGAATCCAACGATATGTCGATCATTTAAATCGGTTAAATAGTTTGCGAGAAATGGGGGTTTTAATTTCACTGAAGATTCTTCGCTCTACACCGGCAGATGAAATATGTGCGTGCCGTAAATTTTCACCTTTATGGCAACATGTTAAATCATTCAAACTAACTACAAATATGCGCGTCCAATTGCACAACAATCCATTTTCAGGAATATTTTCACGCCAATTGTTGGAAATGAAACATTGCCTGCAGATAACATCACAGGAAAAATTACATTTCCACAAAATTTCTGTACTGTAGTTACTTCTAAAGGTGAACAGATAGATCATTCAAACATCGCAACGAACTATATTGATCACAATTGGATAAGCGAGTGAGCAATACTTGCAGCAAAAAATTAAGATATTTACGAAATAAATGACAGTATACTTGAGAAAATCCCAAGCGAACAAGTCACATACAAATCTGTGGATGTAACATTACACGAAAATGAAGCGGTAAATTATCCATCACAATTTCTAAATTCGCTAGATGTTCCAGGATTGCCTACACATATATTAACACTGAAAATAGGAGTGCCAGCCAGTCATTTTACTTCGTAACATCTACCCACCAAAACTTTGCAACAGCACTCGCCTTGCAATAAAAAAAAATGATGGACAATACTGTAGAAGCTACCGACTTGAAAGGTGCTTTCAAAGGAGAAATGTACTTCTTCCCAGAATTCCATTAATTCCATCAGAAATTCCCTTTCACTTTAAAAGAACACAGTTTCCAGTCAGATTGGCATTTGCAATGGCAATAAATAAAGCTCAAGGATAGATGGTGAAACTAAAATCATTGTATACAAACAAGTACTTCAGTAATAAAGATTTAGAAAATGCATATACTTCTTTCAATTAATTTCACTGAAATGAATAGAACCAAAATTTTTTATGCCACAGCAACGCGTGGCCAGGTAAGCTAGTGTGTGTGTGTGTGTGTTTATATATATATATAGACACACACACAACCCACCTTTGCTTTTCCTCTGTTAATCTACAATAAATTTTTTTTTTTCTGCTCTCATCTTTCTTGGCACTCATATTTCCCGCCTTTTAAGAAGGTTTGTTGTAGGTTGAAAAATCGTTAGCCGCCTATGTAGTTAACGTATTACAGCACTCGAGGAAAATTACATTATCCAAAAAAATTATTGGAATACGAAAAAAATATATTTTAAGGCAAGTAAACATTTCCAAAATACACTTATCCTATAGCCTACGTCGTTGTTAACAGCCGTGTTGGTGGAAATGGGGAAATGGTAAGGACTATGTGGATAATTTTTTTTTTATGAGAAGTCCCATCCCACGAGGTTTAGTAGAAAACCGTCACTAAAGAAAATAACATGTTTTATCAGAAAAAAATGTAGAAATACATTTGTTTTTAATTTTATTCCGAGTTTCATTTTCATGGTAAATTTTAATATATTTTCTATCTTAAAAGTCTATGTTTAAAATAAAATAAATACTACAATTCAAAATAAATAAAAAAGAATTGTCATGACAACGTCATATAAAAAAATAACTATTTAGTGCTTTGAAATAAAATTGTATATTTAAAAAGAAGTTAAAACTTTATATTTGCATACATATGCTATTAGAAACCTAAGCTTAATACGCTGAACTATGACAAAGTGGGTGACATATCTGTTAAATGGATACATTTTTTACATTTAAAACAGATTTTTCGCGGAATGAGAAATTTCAAAGGAAACGCAATTTTTTTTTTTTTAGAAAAAGACAACATTTGAGTGAAAAAAATTTGAGGTGGCTGCCACCCAACCGGAATGACAGAATATCAGCTGCTTCATCCCACACACAGGTCATTGATCTCGGTAACCCGTCACAAGCACCAGTGTTAGGTGCCATGTAATCGGATGAAGCGAATTACACTACTCTGTTACATAATAATTTGCCGATGTCAAAATTATTTTGTAGTTAATACAAAATGCATGTAGATAACTATTTAATTGAATAACGTAACACTCAACACTCTGCACACATTTACTGGCATCCAATACAGGATAGAATTGGTACACTTATATTCACCATTATAAAGTTGACATTTATGCTTGTCTCCACTTTTAAATTACCACCGTCCTATTGGATGGCACCACATTTTACACGCTTACTACACTGAATAAAGTTTACTACTGGCTGGCTTTCAGCTAATGGAATGTAGAGTTGGATTATCTCCCAGTCAAATATTTTGTCATATGTAACGTGTAATACAATCTATATTGTTCACTTCAAGAATAGTCAAAAGTTGGTTATTTTATTCACAATAGTTAGTATTGGTCTGCTGTGAAGTAATTTTAAGATGGTGACGAGTACAATGGAATTACATCCGTCCGAATTTAGTTTCCAATGGCTGAGGAATTTTACTTTTTTGTGTAGCCCGAGTTACGCTTCGACATAGATAGTGTACTAAGTGTTGAAAGATCGCAATTTAAAAAAAAAATATATCTGATAGTCAAAATGTATTGCCCTTTGTGACGTTAAACTAAATTCGTCAGTAATCAAGAGAAACTCTAAGTGACATTTTTTTTCTGTTGGGTTTAACAATAACAATTTCTTCTCAGAAGTCCTACTTATTTGCTGAAAGCAACAGACTCCAGTTTGAATAGTCCTTTTATTTACTGTCAGGGAAGGGAATGTAATCAGAGTGTATGTCTTGATGTCGAAGAGTTTTTCATAAATAAACCATTTTTAGTCGTTTAGAGAATATTACCAATTCTTTATTAATTTTTTTAAGATAGGACTAAAAATATTTGTTCACATCCTTACTCAATGTATTCTACGCAGTAATTGACAATAAATTCATAATCTATAAGTATTTAATCTTCTACAATGACATAGATAATGGTTTTTACGTAACGCATATCTGTGAAAATCGTACCCTTATGAATTTTCATATTGTAAGAGTAGTGGTATATTTTTTAATGAAACCAAACAAAAAAAGGCGTTGAAGCTCTGTTATACACAAATAGTTGGCTTCAGTATCTGGTGAATATTCAATCAACGATAGAACGATGTTTCCGTTTCAAATGATCCTAAAATAAGTACAGTTCCATAACATTCCATTCTTCACAATTGATAGTCATGTTGTGTGACGTTTTTGATTACACTTTAGTGGTACGAAATCGTCTGCGAGTCCTGTTTGGTTAAATTTCTATTTTGTTCTTAACAGGCACGTATCAAATGCTCATACCAGTAAGACTTTATGCTACTGACAGAAATACGGATAAGATGACCCATGCAAGTGAGTAGTGGAGCAAGCTTGCTTCCATTTCCAAGAAAGTGCGCAATTACACCTGCGGCCGCCTGTGGGATGCAAAAATGAACCCTCTTTCCAGCGACACGAACACAGTAAAAAAACACCTTAAAAGTGTTAACGACTGTTTTTTATTTCGGAGCCTTGGAGTTGACTGACGTATTTTTGTTTACCCCCAGCAGTTTACCAAATCTTTCAGATGGATAATAACTCCTGAAAATTGTTACGGCGGAATCCTACTGCGTGATACTGGGTTCGCTTCAATTGTGCAATCAGAAGAATTTTCCATCAAAAGAAATAGTTAAAAAATTCTGCTAGAAAATTATACAACGGTTTTAAATATTATCAACTGATATGTGGTCGATTTAATTTTACTAAAATATTTTAATACAACCGAAATACAAGAGAAAAACACATAAAATACATCATAAATTATCGTTTTTAGTTTTAAATATTGTTCTTTTTTTTGCATTGGACGTGAGTAACACAATCGTCACAAAATAAAGGATTCATAAACATTCTTTAATGTCTTGGCGCCATGGGAGGAGGGGATAAGTGAAGGGGCATTAAACATTGTAGAGTGTTTTCTTTAGAAAATAATTCAGTTAAAAGTACGGCTTGTCTCGAAAATAAATTTGTATACGATTTAAGATATGCTGTAAGATTCACCCTCACAAAAACTCTGTCAAAATTATCAAAAATAAATTCTTTTACTTTATTTTTACAGTTGCATGTAGTTATATAATATTCTTCAAATTTAGAGGCCAGAAATTTACGTCACATTATGTTTACAGAGTTTTAATTATCTGATTAATCCTATTTGACCATATGAACCTACCTGAAAATAATTTTATAATTAATATCGATGGTAACCACAAAAATATTGGCGGGTGAAATTTTTGTGGACTTATTTGTGTCTGTAATAGAAATAAGTGATCAATTTCTAAATATATTCTCTAGATATAACCAGGAAAACGCGCATAAAATAAATGTCACTGGTTAAAAATATTTGCCAATGTCATGGAGAAACTCACGTATGTAAGTGCATACGTGAGTACTTGTATCAAGTTTCTTAATATGATCTTCCCAAGATACGTATACATTAAACATAAGTATGAGTGGAAAATATCACTAGCCTCTGGTAAATACGAGTAATGAAGTAAATTATGTTAATGTGTAATATTTGCCTATTTTCGTTAGCCCCTAATTCAAGCAGCTAGCGTGTACGAATTGACATTACTGATTAATAAGCTTGACTTTTGCTCCCTGAGGGCGCCCATTCGACTTTAAAAACGGAAAGAAAAAATTTTTTTGAAGAGATATTATACTTTTCGATTCTACATATATTTTATTTTCTTATCGAGATAGTCTGGATAACATAATGAATGAAATTTGAAATTACGTCCATTTGGAGGTAATAATTAAACATAAATAATAATTACATAGAGCGCTCCTATCGTGCGATGCTGTAATAAGTTTATCGCACGTCTGGCTGAAGTAGATTTATCCAGTAGATAGTTTCGGTAGCGATATTTAAAAAAAATGCATACAAACAGGCACACTGTCACTAACTTTGATAGTGTTATGTTCTCAAAAAAGTTTTTCATAGAAGGAACAAAATTAAAAAATAACATAACGCCAAAAGCAATGTAATTAATTTTACATAATTTAAAACGTAACTGAAAAACACAACGTTATTCAACATCGTCCAACTCAAAACTTTTTGGAATATTTTTAGTGTATGAGCAACAGCGATTATACACTTTTTTTTTTACAAGAACATAAAAACACGAATAGGATTAACATGCAGTGGAAACAATAAAAGTTTATTACTATAGTTATGGCATTTTCATATCTGCAGCATGACACTTTGGGCTACTTAAAAGAAAACCGCGACATTGCTTAACAAATTTGTCCTAAAAAGAATTACGAAGGAAAACATGATCTGCAGTTGTGTCCAGGATGTCGGTAGAGGAGTATTGCCTGTGTGCGAGTCTCGCTTCAGTACTCTTCATCGCCATCATATGGTACCTCTGGAGGAGCCGCTACTACAGGCTGGGGAACAAGATACCTGGTCCTCCTGGACTGTCTCTTCTGGGCAACGTGCTGACCTTCATAGCTCGCACAAAATACATCATGGAATACGTCAAGGAACTTTGTGTCCGCTACGGTTCAATATTGGATTGGCCCTCATCTCGTTTTCGTTTTGACAGATCCTAACGATATCGCTGTTATATTCAATAGCAGTAGATTCTTGTCCAGACCACTGCCCTACAGACATATTTCCTCAGTTTTGGGTCAATCACTGCTTACAACCCGAGAAAAATGTGTGGAAGAAATTCCAAAAAAATAATGAACCCAACCTTTACCAATCAGATCATCGACAACTTTGTGGGAACATTTTACAAGAAGAGCCTGGTGATGGCTGACAGATAGGAGAAGCATTCCGATAAAGGTCCGTTCGACGTGGTTCACTACGCGACGATGTGTACACTTGATGTGGTCACCAAAACCAGTCTGGGAGTGTCCGTGGATATACACGGAGAACACAAAAAATACTATGCCATTAAAAAAATTTCAATGGTGGCTCAAATGTTGAATATCCTTATCTTTAAGCCTTGGTTTTGGAGCACATGTATTGTTAAACACTCCAAGTTTGATAAAAATATTTCGGATTTTCTTATTCCTGTACGTTATTTTGTGGAAAAAATAGTAATAGGTAAGATTCATTCATCAAGAAATGTACACTTACACGAAGAAAATGAGTCATGTGTAATTGTATGGAAGAAACCTCGCGGTTTTATGAACCACGTGATATCGACCTTGGTTAAAATCCCGGGACTATTCACTGCAGAGAAACTGAGGGACCAGGCCACTTTCATTGTGGCAGCTGCAACAGATACTTCAGCTTACACGTTAGCGTATACCTTGATGTTGCTGGGTTTACATTAGGATGTGCAGAGAAAAGTGTTGGAAGAGCAGGAAGACATCTTTGGCGGAGACGTGGAATGACCAGTTACCGCAAAAAATCTCAAGCTTATGGTATACTTGGAGCAAATAATCAATGAAACCACGAGGTCGTACCATGTACTTCCTGTCGTCGGGAGAAGAGTAGACGAATATTTTCGTACTAGCGGGTACACGTTACCTGCAGGAACAACTGTCATCATCCCTATCTATCTCGTGCAGAGAGATCCAGCTAATTTCCCAGACCATGCTAGGTTTGACCCTGACAGATTTAATAACGAAAACACCTCTAGTCGTGCTTTGTGTTCTGTTCTTCCATTCACCTCCGGAAGTAGGATGTGCATAGGCAAGTACTACGGCTACTTGACGATGAAGACCGTGCTGTCAGTGGTAAATACAAGGTTCTTGAATACGGCTCTGGAGCCGAAATGGAATGTTTTCGATTCCAGTTTTTTCTTATGTTGGAAAACGGTTATAACATCGAATTGAGCCTGAGAAATAAAGACAGAAAACCATATTTATGAATAACCAACTAATATACATTATTTTTTCTTTCTAGTTGATACTGTGCCATGAATTTATGTTCGGTGTTTTCAGGGTAGTGTTTTGTTCGAAAAGCAGTACATTTCGAAGTGTCGAATATTTTACTTGTATTGTGAGCGAAACGAGGCCTACGTTGATAAGCTTTCTGTATTATTATATGCTTCGTCATAATACATTAAACATATATGTACATGCTTACTCGTACTTCTGTCTTCTCATTCCTGGAAATATTGTGATTCGGATGGGTACGCTAAGAATTACCTTTTGCTGACATTTTGCTTTATTAACGTTACGCATGAGTTTCCTCTCGCTTTGTGCACTACGCTGCTAGACATGTGAAGGAATTTCATAAACTTTCCCGTTCAGTCCGCATCGCTGTTATCCATTGTGCAGAAGTTCGTCAGCAGCAGATGTATGTTGTTTGCATAGGTAGTAGTATTTGATTTGTCACGTTGTGACAATTTAATCATGGTTTTTCTCTGCCCGTGACAAAAGTTAGTGCTTTGCCACTAGACGAAGAAGTAGTATGTATCTGCAGTAACTTTTTATCTTGAGTAAGTCATGCGTACTTTGGCAATATTCCACAAGATAATATTTAAATTTAAGAACTTTAAGCACATTCAATTCGGATGAATGTTTTGCCTTTTCATTTGAATGAATTATCTCACATGCCTCGCAGAACTTGAAAACAAAAAACTGAATGAAAATAATTTTCGAATAGAGGAAACGCATTACACATAAGAAAAGCAGGACAAATATCAAAGATTCCAACAACTATTCTTGATTTTGATTATAACAAGTGTTCGATGAAAATATGATACTGTATTTCGTAGAAAAACATATGGTTTGCTGACGGAAATCACTTTACAAGCTGACAAACCACCACACATCCCGCGCCGCGGTGGTGTAGTGGTTAGACTAATCGCCTCGCACATAAGCGAACTCAGTTCGATTCCCGGTGGGGTCACATGTAAGAATCGTGCCGGACGATATCTCTGGTTGGAGGGTTTTCTCGGTGATCTCCCGTTTCCCCCGCCCTTTCATTCCAGTGCTGCTCCATACTCACCTCGCATCATTCTCATCGGATCTCAAGAACTCGATGTTAAGAGCCGCCTAAATCTCCCATCCCCATTGTGTTTCTTGTTGTTTTTCACACAGTCTAATGTTTAGTGGAATTCTGTGCAATTTTTTTGTAAGGGTTAGGTATGAACACCAAAAAGACCCGCAGATAGACACGCACGAAGTAAGTTGATCACATTCTACTTTCGTTTCTTCAATAAGAAGAAAAAGTACTTATTTCTTATTATAATTACAAGTATCGTTGTCATCGGGTTANCTACTTTCGTTTCTTCAATAAGAAGAAAAAGTACTTATTTCTTATTATAATTACAAGTATCGTTGTCATCGGGTTAGAGGAAGTAAGGATGCCGCTGTACAACACAACTAGGGAGAGTAATGACTTAATCAGCAGTTATAATCAATTGATTATATGAACTTCTCCAGCAGTCCTCCTTGAAATGAGTGAAGCAAAAGGATAGAGTGTGGCAATCACATTGTTAGCACTTGCTCCAAGTTCTTCTGCTTCAGATATCTCGCCACGACCGATCAGTGCATGACTCCTCCAAATATGTCTCCCTGCGCTCTCTACACTCTCCCTTGCACATCTGGATCCAAACCCAGTAACATGATGGTTCATGCCACCACGTAGGCTTAACAGCATTTNTACTTTCGTTTCTTCAATAAGAAGAAAAAGTACTTATTTCTTATTATAATTACAAGTATCGTTGTCATCGGGTTATAGGAAGTAAGGATGCCACTGTACAACACAACTAGGGAGAGTAATGACTTAATCAGCAGTTATAATCAATTGATTATATGAACTTCTCCAGCAGTCCTCCTTGAAATGAGTGAAGCAACAGGATAGAGTGTGGCAATCACATTGTTAGCACTTGCTCCAAGTTCTTCTGCTTCAGATATCTCGCCACGACCGATCAGTGCATGACTCCTCCAAATATGTCTCCCTGCGGTCTCAACACTCTCCCTTGCACATCTGGATCCAAACCCAGTAACATGATGGTTCATGCCACCACGTAGGCTTAACAGCATTTNACACTCTCCCTTGCACATCTGGATCCAAACCCAGTAACATGATGGTTCATGCCACCACGTAGGCTTAACAGCATTTGGTTTAGCTTACTCAGCACAAATCTAATGTCTATATTTTATTTTTATCTGAATGTTTTGAAGTATATGAGAAACAGTTTCCCCGTCGATAACAGTGAGAAATAATTAAGATTTAATGTATTATCCGTAATAACACAATTACTGAAGTCATTGTCGCGAGTTCCAACCTGTATTAAATTCAAGATAAAGGTGTCCGCATTTATTTTTATTCAAGTTTTTTGAAAATATTAAAGATTGTCACAAGCACCCAGCTAAATGCTTATTATGGTAAACTTGTTTGTATTACGAGTTTGAATGCTCTTAACAGAATGCTCTTAACAATAGTAACATTTTAATTTTTTTGTGTGAAAACAGATTAGTGACAACCAAATGTATGAGTTGCAAGTTTATGTATTAAAAAGCAGGCAGCAAGATAACCATCGACATTTACAGCAACCAAGGCACATTGGATTTATGAGAGAAATTACGAAAACAATCGAAAGCTGTTCGTCATCGGAAGAGTTTTGAATCCCACGTAGGATGAACAGTTGAGTCCTTACAAACTTCCATAACTTGAATGACGTGGTCCCCTGGTTCGTATGCAGTGCAGAGTCATAGGTTGTTATAGTATATTCGCAGTATCTTCACACTTTTTGAATCATATNCCCTGGTTCGTATGCAGTGCAGAGTCATAGGTTGTTATAGTATATTCGCAGTATCTTCACACTTTTTGAATCATACTTTCGAAAATTCACGCCATGTACGACGTGTTTGGTTGTTTCCTAAATACATAATGTGTCACGAGCGTTTTATAGTTTTGTTAATGTTAAAGTATTTTATTTTTCGTTCTATAAACATTTTTCTTNCATAATGTGTCACGAGCGTTTTATAGTTTTGTTAATGTTAAAGTATTTTATTTTTCGTTCTATAAACATTTTTCTTATAATTGATTTATAAATTATAAAATTTTAATTTATAATAAATGCAAATAAAACAGAGATAAATAGGTGTGTTGGTAATGCCTAGTAAGAAATAGTTCTCAAGCAAAATATAATTGAACTGAGGGCGCACAAATGCGGTGTTGTCCTGTTGGTATAATTTACTAGATTTAGTTAAGCTTTATATGCATGGGGAGGAGGAATAGTCTGAAAACAAAACTCAAGCATGGCTTCAGAAAAGTTGGAAGCAACCAGGAATGGACTATAACCACTGTTGACAGCATTTGCCTCGAGAAGTCCAGCATGGGCTTCAACGAAATTGCTCTTATCTCAGTCACTTTACGCGTGGTTATTTTTAATCTTAAATTAGAATGTGATCCAATTTTTTAAAAATTCTCTACCGAAATGTCCAAAAAGCCACGTTCATGTTTAACAATCTCAAGACCATATTTGTAAAGTTTGGACTTTATAGCAATTCATCTGATCAAGTACTGAGAAAAATCTGTAAAAACTCTAGGTCGTCGTGATGGTGTAGTAGTCAGAATACTCGCCTCCCACCATGGCAAACCGGGCTCGATTCCCGGTGGGTTTTCGCGGATTTTCGCCCGTAGGGAACGAGGGGGAAATTTCCATTGGCCAGTGGGTTTTCTCGAGGCACTGCCACTTTCCCTGCCTTTGCATTCCATCGCTACTCTCCATATTCACCTCATTTCACCCTCACCTCGCTGTGTTAAGTGCCGCTCAATATCTTTCAACCCTCCCAACGGAAACTACTGAATACATGAAGGTTAGATTTCGCTTTGTGTGTACGCTGGATACCACATGCATTGTTCACAGTTGGGTTCATAATTTTNATACATGAAGGTTAGATTTCGCTTTGTGTGTACGCTGGATACCACATGCATTGTTCACAGTTGGGTTCATAATTTTACGAAACTTTTTAAACAATTGGAGTACGCGTTGGTGTAGTGGTCAGACAACACGCCTCCTACCGCAGCAATCTAGACTCGTTAAGTGGCCTCCCTAGTTATCATATGTGTCTCGTTATAAGCAGATGTGCCTGTGCTATAGCATTAAAAAAACTATGGAATATTATTGTGTAAATATTTTTCCAGGACAGAAAGGAAAGTCGACATTTTTTTTTTCCATTCNATACATGAAGGTTAGATTTCGCTTTGTGTGTACGCTGGATACCACATGCATTGTTCACAGTTGGGTTCATAATTTCACGAAACTTTTTAAACAATTGGAGTACGCGTTGGTGTAGTGGTCAGACAACATGCCTCCTACCGCAGCAATCTAGACTCGTTAAGTGGCCTCCCTAGTTATCATATGTGTCTCGTTATAAGCAGATGTGCCTGTGCTATAGCATTAAAAAAAACTATGGAATATTATTGTGTAAATATTTTTCCAGGACAGAAAGGAAAGTCGACATTTTTTTTTTCCATTCNAAAAAAACTATGGAATATTATTGTGTAAATATTTTTCCAGGACAGAAAGGAAAGTCGACATTTTTTTTTTCCATTCAATCATTTGGTTATTGAAAAATAAATGTGATCGTTGAAAAGTATCAAAGTAAGAACCAATTGCTGCAAGTAGCCCACTGCTTCCGATGTATAATCTTCCGTACAACAGTATTCTAAATAAAAGCGACAATGCTGTACCTTTTATGAACATATTGCGGTATTAAAACCGTACAGCCCATGTTTAAAATTCTGAGGAAACACAACACACGCAAAGCTTGAATTTGAATTGAATTTACAATATGTTTATTAACACGAAATATACACATTAGAGTAACAAACAGGTAACAGGGAACATGCGATATAAATTATTGCATGCCAGCGTGAATACGATCTACTACAAACCGTGAATTAGAGGAATATCGAATGAAAATTGAGACAAGAAAGAAAGGATAAGTCGTAAGGAGAAGGGGGAAACTAACTAAAAACCCCGGACACGAACACGTAAAGCTTGTTTAGCTATGCTATTTTACATCGTAGTCGCAATACTTCATTATGGCCGGATTGGCATTGAGGCGTTAAATGTTGTTTACTAGTGATTCCCCTCAAACTTCAAAGCCATCTTTGGATTTTCGTACGTGAGAAACATGGTAGACGTTGCCGATGGGTGGTGGGTTTTCTCGAAATTCTTCCACTCACACCTATTTCATCGTTGCTCCATTTTATCTCAGAATCGTACGCACCAACGCTATAGACCTCATCTGTTGAGCGCAGCATTTAGTCTTCAGTATCTTTTTCAAGCGGTAAAAAAAATGCGTATTCAAAAACTAGAAAATACTTGTTTCGACAAAATTCTGCTCCTTTTGGAAGTGATTACTTTGTCGTTTTGGCCTGCCAACATGGCGTTAATACACGGTCCGTCCTAGTCTACATGAAGAACTATAGTTGCCAAACCGTATGCTTACCTTTCAATATTCCATAGCAAATACTGTACCAGATACGTAACAGCATGTTTCTGTGTAGAGGAACCTAACAATAATTTTTAAGATATATGTTGATGTAAGTACTAAAAAAAAGGGTTTTCCTTTGGTTAAGGATCAGTGCAAGAGTATAGGTGAAGTTTATTTTATTAGCAAATATAGCGATACTCGGGCTAGTCTTGGCACATCTACTTTCACTGTTTTCGACTCAATTTACCCCACTCAAAATAAGTCTCAATATATTCATTTGAATTACTTACTTTTTGTAGTACATCTGAAACCATATTCCCGTAATTCAATGTGGAAAGTAATTTATGAGTTTAATGAAGTTTTCTGTGACTTGTGGACAATATCATCAACCTGTACTGTTTGTAGGATAGAGGATAAAATTAGTTTTGTTTTAGTTTTCAAAAATATTAACGAATGACACAAGAACCTAGCTTAACACCTATTAATGCGCAGTTGATTGAATTATGCTTTTGAATGCTGTAAATAACAGAAAATTTGGCAGCTTTGTGAGAACAGATAATTGGCAAAACATACGTATGATTTACAAGTCCATGAAAGAAAACGTAGGGATGAAATATACATAGAAATGTTGACGCATAACACATATTGTAAGTAGAAGCATCACTACACCTCCCCCCCCTCCGGCATTGTGAATTCCCCGCGAGCGCCTTGACAATTGACACACGCCGCGGAAAACGCGTGCGGCAAGGATAAGCCGGCCCAGAGGACAGATAGGTAGTTTACACGTGTCAAGGTTTCCTCGGACCCCCACCCCACCCCGAGCCAAACCGCGTGAGAGAATTGTGACACGTGCCAAGGAGGGCAGAGCTAACATATCGCCGAATAAATACCGAGGTAAGCTGAGTTTCGCCGATACAACGAGAAAAAGGCTGACAGAGCTTGGCAGCTGTGCTACGAGTCCCCACTCTCCCCTAGTAAAACGCAGGAGAACAGACACACGCATCACGAAAATGCCGATATAAGCTAAAGTTGCGCTAATGCAACGCGAGTTAGCCGAGGGAGAAAGGCTGACAGCGTTTGGCAGCGGTCACTGGCCCAAACCACCCCCTTCCCCCTCCACAAACAAGAGTCCTGACACATGGAGGAAGTGGGTCATTGTTCGGCACCTTCCACCCCCATTCCCTCAAGAAGGGACACACGTGCAAGGATCTGGGGGGATCGAGAGAGTTTAAAATCCAATTTAAGGGACATGGAGGGGATCAGTTGAATCAGGTCAGTTGACTCAGAAGTTCGCGAGAGTAAGTCGGATCGGGAGGTTACCGGAAGAAGCANATCAGGTCAGTTGACTCAGAAGTTCGCGAGAGTAAGTCGGATCGGGAGGTTACCGGAAGAAGCAAGTCGTGGAGGAGTACGTCGAGAAGCGAACCCGGAGCCGCAGTCGTGGAGGGACGTCACCGAACCAGCGCCTTTCAAAGGCCGCCCAGAGCACCGGNAATCAGGTCAGTTGACTCAGAAGTTCGCGAGAGTAAGTCGGATCGGGAGGTTACCGGAAGAAGCAAGTCGTGGAGGCGTACGTCGAGAAGCGAACCCGGAGCCGCAGTCGTGGAGGGACGTCACCGAACCAGCGCCTTTCAAAGGCCGCCCAGAGCACCGGACCTCAGCCTGCCGCCAACAGACCCAGAACTACAAGCATAGCTAAGTATCAAGTCGTCGCTCGAAGAAACCTCCCAGACGCCTAGCGTCCCTCTCCCCAAGACATCGGCAACAGTTAGCGAGTACGTTAATCTAGCCCTTAAGGCCCCCAACTCGCAAGGTTCCATATCTCTGTGATATGTATTCATTATTATTCCAGACAATATAACCTAGTAAATTTGAAACACCGAGTGACTACATTATTATTTACCCTATTAAATCTCCACGGCAACTTATAGTCTGTGCCTGATAAAAATAACACAGACCCTATGATCCTCCCTGTACATCATATCACAAGGAGGCGAGTAGCGTCAATGTACCGTATAGCAAGTACCATGAATTCCGGAGACATTAGGGAGGGAAAATCAAATGCTGTTGTTATCCAAGTTATACCCACGAGCTGGTGAATTGAGTTCAATCATCACTCCACGCAGTGTACTTCAGACTCGACTTCACCTCTCATGCATAGATGGTTAGTTTTCGTCCCTCAATTTAATTTTCAGAGTAATTTTTGAGAATATCTGAATATAGAACATTTACGCTTTACCAGCTGTTTAATATTTTTGCACTTAATTTTATTACGTGGTTCGTGGTAATTGTAAATTTTTTATTTTAATGTTTGTACTATGTTATTTGTGACTAATTGTAAAGTGAATAGTTTGGATTTCGTATATGCAATGCAGAGCGAGGCAAGTAGCTTAAAATTATGTAGATTCATTTTTGTTACTTCACTTGTTACTTAACTAGAGATTAACGAATCCTATACAGTACGTATCACTGAGCCTTCAACTGTCTCAGTGGTCAGATAATCATGGACTGAATTACTTACGGTAGTAGGAGATTTTTAAATTCCACTCTCGAGCTTATTAACGCAAGCACTAACAGGATGATTAAGTTTTTAAGTCGTCTTCCGTACAGTCAGCCATCTTAAGCATTACGTATGATAACCTTTTTTGTAGGAACTGGAATTTTAAACACTCCATGCTGGATTTTGAGCCATGTTCTAGAACTTCATAGCTTCTCAATAATACTGAAAGTATGGTCGTCATTGCCATGTAAGCGTAATAATTGCCTAAACACATCTTACGTCCAGAGGCGAGCGGGCTACATTAATACAAAGGACGACAACCACTCTTTTATATATTAAATATCTTAGGATCAAACTTGTCGGGGCCTGGGAAATAAGCTGGATCTCTCTGCACAAGATAAATTGGAATTATGATGGTTGTTCCCGCTGGTAGAACGTATCCAGTTATAGGAATATCTATCTTGACTCTCTTCCCTATAAGAGGAAGTACAGGGTACAGCCTCATAGTATAATTTATCACTTGCTCCAAGTATACCATCTGCTTCAGATTTCCTACGGTGACTGGTTGGTGCATGTCTTCGCCGAATATGTCTTCCTGCTCTCTCATCAATTTCCTCTGCAAATCCCGATGTAAACCCAGTAACATCAAGGTGTACACTACTGTTAGGGCTGACATTTCAGTGGCTGCTGCAATAATTAACATGGCCTGATCTCTCAGTTCCTCTGTAGTGAACACTCCCGGGTTTTTAACCATGGTTGATATTAGTGATGCAACGAATGTCGATTTTTCCACATTCGCGAATGCGAATGCGAATGCGAATATTCACCTCCGACATTCGCGAATGCGAATGCGAATGCGAATGTTGGTTTTTCAAATATGGCGCCAAAAGCGTGCGCCTACGAACTCGAATTTTACCGTGCGTTTAGAACTGGCCGGCCGGGCGGCCATGTTAAAACCGAGAGTAGCCCATATGCCCCGACTCTGAACGAAGTAAACAAATCGTGATTGCAGTATTACTGAATGAAGTTAGCTGCTAATAATGTTTTCGTAAAGATTTAGTTTGAGTATACCTTGACACATACCACTCATACCTACCAGTAGTGGCGACGCTATTCTTACCCATGTCGTAAACCGATGGCCTAA
>NQII01004902.1:154693-166204 GCA_002778355.1 Clitarchus hookeri
GGGGGGGGGGGTGCAGGCTCTGTATTATTTCAGTGTTCAGCACCATGAAAGTTCTACGCGCAGTATCAAACATTTTGTAGCATCATTTGCCCAAAACGAGTTACAGAAAATATATATTGTCTAGTAGGTGCGCATAAATGGAAAATATATTGCAGATGATACGCGATTTGCTAAATGTTCAATTTGCAATTGACATCTCTCTCACACTTTAGTGTGTTAGGAGAGAGTGGCCAAAGGAAACCCGCATAGCGTTCCCATGTGTTTGGATCACACAGCGTCGTAAACTGACGAAGCGGCGTGCTGGCAATAAACTTTCTCCTCGCAATACAATGCGGGCTTCGATTCTGTTGCTATGGTTACATGATTCAACATTTTCAGTCTGCATTGACATCGCAATATATTCACATGCGATTGGCAGGTCAAGGTTTACATTACGTAATTTTTCCCAGTCACTGATTGAGCGAGGGATGAGCCCCGCTCAACTTACCGTAAATTTTCTTGCGTGTGCTACGTGTATGAGACAACCATGCGAGTAGCATTATTAGGAAAAAAAGGTACCTTTAATACTGATTGTTGAGAGTGTAATATAGGTATATTCTGAAATATAGATCAAAATACTGTTAGATTATACTTATGGAAACTAAAAAAGAAAAATAATACGACTCATAACCTAATATGATAAGGAGGTAAGTGGACATATTAGAAAGAGTATCTAAAATTTATTACTAACAATTTCAGATAAATTGAGTTCCCGAATATAGCTTAATCGCGATTTCTTGAATCGGAATCTGAGATTTGTCACAATTTCTTGAGTATGGCAAACTCAATTATTTAATAAAAGAAAACGCTACTTGTGGGTTATATCTGGAAAGCAAATAACATCATCTCCAAATTTGTAAATACTTTTCTCTGGGACTGTTTGCCTGAAGTATAACACCAAGGAGAGATTTTCCTTTGTATTTTTANAAATTTGTAAATACTTTTCTCTGGGACTGTTTGCCTGAAGTATAACACCAAGGAGAGATTTTCCTTTGTATTTTTAACGTGGTAATTTCTATCAACACTAAAACATCGATCTCAGCTCAAAGTTTAAAATTTTTGCAACATAATTATTTTAATGACTGGTGTTATTGTCAACAAAACTTTCTCAAATAACAGATCTCCACTCGAGAAAACATTTTCAGGAATATTTTGCTTCATTTAAAAGCATTGATCTTATTATCAGGTGGGCTTCTTTTATTTTGCCCAATGCAATTTTTGTAGTACAAATGTAACTATTCAATTCCGTGTTTGTATCACAACTACAGGCGAGCGAAGGGAAATGGACGCNATTTTTGTAGTACAAATGTAACTATTCAATTCCGTGTTTGTATCACAACTACAGGCGAGCGAAGGGAAATGGACGCTCCTCGCACGATTAGTCGCAGCGTGTAGACGTCACGTCTGGACGCGACACACAAGACGCAGTCCTTACTAAACGCGCCTTTAAAAATTAATGCTATATAAAACAGCTGATTATTTTTGCCATCTGTCCAATTTGAGTTGATGCCAGGAGTTAAGCTACAACATATTTTTACACACGTGGGAATTTTTTGTGTAATTTGAATCTGTTGTGTTATAATTTATTGCGTTTGATATGTGTGGGCCAATTCTTTTTCTTTATCTTACATCAAGGCAAAAATAATTTAAAAAGAAAATCTTATAGCTATGTCTTTCGGAAGTCTATTTAATATCAGGAGTACTAATTATTATTAGTCTAGGTTAGAAAGTTATAAAGAGGAGCTTCGAAATGTTTAGTTCAACAGCTACAGAAAAACTAAATATCCATTTTAAATCAATCACTGGCAGCTTACTGACAGTTACAAATGCTGTACTTCAGCGATTTAGATATTTTTGTGGGAAGTACTTGAGACAAGCTTCGTAGTTTTGTAAGATGGCGAATGCTTGTGAAAATCGATAGCAATATTAAATAAAAACAGTTGCAATTAAATTGCGAGGTAAAGAAGCTGTTTTACGTGTAACATAGATTAGCTTTTAAAGCATTACAAAGTAGTTTATGTGTACAGAAAATGCACTTTTTTACTTGGCGAAAGCTTGCTGTACTTTTTCCATTGAACAGATAAACAATGCTCAAGCGAGGCTTCCTGCTTTGTGTTAAAGGAGATCAATGTATATAGTGCAGTGGATTTGTGATCACTTCATGGATGGCATGCTTCGATTTAATATTTTTAGAACTTTTAAATCGAATGTATCGTGTATAAACGGCCAAAGCCTGCCAATCAGGTATGAGGATACAAAAATTAAGTCTCGTTTTCCTTTTATTCCCTCCAGATATGACGATGAACACGACCCGAAGACGTTATGCACAGGTACTGATTTAACAGTAGATAACAACTTCTTAAAAAAGCAGAGTTNGATGAACACGACCCGAAGACGTTATGCACAGGTACTGATTTAACAGTAGATAACAACTTCTTAAAAAAGCAGAGTTGTATTGATTAATATCGTGGATTCAGTTTAAGAGTGCATTATATTTCATAATGGTACAAATAAGCACGATTGTGATAAAGTTAACACCGCCATTTTGTTTGTTTGTTTCCGAATTTTGTTTATATGGACTATGATAAAACCGGTTTGATACCCTGTTCTGCTGGTGTGACATCCTGCTCGCATTCATTTCAGTCCTCCAGTGTAATTCTGTGAACGAGGATGATATGAACTGGTTGACAGANGTGACATCCTGCTCGCATTCATTTCAGTCCTCCAGTGTAATTCTGTGAACGAGGATGATATGAACTGGTTGACAGAAGCAACAACGATTCACACAAAATCCTTGCTATATTTTGGTTTGTGTAGGTCCTGTTACTTATACTGAAAGCTAAAANAGCAACAACGATTCACACAAAATCCTTGCTATATTTTGGTTTGTGTAGGTCCTGTTACTTATACTGAAAGCTAAAATAACATTTTTGCTCTCAAAACTTACGCTTGTACTGTGAGGAGTACTCATCGTTTCACCCCAGTTTGGCATTTCGATCATATGGTCAGTCACAGCAACTTCATTCTCAAGTGCATTGCATATTCTGTATAAGCTGTTGGCGAATACTCAGTGAATTTAAATCAAAGAGGAAAATAGCTGGTTACATGTCGTATTCTTTGATCCCAATTATATCAGTTTTGTTATCGCTTACACCAAATGGGCCTACGTATTTCCAGTCACCGAAAACCTTCTTAGCTTGTCTCACACCAAGGGTCAAATATTTCCTTCGAATGTACCCAACTTTACGGCTGTGAGCTGTGGTGTAACGGCTAGAGTTCTCGTCTCCCACCAAGACGATGCCGGTTCGATTCCCGGCGAGATCGCGCCCAGATTTTCGCACGTGGGTGTCGTGCGGGACGATGCCGCTGGTCGGCGGGTTTCCTCGGGGATCTCCCGTTTCCCGCGTCTTTACATTCCGGTGCTGTTCCATTTCCGCCTCGTTTCACCCTCATCGGCTCTAAAGATCTCGTTAAGAACAACCCAAATCTCTCCACTCCATTCTCTCCACGGCTGTGGAGCTGCCTTACGAAAACGATACCTATTTNGTTAAGAACAACCCAAATCTCTCCACTCCATTCTCTCCACGGCTGTGGAGCTGCCTTACGAAAACGATACCTATTTGAAAATGCTTCGATAGGCAAGAACCCTACTATTTCAAGCAGTGAAACAACACGTCACTGCATCTCACAGGCCCTAGCACCGACAGAAGTNTAGGCAAGAACCCTACTATTTCAAGCAGTGAAACAACACGTCACTGCATCTCACAGGCCCTAGCACCGACAGAAGTACAAGCAGATTCGTATCTTCTTGCGTGCTGATCGCAAGCACGTCTCTTCTGCCGTCCGTCGTTGAAGCTTCTAATGTTCGTTCGCATGATTTGCGTTATACGCAGCTCCGTTCAGTGCGTTTAGGCGATGTCGTTCGCTGCTGGAGCTCGTGCCACCCTAGAGTGTATGAAACTATTCCCAAAACGTCAACAACTTTTGGGAAGTGCATGTTTTGAAGAGTAGGTAAGCAGGCATGAATTTTAGAATCTCGCCGAAAGTGAGCCCATTAGAGTGGAGTGAAGTGGGATGAAGAGATTTGGTCTGCTCTTAACACCGAGGTGATGAGAGCCGAAAGGGTGACGTGAGGTGAGTATGGGGCAGCGCCGAAAAACCCGCCAACCAGCGGCATCGTCCATCACGATTCCCACATGCGAAAATTCGGGAGTGAATCCGCCGGGAATCGATCCCAGTTAGCCTTGTTGGGAGGCGAATAGTTTGGCCACTACACCACCGTGGACCCTGCGATCTCATTAGAGACCAAGCAAGTTGCTCAGATGGGAAAGAATCGGGCATGGCCTGTTGGGAGGCATTCGNCCCTGCGATCTCATTAGAGACCAAGCAAGTTGCTCAGATGGGAAAGAATCGGGCATGGCCTGTTGGGAGGCATTCTCCTGGAGAGATTTCAGGAAACCATGGAAAACCCAAAATGAGAGTGGCCGGGCCGGGAATCGAACTAGGGTTATTCAGAATGTGAGTCCAGTGGTTTGCCATTGTCGCNCCAAAATGAGAGTGGCCGGGCCGGGAATCGAACTAGGGTTATTCAGAATGTGAGTCCAGTGGTTTGCCATTGTCGCACCTGGCTCGGTGTTTGAAGAGTAGGGTGTGTGACATTTTTAACGAGGCTAGGAGGAGTCAATTAGATGTATTTACATTAACATATTTTACGAAGTTCAAGGATATTACATACGGTAATTTACAGGTTCATTTTTGTAAGATTCCTCTTTTAAGNTAACATATTTTACGAAGTTCAAGGATATTACATACGGTAATTTACAGGTTCATTTTTGTAAGATTCCTCTTTTAATTAAGCCTGAGTATACTTTCATAGTTTTTTAGGCCTTCAGGTAATGATTTAGTTTTAAAAAGATGCATAGAATATCCTTTTAAAGTACAAGTTGTTGGGCTGTATTCACCTGCAGTCGTTTTACGATAAAAACATAAATTTCTGACAATGGTAAATAGGGTTTAAATATTTTAATGTCTGTTGAAAGAATCTGATTATTTCTTCNAAAACATAAATTTCTGACAATGGTAAATAGGGTTTAAATATTTTAATGTCTGTTGAAAGAATCTGATTATTTCTTCGCTGTAAAAAACTTGAAAATTCAATATAATATTGTAGAGATAATTTTACAAAATATTGCTTCACGAAAAAATGGGACATCATATAGTGTGGCATAGTATTTACCTTGCAATATCTTTACAGTAAACATAACNTTGCTTCACGAAAAAATGGGACATCATATAGTGTGGCATAGTATTTACCTTGCAATATCTTTACAGTAAACATAACGAAATGTTTAACGAATTAAAAAAATACATTTTATTTCAAAATTAAGAAATTAACGATTGTCTGTGCTATTAAACATGATGCTGGAAAAAAGTAAGCTACAACANATTTTATTTCAAAATTAAGAAATTAACGATTGTCTGTGCTATTAAACATGATGCTGGAAAAAAGTAAGCTACAACAGTTTTAACTATTCATTAACAAGACATGCGCAATCCTGCTGATGAAACACACTTACAAGAGTCCGACTTTAATAATGGTCTCCATAAAATATTTCAAGAGTTCTTATTGTTTTCAGTAGGTGTATGTCGTGCTTCTCATATCGTTTTGATTATTTATATTAAGTTAGCACACGTTTGGCTCGCCGATTATATTTCGGGCGTTACCTTACAGTATAGAATTTTTCTTATTTTCAAATAGTACTTGTAGTTTATATTCTGTCATTAGTGATGAAACATTACGAATCAAATTTTAGTTTACACCACACATTTTTTCGTGGAAGGCTTGCTTTACTTTTCATCTTTGAAGTTTAATGGCAATGGTGAGTTCATGTTATTATGATGGTGTGATTGGACTGTGTCCATTGCCGACCATGAGACCAACTGAAAATCGCACAGTCCAATCTCACCATCATAATAGTATGCTTTCTTGTTGGCACATACAATTCACTTCTAAGAAATATGTGCTANCACAGTCCAATCTCACCATCATAATAGTATGCTTTCTTGTTGGCACATACAATTCACTTCTAAGAAATATGTGCTAACAGGAAACTGTGAATTTTCACAGCGTTAGTTGACTCAGCCAATTCCTTTTCAGCCTTTTTTTTTGGGGGGTTGGGNCACAGTCCAATCTCACCATCATAATAGTATGCTTTCTTGTTGGCACATACAATTCACTTCTAAGAAATATGTGCTGACAGGAAACTGTGAATTTTCACAGCGTTAGTTGACTCAGCCAATTCCTTTTCAGCCTTTTTTTTTTGGGGGTTGGGNACAGGAAACTGTGAATTTTCACAGCGTTAGTTGACTCAGCCAATTCCTTTTCAGCCTTTTTTTTTTGGGGGTTGGGGTGAATATTTTTAATGCGATCACCTTCCTACGTGTTTGGTTGTGTGCGGCTGTGAGTATGCGTGTCCTTATGNTGGGGTGAATATTTTTAATGCGATCACCTTCCTACGTGTTTGGTTGTGTGCGGCTGTGAGTATGCGTGTCCTTATGAACGTCTGAAATATTGCACGGAATTTTAACCAACTTTTTACAGGTATGTATAGTACCTACTTAGAGAACAACTACTTTGTTATAGTGTTCAACCAAACTGATTACGACTTTTAGAATTAATAGCAGAGTTATAAGTGAGTGAAGAGATTTGGGCTGCTCTTAACATCGAGGTCTTGAGAGTGGATGAGGGTGGAAGTGAGGTGAATATGGAGCGGTGCCGGAATGAAATGGCGGGGGACACGGGAGATCTCGGAGAAAACCCGCCGACCAACGGCATCGTTCGGCACGATTCCCACATGTGAAAATCCGGCACCGACCCCGTCGGAAATCAAGCCCGGTTCGCCTAATTGAAAGGCGAGTAGTCTATTCACTACACCACCGCGGCTCCCAGGGTTTTAAGTGATATCTCAGGTGATACACCACCGATTTGGATTAAACTTGATACGCGAGATGGCGTAGTGGTAAACCCCTTGAATTGCATTCGCGAAGACCTGGGTTAGAATCCATGACCGGCTATCCTTAATTCAATTCTTCATGGTCTCTCGAAATCTCTTTAAGCTGGGATGGTTCCTTACTACAGCTCATGGGCAATTTACTCCCTCTTCCTACTTCGCTGNTCTCGAAATCTCTTTAAGCTGGGATGGTTCCTTACTACAGCTCATGGGCAATTTACTCCCTCTTCCTACTTCGCTGATCAACTTACTTAGTCTGTAATAATCTCGTTGTCGACAAGACGTTAATCTTCACATATTTTACATTAGTATCAGATTCGTTAAATAGTATACTATTTCTTAATGTTATTTGGAATATAACGCCACCTGATAAATTAATTTGTATATCGCATTACCAGAACTATTCAAAGGATTCCCTCGAAATGTGGCACGCTATTAGTGTTACGTTAGGCCACCTTTATTTATGATATATTATTTATGTCATTTATTTTTGAAGTGGCTGCACTATGAAAGTTTTATGGTGACATGCATTATCTTAAGAACTATTAGACATCTCTGAACTAAATTCGGTATCCCCAGTAGCAACCTATGTTGACCCAGCGGTTGGCATTTGGTTGGAAAGGTTGGCTGCATGTTGGACTGGAACTCACACATTAATACTTTAACCCCTGCGTATTATGCCAAAGAAAATTTGCTACCTCGAAAAGTTATGGGATCACTTAGCGCTCGCCAGACAATGATACCATAAAAATCAGAAAAGTCCATGAAATCGTAAGTGTAATTTTTTGAATCATTAAACTGGTTTTTTGATGGTTGGTAACAAGCCGATAAACATCTTGTTGGTAATTAGTATGTATTTCTCTGTTTGCACAACGCTGTGCAACCAAAATTCCGTCTAAATTATGGAACAAACTTTCTGATTCATTGATACTTCCAAGCCAAATTCAAAATAATATTTATGAGGGACTTATTACAAAATATAAGCTTTCGATTACTTTTTTGTACCATTTGAGGAACTTAACATCTAAGTATCCTATTTTGAATTTGGAATGAATAAATAGTGGAGTGGTTAAGTATTATATTTTAACAGTTGAAGTTTGATTGGCATGTTGATATGTATNTTGGAATGAATAAATAGTGGAGTGGTTAAGTATTATATTTTAACAGTTGAAGTTTGATTGGCATGTTGATATGTATGCATTATGGTGGGATGTGTGTAATTTTGAAATGAAAACTGGCATATGTTAATACACATCAGCTTTCATTACAGTTTCACGCATATACGACATCGATCGTAATTTTATATACATTGGGTGTATGACATAACACAAGGTTTGAAAATAAATCCCCACTATACCGGAAAGAGTGTAAGGCATAAATTACATCAGTTGTCTTGTATGGGATGATAGTTAAATAAAGATTAAAATTAGTAATATCAATACGTTAAGGAATATAACACCGCATAGGGAATTGAAATTGTAGCAAATATTTCGTATTACTACTTTCTCGAGCAGAGTTAATGTAGGCCGAATGGATATTACATCAGGCTGGTAACTCAAACAGCGTGAGTTTGCGCACACCTTCCGCCGAGTGAATTTTCAGTATGTAGGTAGTCACAGAAAAAGCAAAGAAATAGCTGTGATAAGTGTAGCAGTTGATTGATATTTATTTAAAACTTTACTAACCCACGCTGGCATAATGTTGTTTGTTGTTTGCTATTGTGTATGTAATAACACTTTTACCAACATACTACCAATGTTGGTTGATAAGTGGCTGGACACTGGTTGGTGTTCAACTAATAAAACGTTGATGGGCTAACGTGGCCCGGGGGTCATTTTTATGTTAAGCCATTACATAGGCGAAACCAAGTGTATACACAGGACCACCCATGAGGTCTAACAGGTGTCGACTCTGATCTTCTCCTCAGTGCCTGATTGTCTCAGGATGGGTTAGAATTTACACCGTCTACAATGTGATATAAAAGTGTTAAATATTCGGCTCCAAAGGTTACAATATATATACAGGTTGAGAATAAAAGAATACCCCAACTTTGAAGGACTATGATATCAAAACAAAACCACCTACAACCTTGATTGACCAATCAGATGAACCACGGAACCGTGAAATTTCTTTACCATATCTTCATAAATGTTCAATGTGACCACCACGAGCGGCTCGAACGACATCTACGCGATAATTAATCTCGTTCCACACTCTTGTCAGCATGCCCGGTGTTACGGTTTGGATGGCGTCCGTAATTCTCGTTTTGAGGTCGTCAATGTTAGCCGGTAATGGTGAACGAGATACTTTATCCTTTATGTAATCCCATAGAAAACAAACGCACGGGGTAAGATCCGGGCTTCTTGGGGGGCAGTGATGAAGAGCCTGGTCACCAGCTGCTACTCGACCAATCCAGCGTTGAGGCAACGTCTCGTTCAGGTATCCGCAAACGGCTAGGTGCCAATGGAGTGGCGCACCATAAAGGAAACATCAGACCATCCCCTTCACATTGATGTGTCGAATGCGAGCTCGCTACTCCCTCACCACCTCAAACCGAGAGTTACGAACGCCATCCAAACCGTAATACCGGACTTGCTGACAAGAGCGTGGAACGAGTTTGATTATCGCGTAGATGTCGTTCGGGCCGTTAATGGTGGTCAAATTGAACATTTATGAATGCATGATAAAGAAACTGTATGGTTCCACGGTTAATTTTATTGGTCAATCAAGGTTGTAGGTGGTTTGGTTTTGATATTACAGACCTTCAAATTTGGGGTATTCTTTTATATTCAGGCTGTATAACGAGTCGAGTGAGGCTGTTTACAGAAAAAGTAAGCATTACTATTTGAAAATTATATCCTTTAAATTACATTTTTGTCTAAAACGTAAGTGTAGGTAATTTAATTGGAAAATCATCACTATGTAGAAGAAAGTGAATTCAGTGCNGTGGCGCACCATAAAGGAAACATCAGACCATCCCCTTCACATTGATGTGTCGAATGCGAGCTCGCTACTCCCTCACCACCTCAAACCGAGAGTTACGAACGCCATCCAAACCGTAATACCGGACTTGCTGACAAGAGCGTGGAACGAGTTTGATTATCGCGTAGATGTCGTTCGGGCCGTTAATGGTGGTCAAATTGAACATTTATGAATGCATGATAAAGAAACTGTATGGTTCCACGGTTAATTTTATTGGTCAATCAAGGTTGTAGGTGGTTTGGTTTTGATATTACAGACCTTCAAATTTGGGGTATTCTTTTATACTCAGGCTGTATAACGAGTCGAGTGAGGCTGTTTACAGAAAAAGTAAGCATTACTATTTGAAAATTATATCCTTTAAATTACATTTTTGTCTAAAACGTAAGTGTACGTAATTTAATTGGAAAATCATTACTATGTAGAAGAAAGTGAATTCAGTGCAGCATTTAAATATCAGGCAAAGAAAGGGAAATAATTTCCAAGTAATAATTTCCAAGTATTTCATCTTAAGATAGACTTCTTTTCCTCTCCCTCAATCTGTGAACATAAAAATATTCAATTTAAATATTTTAGTGGGGGCCGCGGAGGATGAGCGGTTAGACTGCTCGTCTCTCATCAAGGTGAACCGGGTTCAATCCCCGGCCAGGTCACTCCAGAATTTTCGCTATTGGGAATCGTGCCGGACGAGTTTTCACGGATATATCCCGTTTCCCCCACCCTTGCATTCTGACGCTGCTCCATTCACACCTCATTTCATCCTCATCGGCTCTCAAGTCCTCTTTGTTATGTATCACCCAAATCTCTCAATTCAACTCAACTAAATATTATAGTCCACTGGCAATAAATACGATGCTATCACTGCAGATATATCGAAACATCTCGTGATACGATACATCTAAACCATCGATGTCGCTTGCAATTCACCTGCTGTGGTACATCATGAGGCTATCTGCTTCAGGTATTCTGTTCCACCTTCTGAAAAAAGAAATTTTCCTCAGCCAGTGGAGAGATTTATTGCAATTCAACGCCTGAAAACTTGTAATGCCAAAACCATTTTTATGGTATTTGACAACATTATCATAACCATGAGGTGTGGATGGAGTAAAGATTTTACTGTTTGATTTGCTGGTGAATCCATAATGGCGTGTGAGCTTTCTGGGCCGTACAGACAAAATGTAAGGGGATAAGTCTCTATTTATATATGTGCAATGCTATGCTCACTGCTTGAACCTCGCGCTTGTAAATGTTTGTGCATCACACAAAGAAAATAATTTTATTTTCGAATTTTTCGGTATAATACAGTGTATTTATGTGTTAATGAAAAAAAAGTCCCAAGAGACATTCTGTGATGGAGATATTATGAAGAAAGTGTAACCAAAGCTGCAAACTCGTAAGTCTATCTCAACTACACGATGGGCTTGCAGAGCTGAAACCGTGTCAGCTATTCAGGTCAACTGTGAATCTATTGTGAAGGCGATTG